>CM064504.1:72612141-72731376 GCA_032716605.1 Paralithodes platypus | reverse complement strand
GAGAGGGGGGAGGGAGGAGGCGCAAGGGAAAGGATCGGAAGAGAGAGAGGCCGGAGCCAATGGAAGGGGAAAGAGATGGGGCTTCCCCTGCCAGGAAAAGCCTGTGAGGAGAAGAGAAAAGGGGGAGGGGGAGCGGGGAAAGGGGGGGGGGACCAATCAGAACGATGAGAGGAGCTTCAGCCCGAGGGAGAGGCGGGGTTACTCTTCTTAAGGGGGATGGACAGATGGAGGGAAGGTGAGGGAGAAAGGGGGGGTAGTTATACAGATACAACAAAAGATACTTAATGGATATATTCCCCTCGATAAAAAAGCGTGTTGTATCTATATAACAACTCTCTAGATGACCGCTGCTCTCTCATCTCCCTCTCCTCTCATCGCTCATCTGCTCAGTCTCTCACTCACTCTAACCCATTCTATCACTACATATTTCACTCACTCACAGACTCTCTCTCTCTCTCCAAACAAGACAAGAGTATTAAATATCGCAGCAATGTTTCGGTGTTAGTAATGAGAGTGAGGCCCCCCTTACCCTAACTGGGCTGCCGAGCAAACAGGATTGATATTGTTATACCTATCGTTTTCTCTATATATTTAACTCTCTTTCTTTCTCTCTCACTCTCACACACACTTACTCTCACTCTCTCTATCTATCTATCTATCTATCTATCTATCTATATCTAACTAACTAACTAGCTAATTAACTAACAAAACTACCTAATTATCTAACCAACTAACTCTAACTCTCTCTCTCTCTCTCTCTCGTTAATTAAGGATCGCAGTAGTAGTGATAGCAAATGTGAAAAAATTACCATATGATGCAGTATTTCTTTATAATTAACTCTCGCTCACACTCACTCTCTCTCTTTCCCCCCCGCCTCTCTCTCTCTTTCTCTCTCTCTCTCTCTCTCTCTCTCTCTCTCTTTCACACACACACTCACACTCTCTCTCTTTCCAACTATCACTACTGTATCTCTTTCACTGACTCTCTCTCTCTCTCTCTCTTCATCTCTTCATCTTTGCTATCCTTTCCTTCCACTTTCTCTTAGGGTTGCTATCTCTATTAGGATTAAGTGCTGGTCACCTCGTAGGGATCGTAAGATCTGTGTGGCCAGTGTATCTATGTAAATCTATGTAAATCTCCTTTTCTTTTCTATCGGATATGCCATCTCTACTAGAATTAAGTCCTGACCACCTCGTTTGGATCGTAAGGTCTGTGTGGCCAGTGTATCTATGTAAATCTATGTAAATCTCTCTCCGTCGTTAGCAAGGTAAAAACAGCTCGGGGCGAAAAAAAAGAGTATCATTTCTTCCAAGTTAACTAATTGGGATCGAATTCATCAGATTGGCTTCATTGGAAACTAAAAAAAAATATATACATATTTTTTTTATCTTATATTTTGTGTTTCCATTGTCCAGAAAGAGATGTTTTGAGGAAGTGTCAAAACCAACTTAACCCCTTCTGTACCGGTGACGTCCTTCTCATTATATTCTGTCAATTTATAGGCCAATAAAAGGCAACAGATTATCTCAATTAATCGTTGCCATATATCCTTCCTAAGCTTCATAAAATCGTCTAAATGTTGCTGTAATCAAATATACAAGACATCGCCGGTACTGAAGGGGTTAAGGGGGGATGGGCGTATTTATTTGCTCATTTATGTATTGTATAAATATTTTGTTTCCTCCCTAGATCTCCACCAAGCTTTAAAAAACATCCGCCCAAGACCCTCCTTCAAGATAAATGTGTACATTTTTTGAGATAGACAAATCTCCTGGTCAAAGGCGGGTTCCTCTTAAATTATAGGGTCGCTATCACTCGCTAGGAACAAAACGACACCTAAAAAGCACGAAAGGTCTTAATATTGACACAGAAACGGGGCAAAAGGTCTTAAAATCGCTAAACTAATGGGCCGAACGTCTTATAATGTGAAAACTAATAGGGCTAAACATGAGGAAGAAGAGGTCTAGAAAAACGACATACTTCCCCATAAGAACCCTGCATAGAACACCTGGCAAGTAGGGCTCCGGGGTTGTTGGACATTGACCACTTGCGAGTTTCAAGCTATAAGGAAGTTTGGCCTGTAAACATCATCAATAAACACACATTTCTGATGGATAATTAGAATGTTGAATTGGGTTTTATGTCGGCTATTTATATAATTACGCAAACCGTATTCTAGCTGGTTATTCTGCTAAATATCGATGTCTACAACTCCAACTTCCTTATAGAATGAAACTGGCAAGTAGTCAATTGGTAAAACACCCAGTATTGCCAGCACAGAGCAATACCTGGTCGGGACACTAAGCTGTTTTGGTACCACCTATATATATATATAATTATATATATATATATATATTAAATGTCGGACGCCGTGATCCCCGAAGGGGTGGCCACGAACGAAACGGCCCCATGCACCTCTGTCGCTAGTCAGTCGACGCCCCTCCTCCCATCAAGCACCGCCTTCATTCATATACTTCTTAACTCTTTCCTTCCACCTCTCTCTCTCTCTCTTCTTCTTCTTTTCTATCCTTTCATTCAACTTTCCTTTTCTATCGGGTATCTGTTATATCTGCCATCTCTACTTGGATCGTAAGGTCTGTACGGTCAGTGTATCTATGTAAATCTATGTAAATCTCTCTCTCTCTCTACCTTCCCTTCCTCCCTCATTATACCTCACACACACACAGCAATAAGCTGGATTAACATGAAGCACGGATACCTAACCTTTTGTCTCATCCTATTTTTATGTCTATCTCCGCCCCATCCAATAAAAAGAACAGGGGTCAGATTAATTGTGTATCTCCAGTGAAGATCGGGAGATATAATTCAACTATCTCGTTTATTTATCTATATATACATTAAATATATACAATATATAGATATACGATAAAGAACCAACACATTATAAGTATCAACAGCTGAGCTCTGAAACTCTCTCCCAGAATCAGTCTTTCCCTCTTCCTATGACTTAAATTGCTTCAAACTCCGGGTGTCCAGGCATTTTGGCTCGAACGTCCCTTGATTTTGGCCCTGTCACTCTTTCAACTATGGGGGAGGCACTCGCTATAGGCAGTTCTGCCTTTTGCCTCCCTCAATCACATAGGAAAACAAAAATAACATGAATATAACAATATTAAACAAATTCGAAAAAAAACAAAATCGCTCTAGTAAGGCCAAAACTTTAATAAATCCTCGAAAAACAACATCTAATTATTAGTAATCATCCCGTTTTCTATATTGCCTGGATTCATTTGTTCGGGGAAACTGTTTTATTTTTTTATATTATTTTTTCCGATGGCTGCAAATAAACTCGGGGGGTAATTGCAATAAACAGGGTACCCTCCGCATTTGCAATTTTATGCCTAATGTAATTGCCAAAAAAAAAAAAAAAAAAATAGGTGGGGAGGGAGGGGAGGTCGAGCATTAACGGGGTAGTACTTGGTTTTTGGTCTATGTATTTATTAATTCATTTATTTTTGAATTTCCTGGCTAGACCTCCATCAAGCTTAAAATACCACCCCTTAGACCTCCTTTCAAGATAAATTTGTATATTTTTCGGTAGAAAATTACAAGTTCGCTATCGCTCGCTAAGAAAAAATCGACACCTAAATGGCACTAATGGTCTTAACATTAACGAAGAAATGGGGCGAAAGGTCTTAAAATCGACAAACTAACGGCACGAAAATCTTAAAACCTCAAAAACTAATATGCTAAACATGAGAGAGAAGGGGGTCCAGAAAAAGCGAGTAGTACCCCCTTAATTAATGTCGATTCCGCTTAATTTGATTCGATTATCTTATTAAAAACCCGATGACTCATTCTTTGCCTGATATGCTGGCCACTATTAGAAGACTAACTTTATTCAGCTTAGGAAGGACCTTAGCCATTAACCCCTTCTGTACCGGCTTCGTCTTTTTTAACTTTATTCTGGCTGGTATTAGACGATTTTTATTCAGTTTAAAAAGGGCCTCCAGCAATTAACCCTCTCCGACATATGACGCGATTTTGAGCCTATTAGGGATACTTTAAAGCCTTTGTTACCATCAGGGGTATTTAGAAACCTTTAGTTTAGTTACTTAAACCTCTGCAGTTGTCTTTGGAGTTTAGCTGTGTTGAGCCTATTGGGGATACTTTAAAGCCTTTGTTACCATCAGGGGTATTTAGAAACCTTTAGTTTAGTTACTTCAACCTCTGCAGTTGTCTTTGAGTTAGCTGTGTTGAGCCTATTGGGGATACTTTAAAGCCTTTGTTACCATCAGGGGTATTTAGAAAACCTTTAGTTAGTTACTTCAACCTCTGCAGTTGTCTTTGAGTTAGCTGTGTTGAGCCTATTGGGGATACTTTAAAACCTTTGTTACCATCAGGGGTATTTAGAAACCTTTAGTTTAGTTACTTCAACCTCTGCAGTTGTCTTTGAGTTAGCTGTGTTGAGCCTATTGGGGATACTTTAAAGCCTTTGTTACCATCAGGGGTATTTAGAATCCTTTAGTTTAGTTACTTCAACCTCTGCAGTTGTCTTTGAGTTAGCTGTGGGCAGAAAACTAATTTTGGAGGTAATTATAAGAGTGAGAGAACTCTATTTATTATTGCTAATCTGGCAACCTCTGCGTCATAAATGCGTGAAAGGGTTAACAGGTCCGAAGTATCTCTCTTGACCCTACCGCAGATCCTTCCTAAACTTCACAAAATCGTCTAAACACAGCTACAATATAATCGAAAAGACGTCGCCGGTACAGAAGGAGTTAACAGGCTTCGAACACCTATTAGAAGACGTTATTCAGCTTAGGAAGGATCTCTAGCCATTAAAACAGGCTGCAAACTATCTCCCTCGACTCTCTATTGATTACTACCCCAGCTACTTCTTAAATAGCACAAAATCATCTAAAGGTAGCTAGAATAAAATATATATATAAATTAAAAATTGTTTTATATAGATTTACATAGATACACTGGCCACACAGGCCTTACGCTCCAAACGAGGTGGTCAGGACTTAATTCTAGTAGAGATGGCATATCCGATGGAAAAGGAAAGCTGAAGGAAATGATAAAGAAAAAGAAGAAGAAGGGAGAGAGAGAGAGAGAGAAAGAGAGAGAGAGAGAGAGAGAGAGAGAGAGAGAGAGAGAGAGAGCATCCCACTCACGTACACCCATAAGTCTCCAAGTGTTGCACCCTCCTCCTGTTCTGTTCATCAATATTGCACAAGACCTAATGCGCCCCAATCTGCATAAGCTGAGGGAGAAGGAGGGATGGGGGGGGGGGGCGAGAGGGAGAAGGAGGGGTGGAAGGGAGGGGGGGGGGGGAGAAGAAGAAAGATGAGAGAAAGAGAGAAGGTAAGTAAGAGACGAAGAGGAGGAGGAGGATGGGGGGGTCGAGAGGGAGGGGTGGAAGGGTGGGGGGGGGGGAGGAGAGCAAGAGGGAAGAGGGAAAGAAGAAGAGGAAGAGGGGGAGGGAAAGAGAGGAGGGAGAACAAGAGAAGACAGAGAAGAAGAGGAGGAGGAATAGAGAGAAGAAAGAGGGAGAGAAGAAGGGGAATACAGGGAGGAGGAGAGAGAAGAAAGAGGAAGAGAGGAAGGAAGATAAAGAGAGGAGGAGGAGAGAGAAGAAAGAGGAAGAGAAGAAGGAAGATAAAGGGAGCAGGAGGAGGAGGAGGAAGAAAGAGAAAGAGAAAGAGAAAGAAAGGAAGGAAATAAGGACTAAGAAGTTAAAAGGAGAGAGAGAGAGAGAGAGAGAGAGAGAGAGAGAGGGGGGGGGGGGGGGGGGGTTAGATCAGGGCCAAAGGGTAGGAAGGACTTGGCTGAAAGATATTATATATTTACATAGTGCATTAGCCACACACAAACACACACACGCCCACATCATACACACATAACGCATACACTCTTTTGCTCACACACACACACACAAGCACTATCACACACACACACAAGCTCCTAAGTGTGCAAGTGTATAAGCACACATTGTATTGGGAGGAAAATTGGCCTATAATTATACTATATACAGTATATATATACTCACAGATAAAGGCATATTGAAATAAAATTAAGAACACACAAACACTATCACACACATACACCCACACACAAACACACACTCAAGCAATATCACACCCACACACTCAAGCACTATCACACACACACACACACTCAAGCAATATCACACCCACACCCACTCAAGCACTATCACACACACACACTCACACACACACACTCACACTCACACACACACACACACAACCATGAATTCAGAAAACTCTATATTGGTCACCCCCCTTGAAAATATACCTAAGAAAATAAATTACAAGAAATAATCTCTCTTACCGCACACCCTCAAAAGGAACACATATTGGTATCTCGTTCGCCCCTGATTACAATATATAAAGACACTCGCTCGAATCCTGGAGTGTTAGGGAGAGATGAGGATGTACAAAGGAGTACAAAGGAAATCAAGCAACAACAGATCTAGTGACCCTTCTAGGCTGCTTGTCCTCCAAAACACTGAGGATCAAGTGTCCCAAACAGTGGTTTAGAGTGGGTAAGGGAACATTGGAAAGGAAACTACTGCCCTGGAACTAATGTCCGTGGCAGTGCTAGGAAAGTTAGTAGGGGACATATGGGTTAGTAACTGTGTTGGGGAGAGAGAGACCCCATAGTAAAAGAGATCAGCCAACCTACGCCATATTGGTGCCACTGGTGTCATTACTTTTACCTTTAGCTTGGGATAAATTTGTACATTTTTCGGTTCCTCTTAAATTACAGGCTCGCTATCGCTCGCCAGGATAAAATCGACACCTAAATGGCACGAAAGGTCTTAATATGGGGTGAAAGTTCTTAAAATCGCTAAACTAATGGGGCAAACATTTTATAATATCAAAAGCAATGGGGCTAAACATGAGGGAGAAAGGGGTCAAGAAAAAAATCCCTCAAGTGGATATCTCCCCTTAAAACTATCAAGAGTGGGACTATTAGTAACTGTATGAGATGGAAAGTGATTCCACTCTTGGATGCTGGGGGGAAAAAATTGAGTATCCCAATAATTATGTCGATGCTTGCCTGGTATGTGTGGTATTTTCGGTTGTGGCTACCTCTTGTGGATTGTATGTTTGTAGGGTGTAAATATGTGTCTTTGGCTATGTCTAGTAGATTGCTTGTGATTTTGTATAGCATGTTTTGTCTGTGTATTTGTCTTCTTGTAGCAAGTGTGTCTAATTGTATGTCTTGTTTGAGCAAAGTGACCGATGTAGTGTGTCTGTAATCACGTCTGATCCATCTTGGCGCCTTATTTTGTATGGCTTCTAATTTATAAATGTTGTTGTGAGTGTGTGGATGCCAGATGGTGTTGCAGTATTCAATGTGTGGTCCAACTAGTGTTTTAAAAGCTAAAATGTTGATGTCTGCGTTGCACCCCTCTCTATACACTCAAATATGTCCATTCCCATGATTAACATTCGGCAATACTGGTACAAGGCAAGGTCTTTGCTCATATCGTACTATAGGTAGCGCCAGCCAACTTGACAATTATCTTGACCCTTTAACTTCGTATAACTCGAAATGAATGAAAGCAATCGGGCTGACATTGCTATCATTTGGGAAGAGTCCACCGGGAAATAGGTGTGGAAATTTACAGCCAGTTTGCTCTAGACCCTTTTGAGTTACAGAGAGGTCAGGGATCAAGATTATTGTCAAGTTCGATGGCGCTACCTATAATGAGAATTCGGGTCCCTCTGCTAAAAGGTAAAAGGCCTCAACAGTCTAGTTTCCCACTCAAGAAGTCGACAGCTGCCCAAAATTTACCGATCTGGACTCTTATGGAATTCATATTAGTTTTCACCAACTCACCAATTAATTAACAAATGTGTGAGTGTGTGTGTGTCTGTGTAAGGAAATGAAAGCAAGAGAGAGAGAGAGAGAGAGAGAGAGAGAGCGAGAGTGTGTGTGTATGTGAGTGTGTCTGGGTCTATAAAGAAATGGAAGCAAGGAGAGAATTTTGAGAAACGAGTCCTTTTCGCTGCATTAACCTCCAAATCCCACGCTGGCTGGGTGGCTGCTTCCTGGGGGGTGGGGGGGGCAGAGCTACGAGGAGTTACAAGGAATAGCTAGTATCTCAAACAACTTGCGGTCCATTCCGGGGAGATACTCGAAGTGGAAGGAGAGAGATAGTGTAAGTATAATAATACAAATGATGATAATAATAAATAATAATAATAATAATGATAATAATAATAATCGGCTTAACCATGAGAGATCTTATCCTAAGGGATCAACAGACTAATCCTGGCTGCTGACGAGAGCGCCTACATACCCCCGAGTGAGTAGGACGTGGGCAGGAGACTTTGTGAGTCCTTCAAGACCTAGCCTTCACAGTCAGGGAAAGTTTTTGAGAGAACTTCTCCCGCCGGAGCGTGGGATCGAACCCCCCGACACCAGAGCTAGCACTCCCAATACAGTGACTAAGCGCGCTCGGCCACCATTGTAGTGCACTACAGAGTGTGCGAAATACTATCTACTCTCTTTTTGAACTGCTCTACTGAAGAACTGTTTACAAATTCTGAGGGAAGTTTGTTGGAGGTACTACCGGTATAACAAATCTTATATGTGAAAAAGGCTTCCACAAATACTAGTGCTGAACCTTTTCAATTCTAGCTTCCAGCCATGGTTGTATGTTGTATTCATATTGAGGTAAAACATTTTGCTATGAACCACATTCAGTATTACAAAAAACTTCAATGACCTGACTTTGTGGTCTGCGTGTTTCCAACAAAAAGAGATCAAGAGCTCTCAAATTGTCCTAGTCGATGGAATAAGCTTGGTAGCTCTACCTTGTACTCTTTCCAGTCGCGCTCTCTCTATTTTTTTTTTTTTTTTGCTCGAGACCAGAATTGAATTGAACAGCATATTCCAGGGAAGGTCGCATCAGAGCGTTGTAAAGTGTGAGGAATATTTCCTTGTTTCGAGAGAGAGAGAGAAAGAGAGAGAGAGAGAGAGAGAGAGAGAGAGAGAGATGGGGGAGGGGGAGTAATAACAAAAGGGGGTTAGGTTAAGTGGTAAACACTAAACTTCCATCATGCATCGATGACGAAAAACAAAAAAACATTAATCTCACCCCCCCAAAAAAAAAAATAATAATAATAATATTCCCCGTTGTTCTCAAAAGTCCAATTGATCTGAACTAGAGACCCAATAGTAACAGAGATCGGCCAACATCCGCCATATTGGTACCCTAGACACCCTATAGTAACAGAGATTAGAAAATGGGATGTGACCCTGTTTATATATATATATATATATACCGGGGGCAGGAGCTATCGAAGGACGGGGTGTTTTCTTTCTTTTTGACCAAGTGGATTTTCGATCTGAAAATTAAAATATTTTTTTCTGGTACCGTGATTGTATGTATATATATATATATATATATATATATATATATATATATATATATATATATATATATATATATATATATATATACTGTATATACATACCGGTATATATATATATTATACAATCACGGTACCAGAAAAAAATAGTTTAATTTTCAGATCGAAAATCCACTTGGTCAAAAAGAAAGAAAACACCCCGTCCTTCGATACCTCCTGCCCCAAAATGGCGGCCGAAACCTAAAGATGACCTCTCTCTCTCTCTCTCACCACCACCAGGGCCGCTAATCGGAACTAACGATATACAAACACAGAATCAGGCATAATTGGAATCCACGGCCAATTAAAAATAATAAAATGTAAAAATCCCTCGTCCGTTGAAGGTTTTTTGTTTGGGGGGGGGGGGTAGCATATGGAACGATTTGTCTGGTCTCCAATCAGGGGCCTTTGGTGTGTATGTGTATGTGTGTGTGTGGGGTTGGGGTGTGGGTTGTGTGGGTGTGGGGGGGATGTGTGAGTTGTGTGGGTGGGTGGGTGGGTAGGTGTGTGTGTGTGTTGCATGTATGGGTGGGTGGGGTAGGTGTGTGTGTGTGTGTAGGTAGGTAGGTGTGGGTGGGTGGATGTAGGTGTGTCTGTGTGTTCGTGCATGCTTCCTATGTGTATGCTCACGTGTGTGTGTGTGTGTGTGTCTGTGTGTGTCTGTATGAGTATCTCCGAATATATGCAACTGTGCCTCTGTGTGTGAGTGAGAGAGCGTGTGTGTGCCTGTATGTATGTGTGCGTGCGTGTATATGTGTGTGTGTGTGTTCATTATATTTTTCCGGTTTGCTGTAACTAACATTACAGCGGATTACAGAACAGTTATGGTGGAGTATTGTTATGGGAGAGAGAGAGTGAGTGAGAGAATTACAAGGAATAGTTAGCATCTCAGAGACCTTGCGGTCCATTCCGAGGAGATACTGGAAGTGGAAGGAGAGAGACTGTTTAGTGCACTACATTCATTACAGTGTGCAAAATACTATCTACTCTCTTCTTGAACTGCTCTACTAAAGAACTACTTACAACTTCGGAGGGAAGTTTGTTCCAGGTAGAACAGATCTTATATGTGAAAAAGTTTCCACAAATACTAGTGCTGAACCTTTTCAATTATAATTTCCAGCCATGGTTGCCTGATGTATTCATATTGAGGCTAAACATTTTGCTGTAATCCACATTGTCAAACGCAGAGAGAGAGAGCGAGAGCGAGAGAGTTAACTAACCATCACCAGCTCATTTCACGGAGACAAAAGCCTCCCCCCCCCCCCCCCACCTCACGCCCCCACTGATCAAACCCGCGCCCCCATTATGCTTCCCGGGTATGAATGGGCGTGGAGTAATGGGCGGCCTTTGTGCCCGCTCAATGGGAGAGGCAAAGAGGTAAACATAGGCTCAATCGCTAGCCCGGGTCTCAGGAGGGAGGGGGAGACGAAGTAAACAAAGCGGGAAGAATGAGCTGATGGTTCTTTTCCGTAATGTAGTATGATAGTAGAAGTAGTAGTAGTAGTAGATGAGGAATAAATGTAGTATAGTAGATAGTATGCATTAAGAACATAAGAAACATGGAAATCTGCAAAGGCCTATTGGCCCATACGAGGCAGACCCCTTCTTCTCTATATCACTATTTGTTCTTTTACACCTTTATGCCCTACACTACATCTCTCACTATAATCTATTACCCCCTGCACTACGCATATCCCCTAGACTACATCGATCTTATAGCTACCTAAGAACATCTCTCACTTCAAGCTATATCCCCTACACTACATCTATCTTATAGCTACCTAAGAACATCTCTCACTACAACCTATATCCCCTGCCTACACTACATCGATCTTATAGCTACCTAAGAACATCTCTCACTACAACTTATATCCCCTGCCTACACTACATCTATCTTATAGCTACCTAAGAACATCTCTCACTACAACCTATATCCCCTGCCTACACTACATCTATCTTATAGCTACCTAAGAACATCTCTCACTACAACCTATATCCCCTGCCTACACTACATCTATCTTATAGCTACCTAAGAACATATCTCACTACAACCTATATCCCCTACACTACATCAAAGTCATTGAAGAAGAAAAGGAATAAATATGATAGTAGAAATAAAACTGGATTTGAGAAAATATTCGTTTCCCAACCGTGTTGTAAATAATTGGAATGATTTGCCAGAGTGGGTGGTGAGCGCTGATTCTGTGAAAAAGTTTGAATCCATGCTTGATAGATTCTGGAAAAATCAGGATCAGAGGTAAAATTATAAAGCACTAATCAAGAACACCACACGCAGCCAACCAATAGTTAGTGTACAGGCTGCCACACTGGAGCCACAGGCCCACTAGGGCCTCTTCCAGGGATTCTACTGTGAGTTACTGTGAGTAATAGTAGTAGTAGATTAAGAAATGTAGGGTAGCTTTAGTAGTAGATAGTATCTATTAGTTATTGAAGAAGAAAAAGGAATTAATATGATAGTAGAAATAGTAGTAGTAGAGGAAGAAGAAATGTAGTACCGGTATAGTAGAAGTAGTAGATATTATTTATGAGTCACTGAAGAAGAAAAGGAATGGGAGAGGTAAAAAGGTAAACATAGGCTCAATCGCTAGCCGGGTCTCAGGAGGGTGGGGGAGACTCGCGCCAGAGGTACCGGAAGTAAACAAAGATGAAGGGATGAGCGGATGGTTCTTTTTCGTATATGTAGTATGGTAGTAGTAATAGTAGTAGTAGTAGTAGTAGTAGTAGTAGTAATTCATGTATTCATATATATATCCATGGTGTCCTCCCGTGGTAAAACAGCTCCAACCAAGACTATATTTATTATTCTTGTGTTTGAATAATTTGTGGGCTCGTATTATGATCGTATTGATCGTATCGGAGTCGTCAAAGTGAAAATTTGCGTTATTCGGGTATGATTGGTTCAGCGGGTATATATCCATGTTGTCCTCTCGTGGTAAAACAGCTCCAACCAGCCTATTCGTGTGTAGGCATTATTTGTGTGATCGTATCGGAGTAGTCGAAGCGAAATTTGCGTTATTCGGGTACAATTGATTCAGCGTGTATATATCCATGATCGTATCGGAGTAATCGAAGCGAAATTTGCGTTATTCGGGTACAATTGATTCAGCGTGTGTATTGTTCGTATCGGAGTAGTCGAAGCGAAATTTGCATTATTCGGGTACAATTGATTCAGCGTGTATATATCCATGGTTTCGGCCCCCCCGGTGGTAAAACAGCCCCATAAGCCCCTACAATGTGCCCCACTACCAGACAAGTAATGACTCTTTCAACGGTCGGGAGGCCGGGAATTGCTGGGCATGATTTGGCTTAATTATCAGATTTTGGTTTTGCTGGAACGTATTGTAATTTAGTGAGACAGTGGCTGTGTTTTTTTTTGGTATATTAATTAATGTATTCAATTATTTATTAGTTTCCTCGCTAGACCTCCCTCAAGCTTAGATAAACACCCCCTAGAACCCCCTTAAAGATAGATGTGTACATTTTTCGGTAGAAAAATGTACCGGCCAAAGGCCGGTTTCTCTTAAAATTACAGGCTCGCTATCGCTTGCCAGGAAAATATCGACACCTAAATGGTACGAAAGGTCTCAACATTGACAACGAAATGGGGTAAATTCACCAAACTAGTGGGCCGAACGTCATAAAATCTGAAAATTAATGGGGCTAAACACAAGGGAGAAAGGGGTCCAGAAAACCGACCCATCTCCCCTTAATGCATTTGGTTCTCTCTCTCTCTCTCTTTCTCTACTAGAATTAAGTCCTGACCACCTCGTTTGGATCGTATGGTCTGTGTGGCCAGTGTATCTATGTATGTAAATCTCTCTCTCTCTCTCTCTCTCACTCACTCACACTCACTCTCTCTCTCTCAGGTATTATTCCCTCTAATTATTACATGATCTGGCTTGATAATCAGATATTGGATTTGCTGGAACGAATTACAGTCCAGTGTATTTTTTGTTTCCATTCGTTTAGGAATTATTATCTTTGAACATTCATACCTGCCAATATGATAACTTTAAATTCATACTTGTTTTCACCAACCCACCAATTAATTTACAAATAAACCTAACTCATGAAATCAATGCAAGTAATGAATACATGTGGTACTCCAACGATTCGAACCTAGGCTACTCACACCGAAATTCCGCACACTAAGCAATAGGCTATCAGAATGTATCGATTATGTTCGTATGGACATGATTTGGCTTAATTATCAGAATTTGATTTTCTGGAACGTATTCTAGTCTGCTGCATTTGTTTTTTTTCTTTATATATAACACCACCAACACCACCACCACCACCACCACCACAACCACAACCACCACCACCACAACTGTCGCTTTGCCCCACGACAGGAACCGAAATGGAACATGATTCGTACATTATAGGGTTCACTTCCTTGTATATAACCGGTGCGTCAGGGGAAGCTGTGTGGGGGTATATTTGTATGTGTATGTAGAGTAGTAGTGGTAGTAGTAGTAGTAGTAGTAGTAGTAGTAGTAGTAGTAGTAGTAGTTGTTGTTGTTGTTGTTTTGTTGTAGTAGTAGTAGTAGCAGTAGTTGTAGTAGTAGTAGCAGTAGTTGTTGTAGTAGTAGTAGCAGTAGTAGTAGTAGAAAAAGTAGTAGTAGTAGATATACTGTATTTTGCATCTATTTGTAATAATTATAAACTTCCGTATTCCTTTGTATAAACTGAATAAAGTCGTACGATGTCATCCAGATTAAAATGAAATAGACCCCGCAGTATTAAAAGGGATGGGAAAGCTCTATCCGCCTTTTAAATTGGAGCTTTTCGGTCATTCCCTCAGATTGACCTGTATGGGTGACCTAGATTGGCCAGGGGGGGGGGGGGGGGGGGGGGTGAATGGAGGAGGGGGCAAAATGGAGGAGGGGGCAATAAGGTTACGAAAGTCTATCTAATTATCTATCTATTGCCTGACGCCGTGACCCCGAAGGGGTGGTCACGAACGAAACGCCCCCAGGCACCTCTGTCCCCAGTCAGTCGACGCCCCTCCTCCAAACCAGCACCGCCTTCACTCATATACTTCTTCACTCCATCCTTCCACCTCGCTCACGTACACCCTCTTAGTAATTCTCTCGCTTTCCATATGTTCCACATGGCCGAACCAACCATCTCAAGGTGTTCCTTTTCACACTTTCCAGCACATCTACCTCCACACCACACCTCCCTCTTAATTCCTCATTCGTCTGTCTATCCCTCCATGTAACTCCGCACGCACTTCTCAACTAACTCATTTCCATCCCTCTCATTCTTGATCTAAGTCTCTCCACCAACGCCCATGCTTCGCTTCCGTATAAGTCAGTGTCGGGATTACCACACTGTCATGCAAGGACTTCTTCACTTCCATGCTGACCACCCTATTTCTTGTTACTACTTTCAGCGTTCCTACAACCCTCTCCCGCACTTCTTCATCCATACTCCCATCTTTACTCAACACACTGCCCAGATACTTAAATGAGCTGACAATCTCCATAGCCTGACCGTTCAACTTCACCTCACACTCTGTTGCTTCACCCCTTTCGAAGACCATAACCTTGCTCTTCCCCGCATATACCTTCAGATTCCGTTGTTCACACTGTTCCAAACATATTTACCAGACCCTGCAACTCCCATTCATTATCGCTCATCAGAACTGCATCATCGGCAAACAGCAGTACAGGTAGCTTCCACTCATTTCCCTCCCTTATCAGCGATACACCAACATCCACTGCTCTGCTTTGTATTTCTTTCACGACTCCATCCATTTATAAATTAATGAGACTAAAAGACTAAAAATAACTAAATATGAGGGAGTAAAATCAACTACCTGCCCTTAAAAATGTGTGCCAGTTTGTTGCAATTAAATATCCCATTATGCACGCTTGACTTTTACAGAGGCGGTGAAATATATCCTTTTATGATCATCATTAATGGGGTAGGGTTGTGTGGGGCTTCGGTGAGTCCATTGTTAGGGTGCCCGATTTAACTTTTGACACCGTTATAATTATAGAAAAGTGTTGATTAATCGCGCCGGCTGGTTCTTGGAAATGAAAACTCATTATTTGGAGGCTTTTATATATACATACACAAGCGCGCACACATACACACATACACATACTGTATATACTGTATACCGGTATATATATATATATATATATATATATATATATATATTATATATATATATATATATATATATATATATATATATATATATATATATATATATATATATATATACAGTATATATATATATATATATATATATACTGTATATATATAAATAAGACCCAAGGAGTATGCACCCGACTTGCAAGACACATAAAGTCATGCAATAAACACAAACTGACTGTTGCAAGGAAGGAAGAGCAAGCTATTTATCACCCAGCAAATGACCCCCACCCCCACCAGGACCCATACAAGAAAGGGGCGCTCACTTAAGGGGATATGGGCCGTTTTTCTGGACCCTCTTCTTCCTCATGTTTAGCCCCATTTGTTTTTGAGATTATAAGCCCAATAGTTTGACGATTTTAATAAGTTTCACCCCATTTCGTTGTCAATAGGAACATAAGAAAATAGGAGTCTGCAGAAAGCCAACTGGCCAACTCAAGGCAGATCCCTCTCACACTCAACCCTAATTATAGGCCCAACTCACTAACACCATGATGACCGACCTCACCAAAACGGTCAGAGGTCAACATAAGAAAACGGGAGTCTACACATACGCGGCAGATCACCCTCACACCCAACCCATCTCGTCCATATGCCTATCTAATTTTATTTTGAAGCTATCTATCGTTCTTGATCCCACCATATCACTCGGTACCGGTAACTTATTCCACATGTCTACAACTCTGTTACCAAACCAAAACTTGCCTAGGCCTATATCTTTTTTTAAACGAAATTTATCTAGTTTGAAACCATTTGTTAGAGTTCTTTCGTTATCACCGAGCCTCAGTACATTTGTCATGGCCACTTTATTAATCCCACTTGAACACCTCTTAGCATATTCCCTCTAACTCTGCGTATTTCTATCGAATGTAATGTAATTTCTTCAACCTTTCTTCATATGGAAGATTTATAATATTATGGATGCGTTATTATTTATTTGGAGGTACTGCTATTGTGCTTAAATGTTGAAATGCATGTTATTTTCTCCCTCATGTTTAGCCCCATTAGTTTTTTTTAGGATTTGGGCACGTGCACAAACAAAAGATTTTTTTTTTTTTTTTTTTTTTCATATAGGCTAGGGTGGAGGAGCTGGCTGGTATTGGGGTAACTCGACCCGGGGAGCGACATAGGCCTGAGAGTGACATAGACCAGATCCCGTAGGCCTCTGATGCTATATAGAGAAGATCAGAGTTGCTTTGACTCTCACTCACATTCTCTCTCTATTTATCTATCTATATGTCTATATATTCCTATATATAATATCACTGTAAAAACAAAAAACAAAAAAATGTACAGAGAATTTCTGGCAATTAGGCTACCAAACATTCTCTGTAAAATATTTCATTTACAAAAATAACTGTGGAATTTACAAACTGACGTAATTTTTTAGATATAATCTGTTATTTTTTATAGAAAATCTTGTAAAAATTACAAAATTATCTGTAAATAAATAACAGAATATATCTGCTAAATTTACATTTCAGTTGTATATTTAAAGTGATCCTGTCAGTGTTTACAGAATCATGTAAATTATATTAATTATACAGATAATGTATGGCAGCCTAATTTCCAGAAATTGTTCAGTACATTTTACAGAATCTTGTAGTTACACTTATATTTTGTCATTCTTGGTAACCTAGTTCTACCAGTACCAAAGAAAGATATGTAAGAATGAACACACACACACACACAGTATATATATATATATATATATATATATATATATTATACAGTATATACGTTTAAGCAAAATACCGGTATGGGCGGTGTAGCGGAGCCATAAAAATGGATGTGTGAAACGGAAAATTGACCATCTACCCATGACCCATGTAGGTATAAATGGTGCAAAACCGAATTAGCGTAGGCTACAGTATGCATTACCAGGACTGTTGATGTAGCCTATACTTTACCAACAGCAATATTTCTTACACAATTACAATAGGCCTATATCTGCAACACACAAATAATAACGTCACATAGCCTAATCATAATTCGCATTTATAATTGATTAAACAAAATTGTTATAACCTAACCTTGGCGAGGTTATGCTGAATATAAACCGTTATCCATAACAATCCCACCCTACCCTCAGTTAGGTTAGGCTACGTTAAACACCGTGAGTTGTTGGATATAATACAATTATAATAATACAATAAAATTATAATAAATAATAATAATAGCCTATATAAATTATAATGCAACCTTACCTTGTGTCACTCAAAGGCTGTAGGCTACTAGGCTACAAATATAGCTGAACAAAATTCTGATTATGGTAGCCTGTTACGTAACGTAAACATTGCCTAAAACCCAGCTAGGCAGCAACCTTGAGAGTATTTGGTTACACATTATAGACATGTACAATGTTATACATTGTCAGAAACAAACTTGGACTGTCATTCATTCATTATCCAATTAAATATGCATCGGCTATACCGGTACCTGTTGGAAAATAAACACAAGGTTCTGTACTGTACGTTACTACTACTTGTTTAGCCTAGCATAAAAAAAACGGTATAGCCTAGGCCTACAAGCTAGATAATCGAGTGAGTTGCCTCGGCATATGAAGGCGATTCATTCACAGGGATTACGTCTGGCAATTAGATAGGCCTAGATAGATATTTAATCATAGTATGGTAGGGTAGATCGTTTAGTTTTCTACCAAACGTGAAGCAATTGTATTCAGCTGATGAAATGAAACTCTGGAAGAGTATATTTATAGGCTAAGCAAAACTTTTCGAGAAACGCATACACATAAGGTTGGTATTTTGTGTACTAGGCTACTTTAGTTAAAGCTAGATGTGTATAGGGCCTACTCAGTTTAAGAAAGAGCTCTCGTATTCCCGGCATTAGCCTATATCTTATTATAAATGTAAATGTGCATAACATATTCGCAAGAAGGGCTCAACAACTAAAAGTGTCTTACCAGTTACGACATTCCACAGCAAGAGATACACCACATCACACTGCTTATTGTCCATGTTACATAGTTCCTGGCGATAATACTGAGCATTTCCACAGCCCATCACGGTTAATTAAGGTTGTGGTGATAACCGAGGTATGGAGGTGTGTGGAGATGGGTACGAGCAAAACTATCACACGAAAATGCAGCCTGCCTACCCTCCCAGAAGCTAGGCCTACTCTGCTCAAGGCAATTTCCCGCCAAAAAGTCATGTAACTCACAGCTCGTATATAACGCCACACATATAGTTTACTGATACAACAACACCTTTATTTTGTCAAAATTAATTCCAATGATTTATAAAGAAGAAGGTTCATGAAATATAACCTGAAAAAGATGCTTGAAAAGTTTCATATATAAATGAAAGTAATAGAAGTATCCGGCAACTCTAGTGATCAATTATTGCCTCGTTTTCTAGATGCAGTGCAAGGGTAAAAATGTACTGTTCTTGCGTTCCTCCGACCTCCTCGATGGCGGCTGTATACTATGAGGACCTCTCCCTCTGCCAGACCTAGAGATTGTCAGGGCACCACCCCATCATATCGGCAGAACTGTTTGCCATACATAGGGCCTGGTGTTTGTGCGGTGTAATCTTCGGCCTCAACGGGTCGTTTTGTACTTGGATTCCCAAGCCTCCCTCCATCTGCTCCTAGCGGACCGCCCGACTAATAATAATAATATGTATTCAGTTAGCAATTTACAGAGTTGGTACCACATAGTATGTTACAAAAATGACATGTACCAGCCTTGCATAATTCCAACTAAGGATAGCCCAATAAGGCCGTTAGGCGTATTTCCGATGGGGTCCTTGTGGGATTAGGTTCAGCTGGGGAAATGGGGAGGATAAAGAAATAGATACTTTAGAGAAAGTATTTCTAGGGGGTTATTTTAAGATACCTTACATCCTATAGTAAATATCAGTAATCCATAATTAGTATTCATTTCAGTTTGGTTTGTCTATCTCTTATGTCGTATTTAGTAGTAGACATAAGCTTGGTGCTCCCTTCTCGCAGCTGTCCGGTTCAGGTGTTCCTTCAGGCTACGTCTGAAGGAATACAGTGTTCTCTTTTCACGGACTGACTGGGGTAGGTCGTTCCAGTCTTTGATGGCAGTGAAGAAGAATGTTTCCTTACCCTGTCCTTGGATTCTCGGGACCTTAAAATTAAACATCCTGTTTCTTGTATTATGTCCACTCCTCTCATTTGCTTTAACAAAATCATTCTTTAGATACTCTGGAGCTCTGTCATAGAAAAATTTGAAGGCATTAGTGAGCCTGATTTGTTTGGCCCTGTCAGAGACATTGAGCATACCTAGTGACTGAAGTTGTTCCTGACCAACATGTGATCTGGGTCCTAGGTTCAGCATGAACCTAACCATTTTATTTTGAGTGACCTGAAGTTTGTGCTGTGCTGATTTAGATGATGCAGAGTACCAGGATGACACAGAATAGTCAAAATGACATTGAACAAGCGCTTGGCAGAGGGTCTTTTTGGTCGCCGCGGGCAAGCATCCCACCTGTCTATACAGGTATTTTATACGTGCTCTACACTTACTCAGGATAGATTCCAAAATTGTTTCACCTGACAAACTCGCGTCCAGTTTCAGTCCGAGATATTTAACTTGTGACACTGTTGTTATAGGAATATCATTACAGTTGACCGAGAAGCCCACAATGTCTTTCAGTTTGCGTTTTGTTCCACATAGATGGCTTCCGTCTTGCCCAGGTGAAGAGATAGTCTACTAGCCATTCACTACATGATGCTAGTTCTTTGGAAAGTGAAGCGGCAATACTTATTGGGTCTTTTCCTGAAACCAGAAGCACGCTGTCGTCTGCATACAGTAATAATTTACATGAGACGCTCAGTTCCATGTCGTTCACATAACAGAAAGAGTAAGGGACCCCACAGTTAATTGGCATAGGATCAGATATATTATCATCAATTTTGACTCTTTGGGTTCTACCACTAAGATAAGATTTAAACCAGTTCACAGACCCTATGCCCATTGCTTGTAGTTTATTACATAGGATATCATGGTCTACTGTGTCAAACGCTTTTTGTAGATCAAGAAGAACCATACCGGTGTAGTTACCTTTAGCCATTTCTTTACGAATGTGATCCGTTAAGTGGATGAGACAGGAGTCTGTCGAGTACATGCATCTGAAACCTGATTGAAACTTATAGAATAGATCATTTTGTTTGAGGTAGTGTTCAATTTGGGTGTATACCGCTCTTTAAAGGATTTTAGATACAATACATAATATGCTAACTGGTTGCCAACTTCTAGTTTATTTCCTTTCTTGAAACGAGGGGTTACAATAGCTTCCTTCAGTTCAGCAGGTACAGTGTTGGTGTTAATTGACAAGTTGATGATGTGGGTTAGGGGGCCTGCTATACCAATGGCTCCATCTCATAGAAATTTGGCAGGAATTTTGTCTGGTCCTGTGCTCTTATGTACATTTAGGTTAGACAGCTCGTCAAAAGTGTATTTTGGTGTAACATTTTGCAATCCAAATGTGTTCGGGTGTATGTCTTTATCTCTGTAGAAATTACGAATAATAAGGTGGCCGTTGTTGTCGTGTATTTATTGAGAGGTTGAGGTAGGTTCTGTGCAAGTGTGTTTGCTATGGAAGTGAAGGAGTTGAAGTAGGTTGAAATTTGTCGTTTATCGTGGCAAACCTGATCATTAATGGTGAGAGCAATATTAGTGTTAGACGAATCCCTTGTCTTGTTGCTGTAGCCTGTTGTTTTTAGGTGCCTCCTATCCTCCTATCCTATCCTCATCTTGTCTTGGCCATACAGGAGTTGTTGATTCATTTTTTAGGACAACCGTGGGAATTGGTCCTCCAGTAGGTTCCTGCACACTCGGGCATTCGTGGCAACACGGTGGCTGATGCTGCGGCGACGCTGGCGCACACTTCGGTTGAGGTAGAATCAGTTGACGTGGATATGAGGACACATGCCCGGGTAGGCGGGCGGGCTAGTCGCGGCCTTTTGGGACAGGGAGCTGCGGGTTCTCTTGCGAAGTTGCGACAGACAACCATGGGTAGGTACAGATGGGATTCGTGTCCTCAGCCTTGGAGTCGCCACCCCCTGCAGAAACTTGATGTCTCACTGGCCAGACTGCGTATTGGACACACGGCGCTGTCAGCTCACCTGTTCCGGCTGTGCATGACACGGTGCCCGGACTGCCGCTGTTGTGGTCAGTCAGAAACCCCTGAGCATCTAGTGGAGGAATGTCCGCGGTTTAATAGTCAAAGGGTCAGGCTTAGAGACTCAGTTCGCCGGTTGTCGTCTCAGGGATTTAGCTTAGGGCTATTGTTGGGCCACGGTGTCCCGGATGCGGATGTTTGTTATCAGCTATCCCGTGTTTTATGTGTCTTCCTCTTGGCGACACATGTAGCTGACTTAGTTTGAGGTCCCACTGACAATTAGTCTTCTCGGGCCAAGCAGGTGGCATCCACCCGAAGGCCCTTTAACAACAACAACAACAACAACAATATTTTGTTTTACCATTACTGTATATAAAACAAAATTCAGTATTTAGTTAACTTAATTTATATCAGTGTATAGGCTGCTACAGTTCATAAATAACAAATATGGTGTATAGTCAATATTCCTTTAGTTATTCAATACCATGGTTTAACAGTCAATGCCTGTAATATAAAATACATATATTATATGTATTTTAAGTTTAATGTGAATTTTCTCTTGATAAATACAGAGACAAACCTGTAAAAATACAGATTTTTTTACAGTGATCTCACACACAGTCTCGCTCTCTCTATCTCTCTATGTCTATCTGATCTCTCTATCATGTCTCCCTCCTTTCATCTCCCCCCTCTCTCTTCCTTCCGTGGTATTATTCGCTATCTCTCCATCTCGCTACTCAGGCCGAAAAATTAGGTAGGATGCTGGAGGAACGTCAAAGGAGAGAGAGAGAGGAGGGGGGGGGGGGGGGGAAGGGGCGCAGAGGGATGGATATAAGTATGAGGGATAGAAAACTAGTAGAGATAGAGAGAGAGAGTGTAAGGGCTGGATAACTAGAAACGAGGAGAGTGATTGTGTGTACAGTATGTGTGTGTGTATGAGAGGGGGCGGGGGCGCAGAGTGACTAATTTTGATACCTTGTTCCAAATAAGTATGCCAAAACTTAAAAATTGGCCTCTATAACTCACACACGAATATTTCTACCGTTTGGGAAGAGTCAGCCAGGGAATAGGTGTGGAAATGTACAGCCCATTTGCTCTAGCCCTTTTTGAGTTACAGAGGTTATGGTTCACGATTTCCGGCCGACCGATTTTGATCAGGGTATAGACTGAATATAGCTTAAGGGGAGGAAGCCCGTTTTTCTGGACCCCCTTCTCCCTAATGTTTAGCCCCACTAGTTTTGAGATTATAAGACGTTCGGCTTTGGCGATTTTAACACCTTTTGCCCCATTTCGTTGTCAATTTTAAGACCTTTCGTGCCCTTTAGGTGTCGATTATTTCCTGGCGAGCGATAGCGAGCCTGTAATTTTAAGAGGAACCGGTTCTACCGAAATATGTACAAATTTAGCTTAAAGTGGAGTCTAGTGGGTGTTTTTCTAAGCTTGATGGAGGTCTAGGGAGGAAACTAAAATAATATATGAATAAATGAATTAATATACCAAACAAACGGCCAGTCTCCCCTTAACCTGTTCAGTACCAGTTCTCTCCTTTTAACTTTTTTCTGGCTACTGTTGTTGTTGTTGTTGTTGTTGTTCCCCAAGCTGCCTGGCCGAACAGCCCCAAGGCCCCGAGCAAGGCCAAGGCCATAACCGAGCGCCCCCTTAGACGATTTTATTCAGGTTCAGTAGGGCCTCCAGAAATGTAGTCTTCGAATGATCTCACTTAAGGGGACAGTGGTTATTTTTGGGGGTCTATTTATTTATATATTCATTATTTTTGTGTTTTCTCGTCAGACCTTCATCAAGCTCGAAGAAAAAATACTCCCTAGACCCTCCTTCAAGATAAATATGTACTTTTTTCAATAGAAAAACGTCTCGGCCAAAGGCCGGTTTCTCTTAAAATTACAGGCTCGCTATCGCTCGCCAGAAAAATATTGACACCTAAATGACACAAAAGGTCTTGATATTGATATAGAAATGGGACAAACTAATGAGCTGAACGTCATAAAATCTCAAAACTAATGGGGCCAAACATGAAGAAGAAGGGGGACCAGAAAACCGGCCCATCCCCACTTAACCCTTTTTACTACCACAGATCCTTCTTAAACTGCACAAAATCCTCTAAATATAGCTAGAAAAATATTAACCCCTTCACTTGCATTACGTAATTCTCATCATATTCTGGCTTTCATTATACAATTTTCTTTAGTTTGTAATCTGCCTATACGACTCAAATGGGTAAATACAATCTCAATGAACCCTCTTAGTAACATAGGTCCTTCTTAAACTGCATAACACCATCTAATCTTAGCCAGACATTCCACTATGGGTGATCAAATAGAAACCTTAGTACCCGGACCTAAATTCAAATAATAGGCCTACCCATTTTTTTTACAAGCCCCAACACCTAGGGAATCGTTGTGAAACCAAGCAGAGACAAAGATATAATCCAAGGTAATTAAAAGTAATAGCCATGGTGTAATTATTAAGTATTACTTTTGTTACCCATATAAAGTTTCGTTTTCCTTGTAGTAAGTATCATAGAAAACTAATATTTAATGGGTACCTGCATAATATACACGCACATACACATACATAATCTTAAATACAGACGCCCTTCAGAAATATCGTTCCAAAAGGTGTTGGGATTTGTCTAGTACAAGCCACCAACACCTTTTGGAACGAGAGATAAGACAGATAGCAAAGATAAGGTCAAGATTGGAGGAGCCCAACGGAGAGAAAATATTTACAGTGAAATAGACTCACAGTACCTGGAATAGGCTGTTCGGCCGGGCAGATTAGGGAACGACAACAACAATATCCCTAATCCTGATCTAATCCTCAATCACTAGTCCCCATGCACAACCCCTGCATATCATGCCGCCCGAGAGCGGCCCTCTGCGGGTCCCACTGCGTAAACGTAAACCATTAAAATTAAATTATGCAGTTCTATTCCAGTTACCCAAATAATAGGGAACGTTTTCTGTATCATTAATTTTTTTAAAGAAAACCAATTGTTTACCGTAACCTATAATAAATGACAAACTTTTTTGTTTTATTTTGATTATCAATGGTTTATCTAATTAACCACAAGTATTATGAGTATTTATTAAGCTTAAATTAATATTACATAGACAAAACAAACAAATTAATAGAGTTGAGAAGCAAATATACATATGCTGTGTGATGAATAGACTTTGAGGGGCAACTCGGCACTAGAAATCCTACAGTTATAATTAACTTACTATAGGACCTCTACTTGGCACCAAACCCAGTTGATACTACCATTTGTTGTGCGTGCAAGTGCTCACATAATGATGCACCTTCTAAAGCCTTCTATTTGTTGAAACTCTACCTAACACCTAAGATTGGGGGTTGTAATTGATAATGATTTAAAGTTCGTCACACACTTAGCTGAGAAAATAAACAAGGCAAATAGAATGGTTAGGCTGATAAGAAGAACATTCACGGCGTTGGACGAATCAACATTCAGGGCTTTGTTTGTGGCATTAGTACGACCGCAACTGGAATATGCCAACCAGGTATGGTGCCCATACAAAAAGAAGGATGTGGAGGCAGTGGAAGCGGTGCAGAGGAGAGCAACGAAGCTGGTGCCAACTCTGAAGGACTTACCGTATCACGACAGACTTAGGAAGTTGGACCTACCAACTTTAGCCTACCGGAGATCAAGAGGTGATATGGTGGAGACCTTCAAGATAATGAGCGGTGTGTACGACAGGAACGTCAGCGAAGGATTATTCACACAACAGGAGGGATCGGTGACAAGAGGACATGGGAAGAGGATATTTAAGCAAAGGCCATGGTTAAACATCAGAAAATACACTTTTTGTAACAGAGTGGTGAACAGTTGGAACAGCCTCCCGGATTCTGTAGTGAATGCTAAATCTGTGCTGGATTTTGAAAGAAAATTAGACCGGGTGTGGAAGAACCAGACACTTAAATTTGATTTCACTGCAGTGCTCGAATATCAATGCCTCGACCACAATGACCACTTGACCACAGAACCCAGTTTTAGCAATCCAGAGCTGGAGACACAGGCTCATTAGCCTCTTCCAGGAATCGTCTGTGAGTATCTGTGTGAGTATTAACTGTCTTTGGATAAATGCACTGAATTTCGGTGTGAGCATCCTAGGTTCGAATCCCTGGACTGCCACATGTATTTGTTGATTTCATTAATTGAGTTTAGGAGTAAAGTCGGTTGGTGGAGGTAACATAATCATTCTTATGTAGTATAATCGCTGGGCCCATATATTATGTATTTAAGATCTAATATACAATGAAATTTAAATCGAATGATAAGGTAATTTTCAGGTATCCATTCTGCTCTATTTTCATATTATTTTCAATACTGATTGTTGTAACAGTCCCAACATTATCATTGTGGCGGGTTTGAGGGTTTTTTCTTTCTAAAGCTTCAATACTTTATTCCACAGTGATCATGATCAGTTTGTCTATATATTGGTTTTATACTTTTATATTGTTTAATTATTCAGTATGGAATTAATGGGTATTCGGGTATAACAGACTAAAACAAATATAAAGACAAACAAATCATGATCACTGTGGAATAAAGTATTGAAGATTTAGACAATAATTTTCCCCCGCAGTATCCAAGAGTAGAACCACCTCACATTGCATGTAGTTAATAGCCCCACTCTTGATTCTTTTAGAACTATAGTCCGTTCATTCTAGGTTGAGAAGAAATTGTAACTTCTAACCTCTGTAACTCAAAAAGGGCTAGAGCAAATGAGCCGTCAATTTATACACATATTCCATAGCCAAGTCTTCCTATGTGGTTGAAATATTATCTCGATTACTCTAGTCCTTTTGAGATATGAGAGGTTAGGGGTTACGATTTCTGCCCAACCTATATTGAACGGACTATAGGATCACCAGTCATTGCCACACCTAATAACTGCAGGCTGATTTTTCCCAAATGGTTGGAAATAATAGATCAATTACTAAAGTTAGTGGTAAAGATTTTTAGCCTAAGTATAATGGATGGGGTACTATAGTCCCCATGCACAACCTCTGCGGGTCCCACTACGTAAACGTTCTCAAATTCCATTTGATTTTCCTCAATGGAGGCGATTCATTCGTGGCCACACTCTTATTGGGTCAAGGCGTCTGGCAATAGACATTTAGCTTTTATAATAATTTTTCTGTGTATTGTATTTCTAACTATAGCTTCCCAACATTCATACAATAACACACACTGATAGTAATATTTAGTGCAAAATATATTATTTTTAGAAGACTGTAAAGATATGAATATTGGAACCATTCATGTTGTTTACAAAATGGACAGACAAAATGATCTACTCCTTGTGAATTTTCTCTGCAGTGCTAATAATATTTGTCGTTTATATGTATTTTGGCGAATATTACCATGAATACACAAATATTACATTAGATAATGATACATAACATAAGAATCGCGATATTATTTGATACTGAAACAAAATGATGTGTCTTTTCTGCCAGACGTTGACGTTGTGTGAGGCGCGTTCTGTTGTGCAACCGACCTACACAAACAGTTAAATTATGTACTTATTGATAAAAAAGCTCCTCTGGCCCACTGATTACTGAGTGTGGCACTGTGGCAAAATGGCCAGGAAGAAGGTGAGGGATTCATGGACTTATATATCGATGAATGGTGTAGCTAACGTCTTAAATATGGGTGTTTGGGGGGTTTAAAGGAATGCTAGATTTTTTTCTGGAGGGTTGGAAAGCCAGTTTGTGCTCTAGGAAATGTTTGGGTTGTTATTCAGAATATTTTTGATTGATATTATTAAGTATAGACCTATAAATAATTATTGGATGGTGTTGCATTGAGTAGAATAGGCATGGCAATCACCAATCTTTTGCAATAGCCTAGGCCTAGGCTAGCCTTAATAATTTGGCCTAGCCTAGCCCATTAGGCATTTCTGTAGAATTCTCGGTAAGGATGGTGTTAGCAGGCGTACCGTCCGCCTTGTTTACATCGCACGCTTGCTGTTCGCAGTTACGTTCGCGCCTAGGCCTAATTTGACTTTTCTTTTTACAAAATTAGGCTAGGCTATCCCACGGCCAGCTGTTATTTGCCCCCAGCTGGTGACATAGGCTATATGTGTGGGGATCGGTTTTTACACCATACCCGAAAGAGGATTTATGGAGCTCCGATCTTACTCTCAACCATCTGAACAATTTAACCAGCACACCTAAACTTCGTTAAATGCGGAAATAGCCTCACGAAAATATCATGCCCTGGTGGGGGCACAAACTCTCGACCCTTGGGTGTGAGGCAGACACCTTACCAGTTAGACCAATAGAGATATCCCACTTGGCCTGTTCGGCTCAGGGTATTTCCGCATCCGAGGTCTGTTTAGGCTAGCCTATTTTCACTGACTTTACACTACTTCACCTTCCGGGAAGCGAAAGCTCCGAACAGAGAGGAACAAGCTTGAGCTGAATCGACCAAGAGTCCGTCAGAGAGGTGAACGGGAATGGTGAGTCAACGTCACTGAGCGGTGCACCACACGCACTTACTAACTGCCCAGTTGGCAACTTCCACAACCCTACCCAAGCGCGTCTCACAACACTCCCTGCTCTCTCCTATCATCTTCCTTGTCCTGTGGGGATCGGTTTTTACACCATACCCGAAAGAGGATTAATGGAGCTCCGATCTTACTCTCAACCATCTGAAGAATTTTACCAACACACCTAAACTTCGTTAAATGCGGAAATAGCCTCACGAAAATATCATCCCCTGGTGGGGGCACGAACTCTCGACCCTTGGGTGTGAGGCAGACACTTTACCAGTTAGACCAATAGAGATATCCCACTTGCCCTGTTCGGCTCAGGGTACCGTACGTATTTCCGCATCCGAGGTCTGTTTAGGCTTGCCTATTTTCACTGACTTTACATATGATGATAACAATAATTAATGGGGGTGGTGCGGGCAAAGCTCCCCTAAACCTAGCCTATTAAGGAATCCCACATCCGGCTGTTGGGTGTAGTATCCGGTCGTATGGTTAAGTTCCCGTCTATTTTGACAGATATTTTTTCTGTTAGGCCTAGTTGGCCCCTGCTGGTAATATATATATGATTATGACAATAATTCATGGGGGGGGGGGATTGGCCCCCTCATCCTATTATTGTAATCCCACGGCAGTCAAAATAGACGGGAACATGATCGCGAGCATGCCAATTAGTGTAAACAAGGCGGGCGGTCGCCCGAATATCACGGTACCGGTACATCCTTAGGCCTACCAATTTTATTTTTTTTTTTTTTACCAGCCTTTGGTATATTCTTTAGGTATACAATAACAATGGTGACGGGGCAAAGTGTCATCAGCATAAGCTATATTTGGCAAGAATGTAGTTACCGGGTGTACCGACAGTACCGACAGTCTTGTTTACACTATGCGGACGCTCACCATCATGTTCCCGTCTATTTTGACTGCCTTTGGATACAAAAATACATTATCCTAACCAAACAACCTAACCTAGCCTAACCTAGTATTATAGATTTATAAGTATTTATTTTATTTTAAGTACAGTAGAACCTCGCTCTTTCGGACTAATTGGGGGAGACCCCTGTCCGAAAGTGTCAAAAGTCCGAAAGGGCCGAGTCCGAACTCACACTTCAGCCTTTCAGACAAATCCGAAAGGCTGAAATAATGTCTGAAGTTTATAAGTCCGAAATTCGGCTCTTTGGTCCGAATGCGATTTAATTTTTCTCAGCCTTTCAGACAAATCCGAAAGGCTGAAGCAAGAGTCCGAAGTTAAATGTAGTCCGAAAGGGATGGAGGTATTTTCTCAGCCTTTCAGACAAATCCGAAAGGCTAAACCATGAGTCCGAATTGAAATGCTAGTCCGAAAGTCTGAGAATTCCGAAAGATTGAAGTCCGAAAGAGCGAGGTTCTACTGTATTTATAGATGATTTATGTTGTATGTCGGTAGTGGTACACCTGGTAACTACATTCATCCCCTATATTATACCAGCAGGGGGCAAATAACGGCTGGCTGTGGGATAAATTCTTAAAAAGAAAAACAAAACAATATATAAACAGTCAAATTAGACGCGAACGTAACTGGGAGCTGCCAGGGAGCATGCTGCTTATGTAAACATGGCAGACGTACCCAGTACGCCCGCTAATACCATCCTTACCGAATTATCTTGTATATTTTAATTTAACTTTGTTTTAGCTTATGTTTATGTTGAGGAACTGTTACTGCAGACTCGCAGAGTGATGCTCGCATAAAGCATGTTTTTATCAGTAATTATTTGACTACGTGTGCTTGAAAAACTAACCCTGTTATTTTTGGCAGGTTCGCAGCACCAGCTCCGAGTCCGCCAGCTCCACCAGTGGCTCCTCCTCATCATCATCGTCATCATCGTCTTCCTCCTCCTCTTCTTCCTCATCTGATTCATCCTCGTCCTCAGACACTGACCAGTCCTCCGCAGTTTCCACCAGGTGAGGGCGAGGGAGGGAGGGGATTCGTGCCTTGGTTGGGTAGGCTATAGTTGGTTTCATTTCAGCTGACGGTAAATTGAATCCCTTAGCAGCAACTTATTTTTTGCTAGTTAACCCCTTCTGTACCAGTGATGTACTTTGCATTCTAATCTGGCAACTATTAGAACATTTTGTACAGCTTATGAAGGATGTCTACTCATTCGAAGGCTACAGACTATCTCAGTTAATCCTTTTAGCTACCACAGATCCTTCCTGAGCTTCAAAAAATTGTCTAAAAATGGCCACAAGTGAATTAAACTGATGTCGCCAGTACAGAAGGGGTTAATGGAAAAATGTGAAACTACAGTACTATGTTTCTTCCTCGTAGGCTTGTAATACCAAGCTTTCATAATTGACATCATCTTTCACTACAAAATCTTCATGATAGGTAAGGAATCTAGAGGAATGCATAACATTTTACCGTCAGATGGAAAGAAACTCAGGATTCTTAGTTAAACTGGAGATCCTTCCGTATACAGTGATGAACTACGCCAAAGATTATTTATGGTAGCTACCTTTCCTTATCACTAGCCTAATGTCACTGAATTGAAAACAAAAATGTATAGGCTAGCTAGAATAAAAGCAAAGCAAAGTCAGTCATTCAAACACTAGATAAATATCCAGTACTGTAGATGAAAACTAATGTAAATAAGACTAGTCACCACTCCACTAGTTTCTCCACTTCTACATTTCCGTAAAAAGGCCTAACTTCGGTCAAGGGGGTATACTTCGGACATTTCTGGATAAAAATATATAAGCTACAGTTACGGAAAAATGGCTCTGTATTATGGAAGAACACCGCAGACATACTGTACTTGTTTTCCATAACATCATGTATTTATCCCATAACTGTGGTTCATTATATTTTTCCAGAATGTCCGAAATTACCTCCCCTTCCAAACTTACGTCATTTTACCGGTACTGTCATATTTGACTGACAAATCCCCTGGAGAATAATGTGCCTCTGCTTTGTTCGAGGGCAGCGTGCAAAAAAGAATCGCTTAAATTAGCCAAACTAATGAAACGAACGTCTTAAAATCTCAAAGTTAATGGAACTAAACACGAGGGAGAAAAAGCCACTACTTTGACCCCTTAACTGGTGGTCAGTTACCCACACTGTGTACGGCAAGGGTTCTCCATGGGCGGGTGTGTGTTGCCGGCAGGGTGTCAAACCAGAGCAAGTTTGTGTGAAGATAGGAGAGTGGTTTGAGAAGGAGTAGAAGAAAATTAACATGAACTAGCAATGGTTTGACCATTTAATCACATCCAAAGACACAATTGGTACTATAAACCCTAATTTCAGCTTGACATACTGTATACAATAATCTAATTTTATTAATTTCACTTCAACACCAAACACCTCCCAAACAAATTAATGAAAGCAAGCATGTGATCCACCGGGATTTGAACCTGGGTTACCACATACGGATTTTAAACACTAACCTTTACACCCTCAAGACAAGTGGGGTTCCTCAGGGATCTGTGTTGGGACCACTACTGTTCGTTATATTTATCAACGACTTACCTGAAGTTATAACTAATGGAAGTGGGGTATACCTGTATGCGGATGACACTAAGCTGTATAGAAGAGTGAGGAGTAAGGAAGATGTGGGTTTGCTTCAAGGAGATGTGGAGGGCATGAAGGGATGGTCTGAGCATTGGTTAATGCCTTTTCATCCAAAAAAATGCAAGTACATGTGGATTGGGACAAGCAAGATAGACAAGATAGGATACAGTATGTATGAAGCGATGGAGGAAGTGCATGCAGAAAAGGATATAGGAGTAGTGATAGACAATAAGTAAAATTTCTCAGAACATTTAGCGGAAAAGATAAACAAAGCCAATAGAATTATAGGGCTGATAAGGAGGACATTTGTGTCACTTGATAACGAAATCTTCAGGAATCTCTATACAGCGCTGGTTAGGCCGCACCTGGAATATGCGAACCAGGTGTGGGCTCCATATATGGTAAAGGATATAGAAGCAGTGGAGAAAGTGCAGAGGAGAGCTAGAAAGCTAGTACCAACGTTGAAGAACGCGGGCTATGAGCAGAGGTTGAGGACACTGGCATATAGGAGAAAGAGAGGGTATATGATAGAGACTTTTAAGATAGTGTCAGGAAAGTATGATGAGGATGTGTGTGAAGGTATCTTCTTGATGCGGGAGGGAACAAGAATGAGAGGACACTCAAAGAAAATTTACAAAGAAAGAAATAGGCTTGAGAAGGCAAAGAACTCATTTTGTGATAGAGTGGTAAATGAGTGGAACGCACTGCCCCAGTATGTAGTCGATTCCGAATCAATAAGGGAGTTTGAAAGTAATCTTGATAAAGCATGGGGAAGACAAGATTTGAAGTTTGATTATAAAGCAAAAATACAGAATAGTAAAAATGTTGCGTCTGCTACCGCCGCCGCCAACACCGTGAACGACCGCAGCAGTGCAAGTACTGATACTGAGCTGGATACACAGGCCTAGTTTGCCTTTTTCCAGAGGATCTACTGTAAGAAACTGTAAGAAAGACAGTTAGGCCTATAAGTACAGTAGATGACTACGATTAATATTCATTTATCGAATACTGGACAATAATCTAATCATGTACTACACCCAACTGTGCTTATAAATAGCCTATGGTTAAGTGAGAGGAAAGGATATTCTTGGGGCACAGATCATATAGACCGACCTCGCTATGAAATATCATATTTTCATCTTTGGAACAAGAATGAGAGGACACTATCTTGATAAAGCATGGGGAAGACAAGATTTGAATACAATAATAAAGACTAAATATAATGGACTCGGCTTTGGTTTGACACCCTGCATATGGTACGGTACCCCCTTTTGTCAACCCCACTTTCTGCTTGCTTCTTTTTTGATGCTCTGTGTTCACTTAGTTCAGCTAGACAGTGTAAGCTTTATTATAGTTAACCCCTTGATGATTATGCCACATTTCGACAGTTTACTCTGGCTATCATTAGACGATTTTATGCAGCTTTGGAAGGATCTGTGGGAGTTAAAGGGGTCAAGACTATCTCAATTAGCCCTCTGACTTCCATATGCCCTGCCTAATCTCTATAATATCGCCTGTTAATAGCCAGAAAACTTAAATGAAATGCGTCATCGTATCTTTAACCCTCCAGCCCCGGCTATTGTATTCTATAATTTCCCCGAAACCCGGGGGTTTTGGCCGAAAAACGTCTACGCCTAGGCTACCGTATCTTTGTTATTTTGACTGCTTCCGCATTCCTGCGAATCCTCAAGCGTAGATGTGTTTCGTACCTGTAGAATGGCGTTGAGTAGAGCTCTCTAAGTTGTTGTTCCCTAAGCTGCCTGGCCGAACAGCCCCGAGTCCCTGAGGAAGGCCATGGCCACGATCGGGCTTTCCCACAGAGCTCTCATTGAGTGTAGATTGTGTTGTTGGCGTAAGTGGTTGTGTGAAATGCAGTCTTCTATGATGTGTTTAATGGTATGGGGTGCTGTGTTACATCCCGGGCAGGCGTCGACAACGGAGTCATCCAGTCTCTTCTGATAGCTCAGGAGAGCTGGATGGTGTCCGCATCTCAGCCTGGCCAGGTGGACTCTATCCTCGCGAGGAAGGGAGGATTTGGAAGGATGGATTTCGGGAGGTCGTGCATGCAGCTACGTGTTGTCTGTGAGTGAGTGGATGGATCGGCGAGAGATATGAGCATGGATGTGCTTCTGGAAGTTGGTTCGGGGTGGGCAGGGAGGGAGAGAGGACAATAATTGTGTGTGATACCGTGTGCTGGGTGTTGTTTTGATATTTCTTGGTGTCTGTGGGTGTGTTGCCATGTAGTTTAGTGGGTGGTCTTGGTTCGTGGAGGCTGCTGCCAGGAATTGAGTGCCTCTCATGTCCAGATGGTCTTTGACTTTGAGGATTTTGGTTTCTTGATGTAGGTGATCTGTGGGTGCAGTAGCTGTGCAGCCTGTAATGATCTTCAGGGCTTTGTTTTGAATAGTCTGTAAGGTCTTATGATGTGTTTCAGCTAGGTCCTGGGCTTGCGTATTCCATCACTGATCTTATGTATTGTTTATATACTGTGGTGGTAGTTTCTTTGTTGTGTCCAAATTTTGTGTGAGCAAGTGACCTGAGAGCTCTCTAAGTCAACTGGTTCAGTTGTAATGACGATTTCCGTGGAGATAACTTTGTGGCGATATTAGCCACTTTTCACTACTTTTCACTACAGTACTTAACAATAACACACACCCACACACGAACAAGCGACGCCTCTCCTTCTTGTGGTCGGAGATGCGCGGCGTCGGACGGACGCCTCGCACACCAAGCTTACAGGCTTTCAAGCTGCCGGTGCCTCAGAGCCCTACCGGGTTCCGCGGGCGCATTTGTTATGGGTTTCTCAGAGCCCAACCGGGTCTGGTGGGTTAAAGGGTTAAATACAGCACTCTTATTATACAGTACAGACATTCCTCACTTAAAATTTCTTAATTTTAAGTACAGTAGTTTCATTATTAAACTGTTTACTAATTTGGAACAAAATTCACTTAAAGTTGCTATGCTTCATTACCATATTAAGTTGTACATGAGAACAAAGATTGTCCAAAGTTGCAATATAATTTACGAAAACAAATGCTTCATTTAAAGTTGTGTTTTTCAGGAACGTAACTGCAATTTTAAGTGAGGAATTACTGGATATACTGTATATCAGTAGTTTTGGTGTGGTATAGTCAGTTTTTTTTCCAGCTGATGGCAAATTGAATCCTTTTGCAGCTAATTGCTCGATACTTAACCCATTCTGTACCGGCGACGTCTTTTCAATTTAAATATTTTTATGCAGTTTAAGAAGGATTTGTGGTAGTAAAAAGGGTTAAGTGAGATCATATGAAGCCTGTTGATTGCTGGAGGCCCTTTTTAAACTGAATAAAAGTGTCTAAAAGTAGCCGGAATAGAATGCAAAAGACGTCACTGGTAAAGAAGGGGTTAATGAATAATTATGAAACAACAACAACATCTCATTGCCAAGTTTTCATAATCAACAACATATTTCGCTACATAATCTTCGTCATAGCTAAGTAATTAAGATGAAGATATGGCAATTTACCATCAGCTGGAAACAAATATATGTTTTATTTTATTATGCATGCATATTGACAACTGTATTATAATTTATTCATAATGTGTAGGCCTACCGGTAGATTCTATATATTTTTGTTTATTTGATTAAAATGTTCTTTCCACATAGCGATTTTGATAAGTTCTTTTGCCTTTATAGTGTGTCGTCCCTGTTTTTGTTTGTTTACTTTCAAAGTTTGACATTATAATTTTTTATGTTATATATCTAGCTAGCAATATGTTTTTTATTTATTTTAGTAAACAAATATATACTTTATGTACCGTATGTATTAACCCATATAGTACGGCGACATTTTTGTTTGTATTTTAGCTGCATTTAGATGATTTTATGAAGCTTAAGAAGGATATGTGGTAGCTAAAAGGATTAATTGCGATAGCCTGTAGTGTTTTAATGGGTAGACGTCTTTCCTAAGCTAAATCAAATCGTCTAATAGTTTCCCGAGAATAATGAAAAGGACGTCACTGGCACTGTACGGGTTAAAGAAGGTGTAATATAATGTAGTTGTTGTTCCCCAAGCTGCCTGGCCGAACAGCCCCAAGGCCCCGAGGAAGGCCATAACCGAGCGCCCCCACAGAACCCTCCCTGCCGACCACAATAAAGCCTGGGTGACCGAAGCCACTCCATGGCGGGGAGCTGAGGAGGGTGCGGAAACGCCCGGGAAACCAAAGCCCCACCCAGGGCCCTGTGCCCCTCGGCAATTATGAAGAGAAAGTTGAGGGGCAAAGGAAAAATGTGACGCTTTGGCTTCCAATCTTGGTAGATTGGGAGGTCAATCCACGGAAGAGACGCCGTCACTTGAGATCTAGAAAATCTATCTATCTATCTATATGCTCAGGCCCAATCCCCATTTTGGGGGTAGCCGACTCAAGACAGAGCTAGAACAGGGAAAACACAAAAACAACATAAAACAACAAATAAACACAGACAAAAAGCACAAACTCACACACATCCAGGTCACCCAGGAGAAAACCCAGAGACCAGGGTCACCAAGGTCGCTCCAGCACTCCCCCGGCCCCCGACCACCCGGAGAGGTTCCGATCTCGGCAGGCAGACATGCAGCGGAGCCAAAGCCACAAGCCCTCCCACCACACTTCCAGGCGCACCCTTCATATTAATCGTCTCCCCGGGCCGGCCAGGCGCCTGATAGACTATTTTCTAGTCCAACTTGCGCCCGACCCCTTACTCCAAATGACCACGTGTTCATTCAACTATTCACAAGCATTCTCCATTCACTCCTCCTAAAAGGAACAGTCAGAGTAAGCTATGGGTATGGCAGAGATCGCTCAGTTCTCACTCTGATAGGCCAGCCCATCACCACATGACTAGAACCCAATCCTCTCAGCATCAGCTAGGAAAGGCCCTAGAAAGCCGCCTTTGGCAGGGGGATAGCTCCCCTATTTCAACCCCTTTCAGGGTTGGGCACCCGCCTTTATAATGTAGTGTATTGCTTTAACCCTTGGGATCCGGGGGGCCTCATATGAAGTTTGGTATTTTCAAACTTCATAATTCAGTAGCTACTGATTGAGACCACCTAGAGCAGTCAATTTTTTTGCAAATTGTAGAACGTTTTCTTGTCTGTAGACTGCCGTTGAGATGACATCGCTACGTTGCGTGGTTGCCGAGTTCTGACGATTATATCGGCGACTTTTTAGCCGCACATTTTGCCTCATATGAGGCCTCCCGGATTCCAAGGGTTAATGTTTTATTAATTTTGAAGCATAAATCCTATTAGTTTATCATGGTGTTTTTTAAATATATGTTTGTTTGTTGTCAGACTTCATAGCACCTTAAATTTCACTTATTTACTCTCCAGGTTTTCAATGAACTAATTATTTTGGCCATCCTCTAGCTTTATTTTATTTTATTTTTTTTATTTTTATTTTTTATTTTTGTATGCATGGTTGTGTTGTTGCACTAAAGATGTATATTATGCCCCGGGTGTGTGAGCATGTCCTATACCCCGCTGTGTTAGTGTCCGGCTTCACGGGAGAGAGGAGGGGTTACACCAGCACCGTGAAATGACCTAGGTTCGGACGGGGGCTATACTTCGGACATTCCACATAACGATTTTGATTAGTTGTTTTGTCTTTTTACTAATCATATAAGTTTTGGTTTGTTTATTTTGCAAGTTTTACATTATAATTTCTGGATAAAAGTATGTAAGCTACAGTTATGGAAAAATTACTCTGCATTATGGAAGAACACCGCAGACCTACTTGTTTTTCCATAACATCATGTATTTATCCCATAACTGAAGTTCATTGTATATTTTTTCTAGAGTGCCCGAAGTTATCTCCCCGTCCGAAGTTACGTCATGTTACCGGTACTAGTTCTGTTTTGTTTTGTTTTTCTTTTAGTCTGGCCGTAGGAGCTCTTTACGGGAGCTCGGTGGTCTGGTTAAACTACCCTATATAAAAAAATAAAAATAAATAGAGTATACAGTATAAATATGTTGTTGAGTGGTGCTTGAAAAGTAGACAGAATGGATAAAAAACACCATCTGAGGAAGAGCACTTTATTGACAACGTTTCGCAGATAGCTTCATCAGGTCACTAACGTTAGTGACCTGATGAAGCTATCTGCGAAACGTTGTCAATAAAGTGCTCTTCCTCAGATGGTGTTTTTTATAAATATGTTAGTTACCGTAATTCAAACCTTATGTACTAAATACATTGAGTCTAGCTGCCAAAATAAATGCAAGATTTTAGATGACCTTTTTTGGGCCCCCGTATTTTAAAACATTTGGAAAAGGTGCTACTAACCCTATTTTGAACTAAGATATAGTTAGCCGAGTGCTAATTTGTGATAAAGACTAAATCCCATTAAATTTCAGAAAGATCACTATTGGTTTCTGCGTATTTCGTTCATGAAGTTTTAGGGAAGTACTTTAGTGAGGTTTAATAATATAGCAGTTACTGTAGTGGTTATTTTTCATAGCCACATTCCTAAATTACCCGGTACACTGTGATATGCTAAAATATCAGAAGAAAGTTTCAGATGGAAAATTGATCGGAAGAGACTTGGTGTGACCCCGCCTTACCCCCTTCCATATGATGGCGGCAATTATATTTTGATTTTGGCTGACACAGGACTTATCTAAGGAAGGAAACCATGGTCATGAAGTCTGGCATCCACTGGTCCTTCCTAAGCTGTATAAAATTGTCTAGTGTCAGCCATAATGGGATGTAAAGGACCCCATGGTAGCAGTCGGGGTTAACTGTTGGCCTGCATGTGTTTACAGAAGCCGCGATGGCTCCCGCGCCGCTTCCACTGACCAGGATACCCCCAGGAAGCCTAGTCCTCCTCCTCCCCCCTCCACCACCACCACCACCACTACCAACACCACCACCCAGGGTACTAAGGGGGGTAGGGGGGGAGACCATGCCCCTCCTGCCAACCCCTCCCGACCCCAGACCAGGTAGCCTACCCCAGGGGGCCCTCTCAACCAACCATCACCCCCTCCCCCCTCTCCTCCTTCCCCCCTCCCACTATCATCCACCCATCACCACTCCCCCCTCTCAACCACCCACTACCCCTCCCCCCTCTCCTGCTTTGCCCATTCTCCTTACCAATACTGGCTTTGGCACTCACTCAGTTTGGTTTGTTGTTCAGTGCGTCGGTCTCCGTGTTTGGAAGGACAGTTTGAGCTTGATTTGTACAGGATTGACACAAAACACACACACACACCATGACATATCCTCCTCCTTCTCTCCTCCCTAAACACATATACGCTTCTTTAGTTCAGTTGGTCTAGTTTTCAACAGACCATTTTGAGCTTCGTTAACACAAGCTGTATGCATGTGTTATTTGGATTTGGCTGTTTGTGCGGAGACTGCAAAAATCGTCAATCCACTCCTAACAAAACTCAAAATGGTCTGTTGAAAACTAAGACCTCATTTCTTATATAAGTTTAAATGCTCATAGTTATGTCCTTGTTTAGTTGTTGTTGTTGTTTAATAGTTACCGGTAATTGTTTGACGTACTTCAGATCTTTGTATATTATGTCTTTATATTGTTTATCTGAGAGCGTGTCCATTCCCAGGCTGAATATATACATTCATATTTTTTCACCAACCAACTTTACTTCTAAACTTAATTGATGAAATCAACAAATACATGTGGCACTCCAAGGGCTTGAACCTAGGATACTCACACTGAAATTCCGCGCATTTATGCATTACGCTACCAAGACAGTGAATTATTTTAACTTATAATTAGTGTAACCATTTCAGTATTATGATGTGTTTCTTCATTATAATCTGGCAAGTACCGGACCAAGGTAAAGATTTTGTTTGGGTGGGTTTTTTTCTGAGTTTGATGAAGACATCAGTGTGAATTGCCTATCATTGATGGCAATACTTCTTATTTAAACAGCTTTGAATATTTAGCACAAAACTCTAGTATAAAACAATGCTCTGTGGGATACATTTACTCCGCCTTTTGCTTTTAACACCTTACGAGCGGGCCCGTCAGTTTTTTCCACTACGCGCCCAGCGTTTTTTTTTTACCCTAAATGGCCTTGTTTCCGTGCTCTTTTTCATGCATAAACAAGAGCCAGAGCGTAATACAATTATGTATCCCTGAAAGGGCATAAATTGAGCTTTCCAATGACACCAGAACCATCCTTCTACGACCACGCGCTCTCTTGCAACGATCGTGCAACACGAGTGCAAAAACCCTAAAATACGGTAATTTCCTTATATAATTCCACGTATAATTATGTGGAGTAGATGTCAGTAGGCGCGCGGGGTCCGTGCCGAACGGTCATGAGGCAACCTACGCTCCTCCCGTCGCTCGTCTCTCTCTCACAGCCATTCTTGCTCAAAAATTGCACACAGACTTAAGTCGGTCCCTGCCACATAGTCCAGGTTTTTAGATACGGACTTAAGTCGGGCCCCGCTAATAAGGGGTTAATTCCTGATAAATATATACATGTATTATATATATTTGTATATACAGGTATTTATACTGTATATATTTTTTCTGTTATAAAAGTAATATGTGCGCATTGTGCGGTATAATTTGCGGAAAGGGGACAGGGGGCTAGGAATCCTCCTCCCCTTGTATAATTCCCCTTACTTGACGAGACAGAGTAAGGGGCGAGGGAATGCAGAAGTGGTCCTGGACCCTGAGATGTGGTGGATTGTGTTCTTTTATTTATAAATTATTATTTTGCTTCGACTTTGATTAGTTTGTCTTTTTACTGTGTTCGTCCAAGGTTTGGTTTGTTTGTTTTGCTAGTTTTACATTATAATAGGAACTTTAATTGTTGTTTCTGTTCGGGCTCTGTCTCGTATCGGCCACCCCCAGAAATAGGGTATGTATCTGCATACATACATACATACATACATACATACATACATACATACATACATACATACATACATACTTTCAAACAAACAAGCAAACAAAAACTATACTATCTATCTATCTATCTACTGTATCTATCTATCATCTATTATTGGCACCTTTTTATCAGTTTTAATAAGTTCTATCATTTAATTTCTTATGGTTTATACTTGTGATGATTTATACTTCATTCCATATTATCTCTATGTTTTGGTTTGTTTATTTTGCAAGTTTTACATTATAATTTATGTTTTATGGATCAGCTTGGTCAATAATTCATTATTATTATTATTGTTTTCATGATTTTAATAAGTTCTTTGTTTTTATTGTTGTGTATTTATTTCATGCCAATATTTCTTTATTTTTTTTACATTTAATTTTAATTTTAGAATCATATTTTTTTTTAGTTTGTCATTTGATAGCTAAATATGTTTGTGTTTTAGTATAAAAACATTACAATATGTTAAGTTTTTGACTTGATAAACAGTTCTCACCTATTTAATTAAGTACAGTACTAGCTATTTTTATTTCATAGGCTATTTGTTATATTTTAATAAGCTTTTTATATTATTGCTCCTGTTCAATGTTATTCCTGTTCATTATTTTTCTTCTTCAGTTTTTAGTCACAATAAAAAGAATATTCCATCACCGTTCCTTTACAACAGGTCTTACAAGAATATTCCATCACCGTTCCTTTACAACAGGTCTTACAAGAATATTCCATCACCGTTCCTTTACAACAGGTCTTACAAGAATATTCCATTATTTTTCTTGTTCAGTAAATAGTCACAAAAAGAAGAAGAACATTCCATCAGCGTTCCTTTTCAACATTAACCCCGATTTTCTCAGAGGGTCGTCGGAGTCTGAGCCTGAAGCCGCGGTGGCCCCGAGCAACAAGCGGGGGCCCAAGACTTCAGCCACCACCGTCCCCAAGTCCGGGCCCACCCCCACCGCTACCGCTGCCCCCGCCGCCACCACCACCACCACCACACACCGCAAGAATGGCCCCAAGCCCTCCTCCCGACCCAACCAGTCCAGCACACAGACTAAGAACCCCACCAAGGCTCTCATACAGAAGGCTGGTGCGGGAGGGACAGCCGCTCAACAGAAAAAGTCTGTTCAGAATAAGAAAGCAGCAGGTAAGTGGATAGGCTACATACATACATACTGTACATACAAGTTTAAAGACCGCTTCATCCATAGAGAGCGTAGTTTTAGTCTCTTTACTGTAGTACAGTACAATAATGACTTGCCACAACAGCCCCATCTTGTCATCACAGTGGCCGATGTTGGTACTGTATAGTGCTAACAGTGTCTCAGCAAGACTTAACAGTCCCCCTGAAGCACTTGCTAAATCGTACCACACCAGCCTTAACTGTGCTACAATAAGGCAGTAACAAGAAATCACCATAACTGCTACAGAGGCTGACTGCACCACTGAAGTGGATATTGATAATAGTATATTATAACCTCCCTTTAACCCTTTCAGGGGCTCCTAAGATGCCGCTTAGTAAATATATTTAAATTCTCCTAATTTCATACTTGGCTTTACAAAATTATTTTTCTGCCCATAAGCTCGCTCAAAAACATCTGCAGGAGTTGAACAAAAACTCAACTAAAGGTTTCTAAACTCCCTTGATGGTCACAGATGCTTTTAAGTATTCATATTTATTCACCAACCCACCAATTTTCTTACAAATAAACCTAATTAATGAAATCAATTACAGTATAACCTAATACTGTACCAGGAAGAGGCAGGTGCGTCTTCCTGTACACAAAAGGATTAACTAAATAGTGTAACTACGAGACAGGGGATAAGGGGGCCTTCACATTAGCAGAGGAAAAGAATATTATCCATGTATCCGACTGAGTGTTGTGCAAGGCGACTAAAAGGATGTTATAGTCTGTTCATGCTAGGTGGGGCAGAAATCGTAACCACTGAACCTCTCATAACTCAAAATGGACTAGAGTAATCGAACTAATATTTCTACCAAGTAGGAAGACTTGGCTAGGGAATATGTGTATAAATTGACAGCTCATTTGCTCTTGCCCTTTTTGAGTTGCAAAGGTTAGAGGTTACGATTTCTGGCCAACATAGAATGAACGGACTATAGTATGGGCAGTCATCCTATACAGTACAGTACTGTATTTGAAAGAATGTCCCTCATACAGAACTTAAAACACTAACCATTACACCACCAAGACAGTTAAACCTACAATATTTTCCCCTCACAGGGAGCAATGCAGCAGCGTCGGTGGCAGCTTCCGACAAGGCCTCCAAGAAGAAATCTGCTGAAAGTAATAATCTTAATTAATTCATTTCACTCCAAACACCCCCAAATGAAATTAATGAAAGCATGTGATCCTCCTGGGATTCGAACCTGAGATACCACATACAGAACTTAAACACTCTAACCATTACACCACCAGGACAGTTAACCTACAATATTTGACCCTCACTCACAGGGAGCAATGCAGCAGTGTCGGCGGCAGCTTCCGACAAGGCCTCCAAGAAGAAGTCCATATTCTCCCCAGAAAACAGCACCGACTCCGACGCACCGGAGACCACCAAGAGACCGGTGGAGAAGAAAGGCCCCAAGCCCAAGCCGCAGTCCAAGCCACAGCCCAAAGCCCAACCCAAGACGGCCACCTCGTCCCAGAAAGTGTCCAACGCGGCACCCAGGAAAGCAGCGCCGCCGCCACCCAAACCACCTCCTCCTCCACCCCCTGAGAAGCCGCCGGAAAGATCATCGGAATCATCTACTAATTCTTCGTCGGGTTCTTCAGGTAAATTGTGTAGTAACATTTTAGGGTTTTTAAGGTAGCCGTGATAGCACACAAACGCTATAGCAAAACCTGTGATAGCTGAGGGATAAGTGTAATAAAATAGTTTAACCAGACCACTCTAGGTAATATAGTAGTGTTTCATATATACTAAAAGGCAAGGATCTTTACTTTGTGTTTGTAGACCTGGAGAAGGCCTTTGATAGGGTGCCTAGAGATGTTGTGCAGTGGGCTATGAGGAAACTTGGTGTGGAAGAGTGGCTGGTGCGTGTGATAATGAAGATGTATGAGGATTCGCGAAGTGCAGTGAGGGTGAAGGGTGTACTGAGTGATAAGTTCGCAGTCCGTTCGAGTCCATCAGGGTTCAGTGTTATGCCCCCTCCTCTTTATTATGGTCTTGGAGGCACTGTCTAGAGTTTTTAGAGGCGGACTCCCGTTGGAACTGTTTTATGCAGACGATTTAGTCCTAATAGCTGACAGTGTGCAAGATGCTAAGGCCAAATTCAGAGAGTGGAGAGAGGGCATGGCGAGCAAGGGTTTAAGAGTCAATATTAACAAAACCAAGGTTATGCATTGTAGATTGAGACGAGGCAATGTGGAAAAGAGCGGTGCATACCCATGTGCAGTGTGTGGAAAGGGAGTGGGCGCTAACTCAATTCAATGTAGCATCTGTCGATGTTGGGTACACCATGGGAGTAAGAACTGTAGTAGAATAAAGGGACCCCTGCCGAAGGATAAGTCAGAAATAGAGAAATTTGAGTGCGTAGTGTGCAAAGGCGAGCTTGTGTTATGTGATGATCCTGTGGCTGTGAATTTTGGAAATGAGTCTTTGGAGCTGGTGAACAAGTTTTGTTACCTAGGAGATACCATCTCTGCCGGTGGTGGGGCCGAGGGTGCCACTGTTGCTAGAATTAGGTGTGGCTGGGGGAAGTTCAGAGAACTGATGCCAATCCTGACCATGAAAAGAATGCCTCTCCCCCTGAAGGGAAAGGTGTATGCCTCATGTGTTAGAAGTGCAATGACGTATGCCTCAGAAACATGGGCCGTTAAAGTAGAGGATGTCAACAGAATGGAGCGTAATGAGATGAGAATGGTGAGATGGATGTGTGGGGCCAGGCTACAGGATAAAATAACAAATGTTGAGCTGAGGAGATGTTTAGGTATAAAGAGTATTAGCGAGGTGATGCGTACAAGTTGTTGTTGTAGCTGTTCCCCAGGCTGCCTGGCCGAACAGCCCCAAGGCCCCGAGTAAGACCAAGGCCATAACCGAGCGCCCCCACAGAACCCTCCCTGCCTACCACAATAAAGCCTGGGTGACCGAAGCCACTCCATGGCGGGGAGCTGAGGAGGGTGCGGAAACGCCCGGGAAACCAAAGCCCCACCCAGGGCCCTGTGCCCCTCAGCAATTATGAAGAGAAAGTTGAGGGGCAAGGGAAAAATGTGACGCTTTGGCTTCCAATCTTGGTAGATTGGGAGGTCAATCCACGGAAGAGACGCCGTCACTTGAGATCTAGAAAATATATAAGTTAAAGGAACAGTGATGCGTACAAGTAGACTGGGATGGTATGGACATGTGGAGAGAATAGATGAACAAAATTGGGTGAAAAAATGCAGGTCTGTGATTGTGGAGGGAGCTGCACCAAGGGGTGGACCGAGGAAGACTTGGGATCGGACTATACGTGCCGATCTCAAATCCAAGAACTTGACAAGTGAAGCAGCCCTTAACAGGGTTGCCTGGAACGCCGCCATTAGGACAAGAGACTGAAACTGCACTTATGTGTGGAACACTCGGTCTTAAAATTTTATGTATGTATGTACAGTATGTATGTAATTGGGGGGAATTGCCAGTACGAAAGCGTGAAATTACGGAAGAGCGAAACGACCACCAAAAACGGGCACCGTGGAGGCTTCAAAGACGGCGCCGAGGTCTTTTGTTGTTGATGAATTCATGCACCATTCATATTAATCGGTCTCTACCCCCTATACAAGACTCTAGATGCCTTAGTACAGTAACAAATGGCATTGTCAGTAGCCTACTTACCATAATACATTTGAACAAACCGTTTGGTGAACTTCACAATCGTTGTTTTGTTTTTCTGTACCGGTACTATCGATCACCGTCGGCGAAATATATACACTGTAGGCGAAATGACAGTTAGGCTAAGCTTACCAATCGAAGTATTTTTACCGCTTTGATTACGATTACATAATAAGAGATACTGTACATAGTAAGTTAGGCTAGATTAACTGAATCATAAAATGCACAATTAGTGATGCAGATGACGGAATATGACCCGGAAAACTGGATTTTATTCACTCTTTCGTACTAAAAAACGATTGAGTACGAACCAAAATAGATTATGGTAGCGAGGAGAACGAAAACGTGGAGTTTTACTGTACTCCATTTTATCACTTACAAAAACATATTAAAAACTGTAAATGTATATTTACTTGTGTTTTTAACAATAAGCAATGGAATTAAAATGTAAAACTTGCAAACCAAAACTGGGACAAAGATAATATAAAGTCAAAACAACTTATCAAAATCGCTATCTGGAAACAACGCTTACTAAAATAAAATTTATGAAATGAAAGAACACAATCCACCACATAGGGTGTACATTACTACATGAGTAAGTTAATCTGTTTCCCAAGCAAACTAATTGCCCACATAACAACGCACTATCGTCACGTTCAAGGAATTAGTCAATTTGGGAAGTCTGGGATGTTCTGGCAAATTTTACTAAACTCTGCATGAATAAAAGAAACTACAATTAGTGTTAAAATGTTCTATTAAAATCAAATTTGCAACATGACAAGACATTAACAATAGTATAAAATACAAATATTGATAAGATATCTATAATATTAGCAAAAATATATATAGCACTCACTAACGATAGTGCTAATTATTGGACTGTTTTAAGATTTGCTTTGAAAAGAAATTAATCTTATTTCACCCCAACAGAAAGTGACAGTGACAGCTCTTCAGACACCTCCCAGTCGGCCAAGTCCCTCTCGGACAAGCCGGTCATCCAACAGATAGTCCGACGCAAATCACAAACCAAGACCACCCCAGCCAGCACTGAGAGTGAGAAGGAGGAAGAGGAGGAAGAAGAAGAGGAGGAGGAAGAGGAAGACGAGGAGGAGTCCCCTAAAAAGCACGTGACCCGGTCCTCGAGTGTGCGGACCAAGAGAGGTTCGCTCGTCGGCATACAGAAGGGCACCGAATCCGACTCTGAGAATAATGGTGAGTGGCGGGAGGCCGGGGGAGTGCTGGAGTGCCCTTGGTGATCCCTGGTCTCTGGGTCATCTCCTGGGCGACCTAGATGTGTGTGAATTTGTGTTTTGGAGCTAAAAGTAAAGACCCACACCATATATTAACAAAACCTTTATTTGAAGCTTTGGTTAGTTGAAGAGTTAATATTCTTGTTCTTAAGTTAAAGGGTGTTCTAAGTAAATCTTCATTCACCATGCGGTAAGGATGTAGTATTCGGGCGTACCGCCCGCCTTATTTACACTACGCGCACGCTCGTGATCATATTCCCGTCTATTTTGACTGCCGTGGGATACAATAATGGGTTAAGGCCTTCAGACTTATTGTCATCATCATATATATTGCCAGCAGGGGGCAAATAACAAATAGCCATCAAAATAATAATAATAATAATAATAATAATAATAATAATAATAAGCATGTTACTTATTTCTCACAAGCGCCAATTTTTCCGCAGAATTCACTGGCGCTCGAAAACCAAAACCAAACCAAAAAAACTAACACGAATGGCTTAAATCAATGAAACACAAAACCTATACGCATCACCCAGCCACCAGCAGTGGCAAATAGCTTACACCCTATAGCCCTCGATGATGACACCCCTCTCGAGATCATAGCTTCTTTCAAAGAGAAAGGCTTAAGTTGCCTCTTGAAGCACTCAACAGAACTTAGTTGTCTCATGGTCTGTTATAGAACTGTTATAGAACTATATAAACATAGTCTGTTATAGAACCTTGGAGCCATGTAAGAGAATGATCTCTCAAAGAAAGATGACTTCCGGAAAGCCCACGGCTCATCAAGACGCAGGGGGCCATCATCATGGCGCACGACTACACCATGGCGTGCCGGTGGACGCCTGAGCAGCTCTGCAAGATACCCGGGCTCACCAAATTTGAGGACCTTGAAAGTTACCAGATACAACTTGAATTCTATTCTAGCTTTTATTGGTAAACCGTTAGTGCAGTTCGATGTGATAAGAAGTGGTAAGGGTTCCTGGTGGAATTCCAAAAATGAGTCTTGCAGCTCTGTTCAGAACAGATTGTACTTTCTTTAATATGTAATTTGGAAGACCCACGAATAAGGCATTGCAATAATCAACACGAGAGAATATCAATGAGTGGACCAGTGTCAGAAGGCAATGTCCAGGTATAAACTACCTCACCGAGTAGAGATTTCTGATGTGTAGGTAGCAACTTTTGACAATCTGATTTACGTGTTCCTTAACCCTTGGAATCCGGGAGGCCTCATATGAGGCAAAATGGTCAGCTAAAAATCGCCGCTATAATCATCAGAACTCGGCAACCACGCGTTGTAGCGACGTCATCTCTACGGCATTCTACAGACAACAAAAAGTTCTACAATTTGCAAAAACATTGACTGCTCTAGGTGGTCTCAATCAGTAGCTACTGAATTATGAAGTTGATTTTACCAAAATTCATATGAGGCCCCCCGGATCCCATGGGTTAAAATCCAGTCTTGAGTTCAGATACACTCCCCGATTTCGAACAGAGTTTACTGGTTGCAGCTGTGAGTCACCCGTATCGATGGAGAGGGCATTTACTGCGTCAGTAGCCCTTCTGTTTCCTTGGATGATGAGAATTTCAGTTTTGTTATAATTTAGTTTAAGTTTTCTTGTCCTCATCCACTTCTTGATATCGGTCATCAGCATTTCCACCTTCCTCTGTGTATCAGCTATACCTGTGATCCTCACGTAAATCTGGGTGTCATCAGCATAGAAATGATAGGTGACACCGTGTGCACGAAGCAGAAGAGACAAGCCACTAGTGTATATCGTGAACAGGACAGGACCCAACACTGATCCCACCGGAACGCCATAGAGCAGGGGTGCCGAGTCCGAGACTATCTGATTCACCATCACACTCTGGGATCTATCTGACAAGTATGACCCGAGAAGCAAGAGAGCAGAGTCATGCACACCACAGTCATAAAGATCACTCAATAGCAGCTCATGATCCACTGTGTCGAAGGCTGCAGAGAGATCAAGTAAAACCAACAATAAGATCTCACCGTTGCAAGTGTTCTTGACTAAATCATTATATATTCTGATCAATGCTGTTTCAGTCGAATGATGCTGCCGATAAGCAGACTGAAAAATAGGAATAGTTTCATTTTGCTGAAGTAGCGGCAGCAGTTGATCAAGTATGGCACGCTCTAATATCTTTGATAAAAAAGACAAGTTGGAGACAGGATGGTAGTTCGACATGTTCTCTACATCAAGTCCAGGTTTCTTAAGGATAGGTCAGAGCAAGGCATGTTTTTCAGACACTGGGAAGCTGCCTTCGGAGAAAGATTTGTTAACTATTTTGGAAATAAGTTCCACTGCATGATCATATACACCAGATAGTTTGGAAACGTTTATTGGATCCAATGGACAAAATGTTTTATTAACCCTTGGGATCCGGGAGGCCTCATATGAGGCAAAACGTATTTTGGTTAGGAGTCCGGGAGGCCTCATATGAGGTAAAAATCGCGGCTAAAAATCGCCGCTAAAATCATCATAACTCGGCAACCACGCGTCGTAGCGATGTCATCTCAACAGCAGTCTACAGACAACAAGATGTTCTACAGATGTTTACAATTCATACATAGTAACCAGTGTACAAACCAAATCACTCCTCCCCCCAAATGATAACACAACAGAAATACAGTCAATTAAAATACGCACTGGCAACAACTCCAACATAACCATCATAAACACATACATCCCTCCCCAAACATCCCCTACAGTACCAAATGAATACAGACCACACTTACAACACATCACAAACACCCCACACACCCCACACATCATCCTGGGTGGTGACTTCAACGCCAAGACGTCGGCCTGGTTTGTCGACAACCCCGACACAGACAGAGGGCTGGTACTACAAAACCAAACCGATAACCTCATCATCCTTAACGACATCCATCAACATACCCATATTCCTCACCAAGCCCTCTATAACCCATCATCTCCAGACATCACCTTTTGCTCCCCAGAACTCGCCCCCACAACATCCTGGAGGGTGGTCAGAACCTTAGGCTCTGACCACCTCCCGATCATTATCACCACCAAAACCAGACTCACCCCAGCTAGCCACAAACACACATACACCAATTATAAAAGAGCTAACTGGGAAGCATTCACAAATGAGACAGAACAACACTTCACAACTCTAAACAGTACACCCATCACTAACATCAACAATGCTGTACACATACTCAATAAAACTATCCAAAACGCTGACAAGAAACACATTCCAAGAGGTAACAGAAAAAGACACAACCCCAACTTCACACCAGAAATTCAAAACCTCATCAGACAACGCGACATACTGAAACACTCCCCAGCACCCCACACACAAGACATCACACAACAAATTCAAGCACTCAACACCCAAACTAACAACAAATACAAGAACAACAAAAACTAAATTGGAATAACTTCCTACAAACACTTGATCACAAAACAAACCCCAAAAAACTATACAAAACACTAAACAGCATCACACTTTCCAACAGCAACACAACACAATCACATGCTGCAATCACAACAACAGACTCTACTCCTTCATGTAAACAACAAGCAAACACTCTCATCAATCACTTTTCACATGTCAGCCACCTAAAACCTCACAAAGACGACCGACGTGTCATCCGACGTAAGAGACAATTCCCCACAGACCCTGACTATACACCCTTCACCAATCACCAGACAAAGCATATCATCAACAATCTCAAGCACTCACCCGCCTGTGGCCTAGACAACATAAGCAACATACACCTCAGACACCTGGGACCACAAGGCATACAAGCACTCACTAACATATCAAACTACAGCTATTCACACAACACAATACCAGACATTTGGAAGCATGGTATCATCATCACTTTCCCCAAACCCAACAAAGACCCCACGCTCCCCTCCTCGCACCGCCCCATCACACTCCTTTGCTCCCCCTCCAAAGTCATGGAACGCCTAGTATTACAACTAATTACACCTGACCTACCCCTAGCTCCAACACAACATGGCTTTAGGCCACTGCACTCCACAAACACTCTTCTCACAGACCTTACACAAAGAGCTTTCGACGGCATCAATTCAGCTAGACCACCACACAGATCACTATTAGCCACACTCGACATTAGTAAAGCCTTCGATGCCATCCCCCGCCACAACCTAACAAACAAAATCTACAACACAAACATGCACAACAACACAAAACGGTGGCTGGCCAACTTCCTAGCAGGCAGATGTGCACACGTATCTTTTGCCGGTCAGTCATCTAAAATCAGAAACTTTCCAAACGGAGTCCCACAAGGATCCGTCCTATCGCCCGCACTCTTCAATCTGTACATGCACGATATAACTACACCCAATACGCCCCAAATAAACTTAGCCTCCTATGCAGATGACATAACACTCACATGCACACACCATGACCCAAAAAGAGCAACAGATCTCCTTCAACCCTATCTCAACACACTACATGGCTGGTGCACTACAAACAGACTTAATCTAGCCCCAGCCAAATCCACCGCAACCCTGCTCACAAGTTGGACAGGAGAACACGAATACATCCCTCAACTCACCATAAACAACACACCCCTAACACATACACACACACCCAAAATCCTAGGAGTAACATATGATACTCATATGACATTCAAACAGCACACCACAAACATTAAAAAGAAACTGACACCCAGACTTAACGCCCTCAGGTCACTTGCTCACACAAAATTTGGACACAACAAAGAAACTACCACCACAGTATATAAACAATACATAAGATCAGTGATGGAATACGCAAGCCCAGCCTGGGCTTCTAACCTAGCTGAAACACATCATAAGACCTTACAGACTATTCAAAACAAAGCCCTGAAGATCATTACAGGCTGCACAGCTACTGCACCCACAGATCACCTACATCAAGAAACCAAAATCCTCAAAGTCAAAGACCATCTGGACATGAGAGGCACTCAATTCCTGGCAGCAGCCTCCACGAACCAAGACCACCCACTAAACTACATGGCAACACACCCACAGACACCAAGAAATATCAAAACAACACCCAGCACACGGTATCACACACAATTATTGTCCTCTCTCCCTCCCTGCCCACCCCGAACCAACTTCCAGAAGCACATCCATACTCATATCTCTCACCGATCCATCCACTCACTCACAGACAACACACAGCTGCATGCACGACCTCCCGAAATCCATCCTTCCGAATCCTCCCTTCCTCGCGAGGACAGAGTCCACCTGGCCAGGCTGAGATGCGGACACCATCCAGCTCTCCTGAGCTATCAGAAGAGACTGGATGACTCCGTTGTCGACGCCTGCCCGGGATGTAACACAGCACCCCATACCATTAAACACATCATAGAAGACTGCATTTCACACAACCACTTACGCCAACAACACAATCTACACTCAATGAGAGCTCTGTGGGAAAGCCCGATCGTGGCCATGGCCTTTCTCAGGGACTCGGGGCTGTTCGGCCAGGCAGCTTAGGGAACAACAACAACAACAACAACAATTTGCAGGCTGCACAGCTACTGCACCCACAGATCACCTACATCAAGAAACCAAAATCCTCAAAGTCAAAGACCATCTGGACATGAGAGGCACTCAATTCCTGGCAGCAGCCTCCACGAACCAAGACCACCCACTAAACTACATGGCAACACACCCACAGACACCAAGAAATATCAAAACAACACCCAACACACGGTATCACACACAATTATTGTCCTCTCTCCCTCCCTGCCCACCCCGAACCAACTTCCAGAAGCACATCCATACTCATATCTCTCAGCGATCCATCCACTCACTCACAGACAACACGCAGCTGCATGCACGACCTCCCGAAATCCATCCTTCCGAATCCTCCCTTCCTCGCGAGGACAGAGTCCACCTGGCCAGGCTGAGATGCGGACACCATCCAGCTCTCCTGAGGTATCAGAAGAGACTGGATGACTCCGTTGTCGACGCCTGCCCGGGATGTAACACAGCACCCCATACCATTAAACACATCATAGAAGACTGCATTTCACACAACCACTTACGCCAACAACACAATCTACACTCAATGAGAGCTCTGTGGGAAAGCTCGATCGTGGCCATGGCCTTTCTCAAGGACTCGGGGCTGTTCGGCCAGGCAGCTTAGGGAACAACAACAACAACAACAACAACAACAACAACAACAACAACAATTTGCAAAAAAAACTGACTGCTCTAGGTGGTCTCAATCAGTAGCTACTGAATTATGAAGCTTGACTGTACGAAAATGGCCCCGGACACAGCGAACCGCCTCATATGAGGGCCCCCGGATCCGGAGGGTTAAGGTTTCTTATATATGATGAAACAACATCAGTCTCCACCGGATGGAATGATGAGAGGACACTATTAGGAGTATGTCGTGGTTGGGGTACAATTGAATATTCTTCATTCTTCATCCAGTTCATGTCTCATACGAGTTATCTTGCTAGTAAAAAATGTGACAAAGTCTGCAGCTAACTCCGCATCAGATGCAGAAGGTCTTGAGTTCACGTGTCTTTTTCCAAGTAAGCTACTGACAACCGAAGCCAGCTTTCTCTGATCACCACCACATGACTCGACTTTCCCCTGATAATATGCTTTCTTTTCGTCTTTGATTGTGTGGACTACGGCTCTTTTTGCCAACATGTATGGCAGCCATGTGATGTCAGTTTTATTTTTCCGCCATTTACGTTTGGCTATTCTACGCTCTCTTCTAAGAAATTTGACTCGAGGGCTGTACCATGGTGAGTCATCTCGCACTATGATTCTCTTTTCTAGCTCCGGATAGTGATGATCAAACACAGACTTAAGTGCGCCATTGTATACCTCCACCAGCTCATCTGAAGAAAGATTGGAAGTACTGTACAGTCAACCCTCGAATGTGCGGACTAATAGGGGGGGACCCATGTCCGCACAATGAAAAAGTCCGTACATGGGAAATAGAGCAAATAGGCTTAGGCTATACGATGTTTTCTAACCCTAACCCTTCCCGCACGGGCTCCATTCTAAGGACGTTGAGATCCGGGCGATATGGCCGAAAAACTTATTTAATAGGCTACCCTTATCTTTGTTATTTTAACAGCTAGAAAATTCCCACACATCTCTAAACATACTGCTGTTTCCAATCAGTAGACTGGCGTTGAGTAGAGCTCTCTAAGTCAACTGGTTCAGTTGTGATGACGATTTCCGTGGCGATGTTAGCAATATGGTGACACGGGCAGGCAATTTCCCGCCAAAATAATCAAAATACGATAATGTAACCATAAGTACTACTGTATATATCTCTTATATACTTACCTTAATTCTTTATAATATTTCATAATAAACTTATATAAAACGAGTTATAAGTTCAAATGAAAAATCAGTGTACCGGTACCTACCGAAACACGCGTGTGTTATTGTTGTTGTTGTTGTTGTTGTTCCCTAAGCTGCCTGGCCGAACAGCCCCGAGTCCCTGAGAAAGGCCATGGCCACGATCGGGCTTTCCCACAGAGCTCTCATTGAGTGTAGATTGTGTTGTTGGCGTAAGTGGTTGTGTGAAATGCAGTCTTCTATGATGTGTTTAATGGTATGGGGTGCTGTGTTACATCCCGGGCAGGCGTCGACAACGGAGTCATCCAGTCTCTTCTGATAGCTCAGGAGAGCTGGATGGTGTCCGCATCTCAGCCTGGCCAGGTGGACTCTGTCCTCGCGAGGAAGGGAGGATTCGGAAGGATGGATTTCGGGAGGTCGTGCATGCAGCTGTGTGTTTGTCTGTGAGTGAGTGGATGGATCGGTGAGAGATATGAGTATGGATGTGCTTCTGGAAGTTGGTTCGGGGTGGGCAGGGAAGGAGAGAGGACAATAATTGTGTGTGATACCGTGTGCTGGGTGTTGTTTTGATATTTCTTGGTGTCTGTGGGTGTGTTGCCATGTAGTTTAGTGGGTGGTCTTGGTTCGTGGAGGCTGCTGCCAGGAATTGAGTGCCTCTCATGTCCAGATGGTCTTTGACTTTGAGGATTTTGGTTTCTTGATGTAGGTGATCTGTGGGTGCAGTAGCTGTGCAGCCTGTAATGATCTTCAGGGCTTTGTTTTGAATAGTCTGTAGGTCTTATGATGTGTTTCAGCTAGGTTAGAAGCCCAGGCTGGGCTTGCGTATTCCATCACTGATCTTATGTATTGTTTATATACTGTGGTGGTAGTTTCTTCTTTGTTGTGTCCAAATTTTGTGTGAGCAAGTGACCTGAGGGCGTTAAGTCTGGGTGTCAGTTTCTTTTTAATGTTTGTGGTGTGCTGTTTGAATGTCATATGAGTATCATATGTTACTCCTAGGATTTTGGGTGTGTGTGTATGTGTTAGGGGTGTGTTGTTTATGGTGAGTTGAGGGATGTATTCGTGTTCTCCTGTCCAACTTGTGAGCAGGGTTGCGGTGGATTTGGCTGGGGCTAGATTAAGTCTGTTTGTAGTGCACCAGCCATGTAGTGTGTTTGAGATAGGGTTGAAGGAGATCTGTTGCTCTTTTTGGGTCATGGTGTGTGCATGTGAGTGTTATGTCATCTGCATAGGAGGCTAAGTTTATTTGGGGCGTATTGGGTGTAGTTATATCGTGCATGTACAGATTGAAGAGTGCGGGCGATAGGACGGATCCTTGTGGGACTCCGTTTGGAAAGTTTCTGATTTTAGATGACTGACCGGCAAAAGATACGTGTGCACATCTGCCTGCTAGGAAGTTGGCCAGCCATCGTTTTGTGTTGTTGTGCATGTTTGTGTTGTAGATTTTGTTTGTTAGGTTGTGGCGGGGGATGGCATCGAAGGCTTTACTAATGTCGAGTGTGGCTAATAGTGATCTGTGTGGTGGTCTAGCTGAATTGATGCCGTCGAAAGCTCTTTGTGTAAGGTCTGTGAGAAGAGTGTTTGTGGAGTGCAGTGGCCTAAAGCCATGTTGTGTTGGAGCTAGGGGTAGGTCAGGTGTAATTAGTTGTAATACTAGGCGTTCCATGACTTTGGAGGGGGAGCAAAGGAGTGTGATGGGGCGGTGCGAGGAGGGTAGCGTGGGGTCTTTGTTGGGTTTGGGGAAAGTGATGATGATACCATGCTTCCAAATGTCTGGTATTGTGTTGTGTGAATAGCTGTAGTTTGATATGTTAGTGAGTGCTTGTATGCCTTGTGGTCCCAGGTGTCTGAGGTGTATGTTACTTATGTTGTCTAGGCCACAGGCGGGTGAGTGCTTGAGATTGTTGATGATATGCTTTGTCTGGTGATTGGTGAAGGGTGTATAGTCAGGGTCTGTGGGGAATTGTCTCTTACGTCGGATGACTCGTCGGTCGTCTTTGTGAGGTTTTAGGTGGCTGACATGTGAAAAGTGATTGATGAGAGTGTTTGCTTGTTGTTTACATGAAGGAGTAGAGTCTGTTGTTGTGATTGCAGCATGTGATTGTGTTGTGTTGCTGTTGGAAAGTGTGATGCTGTTTAGTGTTTTGTATAGTTTTTTGGGGTTTGTTTTGTGATCAAGTGTTTGTAGGAAGTTATTCCAATTTAGATTTTGTTGTTCTTGTATTTTGTTGTTAGTTTGGGTGTTGAGTGCTTGAATTTGTTGTGTGATGTCTTGTGTGTGGGGTGCTGGGGAGTGTTTTCAGTATGTCGCGTTGTCTGATGAGGTTTTGAATTTCTGGTGTGAAGTTGGGGTTGTGTCTTTTTCTGTTACCTCTTGGAATGTGTTTCTTGTCAGCGTTTTGGATAGTTTTATTGAGTATGTGTACAGCATTGTTGATGTTAGTGATGGGTGTACTGTTTAGAGTTGTGAAGTGTTGTTCTGTCTCATTTGTGAATGCTTCCCAGTTAGCTCTTTTATAATTGGTGTATGTGTGTTTGTGGCTAGCTGGGGTGAGTCTGGTTTTGGTGGTGATAATGATCGGGAGGTGGTCAGAGCCTAAGGTTCTGACCACCCTCCAGGATGTTGTGGGGGCGAGTTCTGGGGAGCAAAAGGTGATGTCTGGAGATGATGGGTTATAGAGGGCTTGGTGAGGAATATGGGTATGTTGATGGATGTCGTTAAGGATGATGAGGTTATCGGTTTGGTTTTGTAGTACCAGCCCTCTGTCTGTGTCGGGGTTGTCGACAAACCAGGCCGACGTCTTGGCGTTGAAGTCACCACCCAGGATGATGTGTGGGGTGTGTGGGGTGTTTGTGATGTGTTGTAAGTGTGGTCTGTATTCATTTGGTACTGTAGGGGATGTTTGGGGAGGGATGTATGTGTTTATGATGGTTATGTTGGAGTTGTTGCCAGTGCGTATTTTAATTGACTGTATTTCTGTTGTGTTATCATTTGGGGGGAGGAGTGATTTGGTTTGTACACTGGTTACTATGTATGATATTTCTTTGTGTACCAGGGTGATGAGTCCACCGCCCCCGCCGACAGCCCGGTCTTGTCTGATGGTGGTGAAATTATGAAATGTGGGTGTTTTTTGTGTTGTGCGGAGTTTTGTTTCTTGTAAGATGGCAATGTGTATGTTGTGTTGTTTGATGAAGTGTGAGAGTTCGTGTTTCTTTGTGTTGATGCCATCTATGTTCAGTTGAAGAATGTTAATGTTATGTGCACGATGTATGTTGGGTGCTGCTGCACGAGGATGGGGTGGGGTGGGGGTGATGGGGGGGTGGGGGTGAGGGAGGGGCTGGGGTTGGGATGGGTGCGGTGGGGGTGGGGATTGGGGAGCAGGAGATGGGGGTTGGAATGGATTAGGATGGGGTGTGGTGTGTTGAGTTGAGGATGTGGATGGTATGGGAAGGTTAGGTGGGTTAGGGAGGAGAGGTGGACGGGTTTTTAGGGGGGGGAGTGGATGATATGGGAAGGTTAGGTGGGTTGGGGAGGAGAGGTGGACGGGTTTTAGGCGAGGGATTTGACTGGGAGAGGGAGGGGCATGAGGAACAGGTCCAGGTGTTTGTGTAGTGTTTCTTGGAGGCAAGTGTTGTGCAGGTGAAGTGGGTCCAGTTCCCACATGAATTGCAGAGAACTGAACCCTTAGTATGGCGACTCGAAGTGATGGGTTTTGAGCAAGTTGGACATATGTATGTGAACGTGGGTCCTGGGTTGCTCTCAATGTCTGTGTGTTATTGTTATGTCGGTTTGTGTGTGTGTGTGTTCTTTTCTTGTGTGGCTATGTCGGCCGTATCAGTAGGGAGTCTAAAAACCTGAGTTATTTATGTAGGCAACAAAATTTTATTATAATTATACTCTATGGAATTGAATTTAATTTTACCAAATAATATTTATAATAGTAGGCTAAAAGCCAAAAAAAAATCCATTAAACTTTGTTATTGTGTTGTGTGCTAAAACAAATTTAGTGTTGAAAACACTAAATATTATTTGGTAAAATTCAATTAAATTCCATAGAGTATAGGCCTAATTATAATAACATTTTGTTGCCTACATAAATAACTCAGGTTTTTAGACTCCCTACTGATACGGCCGACATAGCCACACAAGAAAAGAACACACACACACAAACCGACATAACAATAACACACGCGTGTTTCGGTAGGTACCGGTACACTGATTTTTCATTTGACCTTATAACTCGTTTTATATAAGTTTATTATGAAATATTATAAAGAATTAAGGTAAGTATATAAGAGATATATAGTACTGTACTTATGGTTACATTATCGTATTTCGACGATTTCAGCGGGAAATTGCCTGCCCGTGTCACCGCCCGACCCGCCAAATACCGGACAACTTTAAAATTAACGGTCTTTTGCCCGATTTGTCCGGTCTTTTGGGGACTTGTCTGCATCAGCTGTTGGGTCCGCACAAACCGAAGTCCGGTCAACTGGGGTCCGCCCATGCGAGGGTCGACTGTATCAATTAAAATGTAAAACTTGCAAACTAAACAAACCAAAATTGGGACAAGGACAATATAAAGTCAAATTAAATTATCAAAATCGCTATGTGGAAACAACGCTTACTAAAATGAAAATTATTAAATAAAAGAACACAATCCACCACATAGGGTGTACATCACTACATGAGCAAGTTAATCTGTTTCCCAAGCAAACCAATCGCACATATAACAACGCACTATCGTCACGTTAAAGGAAGTAGTCAAGTTTGGGAAGTCCGGGACGTTCTGGCAAATTTTACTAAACTCTGCATGAATAAAGAAACTACATGTTAAATGTCAAAATATTATTTAAAATCAAATTTGCAACATGACAAGACATTAACAATAGTAAAAAATACAAATATTGATAAGATATCTATACTATTACAAAATAATATACAGTACAGCACTCACTAACGATAGTGCTATCGGGTAGGTACCTGTAAGCATAGCATGCCTCAAGTGACCCCTATCAATAACTACCCTACAAATAACCTACATTTATAGCACAAATAAACTAAGGAAATCGCAAAAGTAAGCAATTGATACTATCGACAATGAATACATATAATATAAAGACAAATAATTGCAAAATATGAAGTAACAACAGATATAAACAAAGAGTACTCTTTTAACAAGAACAATAAATTTAAAAAATACTTGCAAGGTGCTGTCTTATTTCATTGCAAGCAATATTCTGGTCAGTATTTCTGTAGTTTCTAAACCTGATCACTCTCTCGTATATGGGCGGCTTAGGGAAATCAAAGCCGAAAGTAACCAGAGAATGATAAAAAATAGAAGAGTCCAGAACCTCCACCTCAACATCCAGAAGACCATCACAACCGGTGGGAGACAGAACCAAGTCAAGGGTGTGTCCTGAGACATGAGTTGGGTTGGACACGTGATTTACAAAATTAATCTGGTCAGTCAATTCAAGGAACTCGGAGGAAAATGGTTTCAGATGAGGGTTGTCGATCCAGTAATTAAAGTCTCCACATATCAAGAGTCTTCCTGTTTAGGCAGAAAACTCCTCAAGAAACTGTTCAATCTCATCCATAAAACCTCTATCTGTTCCTCGATGGCCAGGCCTATAAATAACTGCTATTCTTAGGATTTGTTGACAAACTTTTATTTCCAATTCCAACAGTTTATAAAAAAGATGGGCTGGGTTATGGCTTATCTGAGAGATATTTACTAGCGACGTAGAGTATAAAAACGCTGCTCCACCACCCGGATGATCACTACAAGACCTAGGAACACTTATTATTGAATGAGTTTTAGGCAATGCAGCTTGAATAATATTTAGATCTGACTCAAACAACCAGGTCTCAGTGAGGCAAAATATATCGAGACCGAGCTCATCCAAGACCTCACCAATGTAATCCATCTTGTTGCGCATGGAACGAACATTTAGCATGCCCAGTTTCAACCGGCTCCTTGGGACGTTTTTCAGTTTTTTGAACTCACAAAATTGGTGTTTTCAATAAGTCTATTTCTTTGGGCTATCATAAGAGGACAATTTCTACTTGAAGCAAAATGAGTTGGTGGCTCTGTGACTGATGAGGAGTTTACACAATTATGCATTTAGGGGAAGCTATATTTGTGCAGCCTTTTGAACTGTGAATACCAGCGCAGAAACTACATTTAGGGTCCTCACCTTTCCGGGTACACCTGCTAGAAGTATGACCAAAGCCCTGACAATGGTAACATTGCGTCACCCAGAAGCGATCGTAAGCACGACATTTAGTGAGTCCAACATACACAGAGTTGCCCTCGTTGACCATTGAAGAGCGTATTTCAGGAGACATTTTTACTACTGCTGTTTTTGTATGTGCATCCTTTTTCTGCTTAGTGAACACTAAATTTAGAGTTAGGCCCTCGTCAAACAGAGACTTTATGCTTGGATTCTTGCTTAGGATGCTGGGGATGATCTCGTCGTCATCAGTATCAGTAGAGATACCAACCAGGGTCATTTTTGGTAGCATCTTCTTAGGTTCTGACACACTGAAGATGCTGTCAGTCCCGAGACACTGGTTGATGGCCTTCCCGCGAGCGCACAACCTATGTAAACATGACTACCGTAAGCCCGGATACTACATCCTTCCCCACCATGCTATTCATTATACCGGTAATATAATATAATCTCCACCCCACAGGTAAGGTTCGTCGAGGGTCAAGAAACGGAGGCCCCAAGAAGCCGGCCGGACCTCCCACCAAATCAGGGGCCAGAGCCAAAACCAAAAAACCCATCCCTCTGGTGAGTATTTTTGTAGTTTGGAATTTTGTACCAGTGGCTCGTAATTTTATCAAGTACAGTAATTTTATTCAAGAATTAAAATGTAAAACTTGCAAACTAAACAAACCAAAATTGGGACAAGGACAATATAAAGTCAAATTAAATTATCAAAATCGCTATGTGGAAACAACGTTTACTAAAATGAAAATTATTAAATAAAAGAACACAATCCACCACATAGGGTGTACATTACTTCATGAGCAAGTTAATCTGTTTCCCAAGCAAACTAATCGCACATATAACAACGCACTATCGTCACGTTAAAGGAAGTAGTCAAGTTTGGGACTACAAAGGTCACCTCAATTTACTATGATAGCTTTTAGTAAATACTAGTCGCCAATACGAAGTTGCTCCTGATATGTTCATGTTACAGTTAGCAGTATGCCAAGATCAACCAAAGTGTTGACATGATGGGGTGGTGTTTTGATTGGACTTTATTGTATTTACCTAATTGTATTTACCTAATTGTAGTTTACAGGAGTTGAGCTAAGCTCGTGTTGTCCCGTCTCTCAGTCTACTTTTTATCCAATTTTTTCTTGAAAATATGGATGTTCCTTGCCCCTACCACCTCCTCCTCCAGCCCATTCCATTTATCAATACATCTATAGGGGAAGCTAAACTTCCTGATATCGTTCTTGCAGGTAGGTCTTTTTACTTTGTAGCTGTGGCCTCTAGTTATTCCTGTATCCATAATTAATATATCCTCCCTATCCAGCCTCTCCAGCCCCCGGGTACATTTGTACATCATTATCATGTCTCCCCTCTCTCTCCTCTCTTTTAGACTCGGTAGATTTAATTTGTCTAGCCTCCCTTCATATGGCAGTTCTCTGAGACTTGGAACCAATCTAGTGACTGCTCTCTGGATTCTTTCTAACTTGTGAATATGCTTCTTTAGATGCGGGGACCACACCACTGCTGCATACTCCAATCTTGGTCTAATCATACTCTTCATAATTTTCGCTACCATGGTCTCATCCAAATAGTTCAGAGCAACTTTCATATTCCCGGCCATTGCATACATTCCGCTAAAGAGCTTGTTAATATGTTTCTCTGGCGACAAATTATCTTGTATAATCAACCCTAAATCTTTTTCTTTTTCGGCCTTGCTAATTTTATTATCTCCCATCCTGTACTCCCAATTTGGTCTATTCACACTTCTTCCCATATTTAACACATGACATTTACTTATATTAAATTTCATTTTCCACTTGGTGCTCCATTCGTATATTTTATCTAAATCCCCTTGCAGCTCCTCACAACTACTTTTATTTGTTATTTGTCTCATAATTTTTACGTCATCTGCAAACATTGACATGTAAGAGTTTATGCCTATCGGCAGGTCATTCACGTACATAAGGAACATGAGAGGTGCCAACACAGATCCCTGCGGCACACCACTCTCAACTTTCCGCCACGATGAGTAAGTTCCTCTAATGTTGGTCCTCATTTCCCTATCTGTTAAATAGCTCTCCATCCATTTCAGCAAACTCCCCCTGACACATCCTAGCGTCTCAAGCTTAGATAACAATCTCTTATGTGGTACCTTATCGAATGCTTTGGAAAGGTCTAAGTAGACGCAGTCCACCCATCCGCCTCTTTCTTGGAGTACATCTATCACCCTACTGTAATAACATAGCAAACTGGTAACACAAGATGTCCCTTCTCTGAATCCAAATTGCTTTGGGGTTATTATTTTTCTTTCTCTCCAACATTTTCATCCATCTCTTCCTAATTAGCTTTTCACAAATCTTGCATACAATACTAGTAAGTGAAACTGGTCTATAGTTTAGAGGGTCCTCAGGGTTTCCATTCTTGTATATCGGAATGATATTAGCTCTTTTCCATTCAACAGGAACCTGTCCTTTATCTAAGGAAGCTTGAATTATGTCCCTCACTGGCTCCACTAATTGCTCTGCACACTCCTTTAAAACCCAGGCAGACACTTCATCCGGTCCCATAGCTTTCCTTACTTCAAGTCCTCTCATCGCAGATAACAGCTCATCTCTAGTTATTTCAATCTTACTAAGACCACTCTCCAGTACTCCCGCCTGTGGTTCGTCAAAACCTTCCTCTCTAGTAAAAACTGACCCCAATTTGTTATTCATTACCTCACACATGTCCGATACATTTTCATACGTCCTAGCATCAACTCTTAATTTAGTAATTTGTTTCTTTACCTTCAACTTACTGTTTATATATTTATAAAATAATCTAGGGTCACTTTCACATTTATTTACTATGTTCTTCTCATAGTTCATTTTAACTTGCCTAATTATGTTAACATATCTATTCCTCTCCTGTTTATATTTATTCCGATTACTCTCAGTGTTCCTTCTTCTTAATCTAGCCCAAGCTGCATCACGCCTACCCAAAGCTCTTTTGCATTTCAAATTAAACCAATCTTTCTGCTTAGTAAAATTTCCAGTTTTATATCTTGGGACAAACATATTGGTTCCTACTCTATAAATTTCGAGGAATCTACTATTTTATTCCGACTACGGATAGGCAACCATGTCTGATCCGTTACAATGTATGTACAGTACTGTGATGAAAAATAACGTTAAACCATTGTATGTATTGTACGAGGGATGATTGATAAGTTCGTGGCCTGAAGTAGAAGGACATGAGTTACAAAATTCCAGTTTTATTCACTTCCAGTTCAACCTTTATAAAACTTGCATTCATAGTATGAAATCTCTAACAATATTTGTCTTTCTATTACAGATAAATGAATGTCGTGAATTTTGTCAATGTTTTCCAGTATGGTGACTGTGGGAGTGATAAAATGTCGAAAAAATGCTATTCCATGTTAATTTTCTTGTATTCCTTCTCATATTGTTGTTTCCACATAGCGATTTTGATAAGTTAATTTGACTATATTTTCTTTGTCCCAGTTTTGGTTTGTTTAGTTTGCAAGTTTTACATTTTAATTCATTCATGTCTTCAAACAAAAATGCTCCGGTTTGACACCTTGCCTGGCTGCCCCCCATAGAGAAGCGCAAGTACAAAGGAGTACAAAGGAAATCAAGTGTCCGGTGGAAGGCTGTGACTCCTCCTGGGCCACCCGGGAGGCCGCAAGGAGAGACGCTACATAATCCGGTATCAAACGAGCGCTTTTCCCCTCAACATTTATCCTCAACACTGGTCTGGCAGCTTATGAGGTCAACATTTATATTATTTCTGTCCTTTAAATTCATCCACCGTCAGTCTAGTTTCCGATACCAGTGCAAAATATTCCAGAAATGTTGCCAGAAAAATGTTGATCATCGAATGTTAACTATAAAAGCTCTTGTGTGATACCGGCTTTATTAAGGTCTTTCCCCTCTGGTGTAGCCTATCTTATCTTTTCAGCCTTCTATCACTTTCCATTATAGAATATTTTGGAGATCACCTTGCTGTTTGCTTTAATATACAGTATGATGATTACTTCTCCTTTTGTGTATCTCCGCTTGTTCTTCTATTCTCACCTTTCGTGTTATGTTTTGTTATGTTTAATGTTACTTTAACCTATTATTCTCACCCCCACACTTCCCAACCCCAGGACATCTTGGAGTACAAACGAAAGCCGAGTCTATTATTGCTCATGTAGTAATGTACACCCTATGTGGTGGATTGTGTTCTTTTATTTATAAATTATTATTTTGCTTAAGAGTTGTTTCCACATAGCGATTTTTATACCTGTAATTTGTTTTGTCTTTTTACTGTGTTCGTCCAAGTTTTGGTTTGTTTATTTTACAAGTTTTACATTATAGTTACTTAACCTAACATGATACTTTACCAACCTATTATTCTCACTCTCATACTTCTCTACCTCAGGACATCTTGGAGAACACCCCGCTGCCGCCCATAGAGAAGCGCAAGTGTCCGGTGGAAGGCTGTGATTCCTCGGGCCACCTGGGGGGACGCTACGACAGACATTTTTCCGTCGAGGCCTGCCCGGTCTTCCACAACGTTACTAAAGAGGAAACCAAGGTGAGTTGATTTGACACTTATTGATAAGTTCAATATTACTAAACCCTTTCATGCACAGGAACTTTTTTTTTTTTTTTTTTTTTTGTTGCCAGAAGCCGTAATTCCCGAGAAGGGGTGGCCATGAAGATTAGGCGTTTGTCACGAATTGCTAGGTCAAGTTGCCAGTGCTTGACATCTACCAATCAAATTTTGACAGTGAGGATTCGATCCGCCGACCCTTTGATCAGCAGCCGACTCTCTACTGACTAGAGACTGAAACTGCACTTATGTGTGGAACACTCAGTCTTAAAATTTTATGTATGTATGTATGTATGCCACGGCTCGGATACTTATATTTGAGCCTATTCTGGGATACTTTAAAGCCTTTGTGACCATCAGGGGTCTTTAGAAACCCTTTAGTTTAGTTACTTCAACCTCTGCAGTTGTCTTTGAGTTAGCTGTGGCAGAAAACTAATTTTGGAGAGGTAATTATAAGAGAGAGAACTATTTCTGAATGCTAATCGGCAACCCCGCGTCCACATGATAGCGAGAGGGTAACAAAGTACAGTATGGTAACATTTCCAAGATCATTTAGTATTCTATATATTTTTCATAGTATTTTTCCTGCACAATTGAAACTAAGATAATTAAATTTAGAGCAGCGGCGGTCGAGTGGAGAGCACGCTCATGTGTGAATCTGCTTGACCTGGGTTCGATCCCAGCCGTGACGGACATTTAGTGGGTGTGGTAGTATGTCCTAGCATGTATATCATGTTCGCACCCAGTCAGGGGACACCTCGACGACGTATACAGATTATTAACACACATACCAAAGCCATTCCAATAGCTTCTCTATCTACAACACCCTTTCTCTGCTATCTATGCTATCCCAGTTGTATGGTTCTAGTGTACTGTCTGATGGCGTTAATGGGTTTCCAAATGTAAGTACAGTACTGTGCACAAATATTCTGTAAATTTACATGTTTATTTATTTTGTTTTTCAGCTAAATAAACAGCAGCGGGAATCGGACAACCTGGAGCGTGAAAAATCCCAACACCTCCTGGGCAACAAGTCTCCCCGCAACGGCCCCAACACAGAGCAGCGCAACTACTGCAATAAAGTGAGTAAAGTTAGTTATAGGTAGCGCCAACGAACTTGACAATTATCTTGACCCCTTAACTTTTTATAACTCGAAATGAATGAAAGCAATCGGGCTGACATTTCTATCATTTGGGAAGAATCCACCAGAAAATAGGTGTGGATATTTACAGCCAGTTTGCTCTAGGCCCTTTTGAGTTACAGGCCGTAGCTCGGTTCGTAGAGCGCTCGCCTGCTGACCGTGAGGTTGACGGTTCGAGTCTTGGGCCAGCCAGTGTGTTATTGGCAGACGTCAGTGCTGTGGTGAACGGCGCGGTCTAGTAATCTGTGACAACTGTTCACTGAAGTCCCTGATTCATCAGGGCACCCACCCTAGCCCAGCTATTCAGCAGGGAGTGTATGGTGGTAAAAACTACATCAGAGAGGTCAGGGATCAAGATTGTCAAGTTCGTTGGCGCTTCCTTTAGTAAAGTTAGTCCATGGGCCGGGGGGAAAATCTGTCCCATCTCGGATAGGGTTTTTAGCTGCATTTATAAGCTACACATTTGTTTTTTAATTGTTGTTCTTGTTTTTTATTTTTATATTTTATTCTATATTATTATTTTTTTGGTATAGACATGTTGAGTGAATGGGAGATAAAAGGCTTTCAAAGAGAGTATACGAGTCAGAAACAAGGGGAGGTAGAGGGATAGGAAGACCTCCGTTAAGATGGAGAGATTGTGTAGTACAAGCATTGGAAGATAGAGAGATGACTGTAGAACAGGCAACAGGCAATATATAGGAATAAATGGAGAATGCTTGTGAATAGATGAGGGATAATGTGGTCGTTGGGAGAGGGGTCGGGCGCCAGTTGGACTAGATAATAGTCCGTCAGGCGCCTGGCCCTGGAAGCCGGTGTATATCGTATATGAAGGGTCATGCCTGGATGTAAGGTGGGTGGGCATTGTGGTATGGTTCCTCTGCGTGTCTGTCTGCTGAAACCAGAAACGGGAGGTCTGGGGCCGAGGGAGTGCTGGAGGCCTTTAGTGATCCTTGGTCTCTGGTCTTCTCCTGGGTGACCTAGATATGTGTGAATTTATATTTTGTTTTTTATGTTGTGTTGTGTTTTCCCTGTTCGGGCTCTGTCTCAAGTTGGCCATCCCCAGCTATGGGGTATGTGCCATGTGCCTGAGTATATACATACTGTACATACCCACCCTATTCAACATCGGGCAGACATTAATACAGCACAGAGCGAGCAAAACGTAATGACAGCTGAGACATGACTTATTAGCGCTACCGTACCTTTTGCCGGTCAGTCATCTAGAATCAGAAACTTTCCAAACGGAGTCCCACAAGGATCCGTCCTATCGCCCGCACTCTTCAATCTGTACATGCACGATATAACTACACCCAATACGCCCCAAATAAACTTAGCCTCCTATGCAGATGACATAACACTCACATGCACACACCATGACCCAAAAAAAGCAACAGATCTCCTTCAACCCTATCTCAACACACTACATGGCTGGTGCACTACAAACAGACTTAATCTAGCCCCAGCCAAATCCACCGCAACCCTGCTCACAAGCTGGACAGGAGAACACGAATACATCCCTCAACTCACCATAAACAACACACCCCTAACACATACACACACACCCAAAATCCTAGGAGTAACATATGATACTCATATGACATTCAAACAGCACACCACAAACATTAAAAAGAAACTGACACCCAGACTTAACGCCCTCAGGTCACTTGGTCACACAAAATTTGGACACAACAAAGAAACCACCACCACAGTATATAAACAATACATAAGATCAGTGATGGAATACGCAAGCCCAGCCTGGGCTTCTAACCTAGCTGAAACACATCATAATACCTTACAGACTATTCAAAACAAAGCCCTGAAGTTCATTACAGGCTGCACAGCTACTGCACCCACAGATCACCTACATCAAGAAACCAAAATCCTCAAAGTCAAAGACCATCTGGACATGAAAGGCACTCAATTCCTGGCAGCAGCCTCCACGAACCAGGACCACCCACTAAACTACATGGCAACACACCCACAGACACCAAGAAATATCAAAACAACACCCAGCACACGGTATCACACACAATTACTGTCCTCTCTCCCTCCCTGCCCACCCCGAACCAACTTCCAGAAGCACATCCATACTCATATCTCTCGCCGATCCATCCACTCACTCACAGACAACACGCAGCTGCAAGTACGACCTCCCGAAATCCATCCTTCTGAATCCTCCCTTCCTCGCAAGGACAGAGTCCACCTGGCCAGGCTGAGATGCGGACACCATCCAGCTTTCCTGAGCTATCAGAAGAGACTGGATGACTCCGTTGTCGACACCTGCCCGGGATGTAACACAGCACCCCATACCATTAAACACATCATAGAAGACTGCATTTCACACAACCACTTACGCCAACAACACAATCTACACTCAATGAGAGCTCTGTGGGAAAGCCCGATCGTGGCCATGGCCTTCCTCAGGGATTCGGGGCTGTTCGGCCAGGCAGCTTAGGGAACAACAACAACCGTACCTATATGTTTTGGAGCAATTTCTTATCTTTATTGCATCAAGTATGGTCATATGTTTCCTGATACGAGACTCTTATTAGATGAATGAGCATCAACAAGGGAAAGGGAGATTATCCTTGCATAAGTTACGTTGTAGTACATGATTAGATTGATATCCAGTATTCGATAAGTGGATATTAATTGTAGTCATGTCTTGGTGGTGTAATGGTTAGCATTTAATATCTGTATGTGTTATTCTAGGTTCGAATCCCGGGAGGATCACATCTATCTATCTATCTATTGCCTGACGCCGTGATCCCCGAAGGGGTGGCCACGAACGAACCGCCCCCATGCACCTCTGTCCCCAGTCAGTCGACGCCCCTCCCCCCAACCAGCACCGCCTTCGTTCATGTAGTTCCTCACTCCATCCTTCCACCTCATATTCGGTCTACCTCTCCCCCTCTGTCCCTCCACCTCGCTCTCGTACACCCTCTTAGTCATTCTCTCGCTTTCCATACGTTCCATATGGCCGAACCATCTCAAGTTGTTCCTTTTCACACTTTCCAGCACATCTACCTCCACACCACACCTCCTTCTTACTTCCTCATTAGTCTGTCTATCCCTCCATGTAACTCCGCACGCACTCCTTAAGTAATTCATTTCCACTGCTCTCACTCTTGGTCTGAGTCTCTCAACCAACGTCCATGCTTCGCTTCCGTAAGTCAGTGTCGGGATTACCACACTGTCATGCAAGGACTTCTTCACTTCCATACTGACCACCCTATTTCTTGTTACTGCTTTTAGCGTTCCTACAATGATTTCATTAATTTCATAGGGAGGTGTTTGGTGTTGGGAGTGAAATTAATTAATTAGATTGTTACATCACTTTCTTAAACCACTTCGCCCCCTTAAACCACTTCTTCCCCCCAGATCCGAGACTCGCGGGACAAGTTGAGTGAGCAGAGGCCGGGAGAGGAGGAGATGGCTGACCGCGACCGGCAGCCCACCCTACGAGGCTACACACCGGAGTGGGACCTTCACCTGTTTATGGAAGCTCAGTCCGCTGCCAGTGAAAAGATTGTAAGATATTGGTTCACTTCACTTTTGTTTGTTAGTGAGTGAGTGCTGTATGAATTTTGTACTACAGTATTGTTAATATCTTGTAAAATTGCAAATTTAGTTTAGTATAATTTTGTTTACATAATTTCTAGTTTCTTTATTCATTCAGAATTTAGTAAAATTTACCAGAACGTCCCGGGCTTCCCAAATTGACTACAGTAATTCCTTGAATGTGACGATAGTGTGTTGTTAAGTGTGCAATTAGTTTGTTTGGGGAAAAAATTAACTTGCTCATGTAGTGATGTACACCCTATGTGGTTGGTTGATTGTGTTCTTTTATTTCATAAATTTTATTTTAGTAAGCGTTGTTTCCACATAGCGATTTTGATAAGTTCTATCTATCTATTGCCTGACGCCGTGATCCCCGAAGGGGTGGCCACGAACGAACCGCCCCCATGCACCTCTGTCCCCAGTCAGTCGACGCCCCCCCCCCAAACCAGCACCGCCTTCGTTCATGTACTTCCTCACTCCATCCTTCCACCTCTCATTCGGTCTACCTCTCCCTCTCTGTCCCTCCACCTCGCTCTCGTACACCCTCTTAGTCATTCTCTCGCTTTCCATACGTTTCATATGGCCGAACCATCTCAAGTTGTTCCTTTTCACACTTTCCAGCACATCTACCTCCACACCACACCTTCTTACTTCCTCATTAGTCTGTCTATGCCTCCATGTAACTCTGCACGCACTCCTTAACTAATTCATTTCCACTGCTCTCACTCTTGGTCTGAGTCTCTCAACCAACGTCCATGCTTCGCTTCCGTAAGTCAGTGTCGGGATTACCACACTGTCATGCAAGGACTTCTTCACTTCCATACTGACCACCCTATTTCTTGTTACTGATTTTAGCGTTCCTACAACCCTCTTCCCCTGTTGTACCCTCTCCTGCACTTCTTCATCCATAGTCCCATCTTTACTCAACACACTGCCCAGATACTTAAAAGAGTTGACGATCTCCATAGCCTGACCGTTCAGCTTCACCTCACACTCTGTGACTTCACCCCTTTCGAAGACCATAACCTTGCTCTTCCCCGCATTTACCTTCAAATTCTGTTTTTCGCACACTGTTCCAAATTAATTTACCAGACCCTGCAACTCCCATTCATTATCACTCATTAGAACTGTATCATCTGCAAACAGCAGTATAGGTAGCTTCCACTCAATTCCCTCTCTTTTCAGCGGTACACCAACATCCACTGCTCTTGATAGTATTTCTTTCATGACTCCATCCATATATACAGTAAACAACCACGGGGACATCACACACCCCTGTTTCAAACCAACATTCAGGTCAAAGATCTCGCTCTGCTCACTCTCCACACGTAATGCCGCCTTTGCACCCTCATACATGCTCTTCACTGCTTTCAGAAACTTGCCCTCTACTCCGTATATTCTAAGTACTTTCCACAAACCTTCTCTATCCACTCTGTCATAGGCCTTTTCCAAGTCCATAAAGGCAACATACACCTTTTGTTTCTTCTCCAGATAAGTTAATTTGACTTTATATTGTCTTTGTCCCAGTTTTGGTTTGTTTAGTTTGCAAGTTTTACATTTTAATTCAAACATTTTAACATTTAAACATTTTAAAGCGTTGTTTCCACATAGCTATCTATATGCTCATTGATAGCTCTTTTGTCTTTATATTGTATCGTCCCTGTTCTGGTTTGTTTATTTTGTTAGTTTTACATTATAATTTAAGTGGAGGTTTTTAGTTTACTTACCTAGAGATCCCATCAGGTTTGAAATATACCCCCAAAATACGGTCCCCTTCAACATAAGTATATAAATTTTTCGGTAGAAAAATGTTCTGGCACAAACTCGTCTAAATATATGTGGCTGACATGAGAGAAGTGATTATTGAGATTTTTTGCTTGTTGTTTGTATGAAGGAATAGAGTCTGTTGTTGTGATTGTGGCATGTGATTGTGTTGTGTTGCTGTTGCTGTTGGAAAGTGTGATGCTGTTTATTGTTATGTAGAGTTTTTTTGGTTCTGTTTTGTGATCAAGTGATTGGAGGTAGTTGTTGTTGTTGTTGTTTTTCCTCAAGCTGCCTGGCCGAACAGCCCCAAGGCCCCGAGCAAGGCCAAGGCCGTAACCGAGCGCCCCCACAGAACCCTCCCTGCCGACCACAATAAAGCCTGGGTGACCGAAGCCACTCCATGGCGGGGAGCTGAGGAGGGTGCGGAAACGCCCGGGAAACCAAAACCCCACCCAGGGCCCTATGCCCCTCAGCAATTATGAAGAAAAAGTTGAGGGGCAAAGGAAAAATGTGACGCTTTGGCTTCCAAACTGCCAACCCTCTAGGTAGGCAGATTGGGAGGTCAATCCACGGAAGAGGATATAGTCGGTGTATGTGTATCTGTGGCTAGCTGGGGTGAGTCTCTTGAGATCTAGAAAATATATAAGTAAAAGGAACAGTCAGAGTAAGCTATGGGTATGGCAGAGATCGCTCAATTCTCACTCTGATAGACCAGCCCATCACCACAGTGTTTGTTGTTCTAGTATTTTGTTGTTAATCTGTGTGTTGAGTGCTTGGATTTGTTGTGCAATGTCCTGTGTGTAGGGTGCTGGAGAGTGTTTCAGTGTGTCATGTCTGATGAGGTTTTGAATTTCTGGTGTGAAGTTGGGGTTGTGTCTTTTCTGTTACCCCATTGAATGTGTTTCTTGTCAGCATTTTGGATAGTTGTGTTGAATGTGTGAACAGCATTGTTGAAGTTAGTGAAGGGTGTGCTGTTTAGGGTTTCAAAGTGTTGTTCTGTCTCGTTTGCGAAAGCTTCCCAGTTGCTTCTCTTTTATAGTCGGTGTATGTGTATCTGTGGCTAGCTGGGGTGAGTCTGGTTTTGATGGTGATAATGATCAGGAGGTGATCGAAACCTAAGGCTTTGACCACCCTCCAGGATGTTGTGGGGGGCGAGTTCTGGGGAGCAAAAAGGTGATATCTGGAGATGATGGGTGGAAGTGGGCTTGGTGGGGAATATGGATATATTGATGGATGTCGTTAAGGATGAAAAGGTTATCTGATTGGCGTTGTAGGACCAGCCCTCTGTCTGTGTCAGGGTTAAGAAATATGCTGACGACTGTTATCTTTTCCCCTTCAGGAGGATGACCTGCGCGGCCTACCGGACAGCAAGGGCATCCGCTACATAGAGATGGGCCGGTACCAGATGGAGGCTTGGTACCAGTCCCAATACCCCGACGACTACAACCAGCAGCCCAAAATATACATCTGCGAGTTCTGCCTCAAGTACATGCGCTCCCGGACCATCCTGCAGAGACACGCCGCCAAGTGTGTGTGGAAGCATCCCCCGGGCGACGAGATTTATAGGTGCGTATCCTGTAGAAACCTTTTAACAATATAAGATTAGTGATGGAATATGCAAGCTGGGCTTCTAACTTAGCTGAAACACTCCACCAGACCTTGCAGACCATTCAAAACAAAGCCCTAAAAATCATCACAGGCTGCACAGCTACTACACCTACTTCAAGAAACCAAAGTCCTCAAAGTCAAAGACCACCTGGACATGAGAGGCACTCAATTTCTGGCTACAGCCTCCACAAACCAACACCACCCACTCCACTACATGGCAGCACTCCCACAGACACCAAGGAATATAAAAAAAAAAAAACAGCACACGATATCACACACAAATACTGTCATCTCTCCCTCCCTGCCCACCCCAAACCAGCTTCCAGAAGCACATCCATACTCATATCTCTCACCGTTCCATCCAATCACTCAATGACAATATGCAGCTGCAGGCACGACCTCCCGAAATACATCCTTCCGAATCCTCCCTTCCTCGCGAAGACAGAGTCCACCTGGCCAGGTTGAGATGTGGGCACCATCCGGCTCTTCTGAGCTACCAGAAGAGACTGGATGTCTCCGTCGACGACACCTGCCCAGGATGTAACGCAGCACCCCATACCATTAAACACAATCACTTACGCCAACAACATAATCTACACTCCTTGAGAGCCCTGTCGTCCTTCAAATACCGCATCCTAATCCCTTCCATTATATTTCCCTTCACCAGTCGTATGAGGGCCCAGTAGGCTGACAAATTACATCTTTCTCTCTTTCTCTTCCCTGGCAGAAAAGACAAGTTATCGGTGTGGGAGGTGGATGGTAAGAAGTACAAGATATATTGCCAGAACCTGTGCTTGTTGGCCATGTTGTTCCTTGACCACAAGACCCTCTACTATGACGTGGAGCCCTTCCTCTTCTACATCATGACTCAGGCCGACGGGGAGGGCTGCCACATCATCGGTTACTTTAGCAAGGTCAGTGATAAGTTGCAAAGTTGAATGGAAACATTAATTCTATTCAGTAACATCATATTATGGCAGTGTCTTCTTGAGGCTGGTGTGAGTCAGATACTAACAGTTTCTTACAGTAGATCCTCTGGAAAAAGGCAAACTAGGCCTGTGTATCCAGCTCAGTGCCAGTACTTGCACTGCTGCGGTCGTTCACGGTGTTGGCGGCGGCGGCAAGAGACGCAACATTTTTACTATTCTGTATTTTCGCTTTGTAATCAAACTTCAAATCTTGTCTTCCCCATGCTTTATCAAGATTACTTTCAAACTTCCTTACTGTACAGGTCTCCCTCACTATCCAATGCCCCGATTTATGATATTATTTAGATTTTAGGTGTTTGGGTTTTGGCTGGTCCCAGAACGCATCTCCATTTACCCCATTGATTTTAGGGTTCGCTATGCAATTTTTCTATTATAATGTAAAACTTTCAAAATAAACAAACCAAAACGTATACGAACACAGTAAAAAGACAAAATAACTAATCAAAATCGCTATGTGGAAACAACGCTTAAGTAAAATAATAATTTATAAATAAAAGAACACAATCCACCACATAAGGTGTACATTACTATATGCGCAAGTTAATCTGGTTCCCAAGCAAACTAATCGCACACATAACAACGCACTGTCGTCACGTTCAAGGAATTAGTCAATTTGGGAAGTCGGGGACGTTCTGGTAAATTTGACTAAACTCTGCATGAGTAAAGAAACTACATTAAGTGTCAAATTGTTCTATTAAAATCAAATTTGCAACTTGACAAGATAATAACAATAGTACAAAATACAAATATCACTCACTAACGATAGTGCTATCGGGTAGGTACCTGTAAGCATAGCATGCTTCAAGATCAGGTTTTCAGGAACGTAACCCAATGGTTAATCAAGGGAGACCAGTAGGTGCTGCAGGGGAACTTGCTGAGTCGTGCTGAGCCACTGTTGGCACTGTAGTCCGTTCATTCTAGGTTGGGCAGAAATCTTAACTTCTAACCTCTGTAACTCAAGAAGGGCTAAATGAGCTGTCAATTGATACACCTATTCCCTAGCCAAGTCTTCCTATTTGGTAGAAATATTAGCTCGATTACTCTAGTCCTTTTTGAGTTATGAGAGGTTAGGGGTTACAATTTCTGGCCAACCTAGAATAAACGGACTATAGTCAATATTTCCCCTCGATCAACGTTGACTCTAAAGTCAACACATATGAATGTACAGTTGGCGAAATAAGTCGTGTCTCCGCTGTCTTTGCGTTTTTCTCGCTGTGTGCTATATTATTGTCTGTCAGATGTTGAACAGACTATGTGCCATCAGCCACAGTGGTGACATATCCACACTCAACCACAGGTATCAACACACATTCACATATATCAATACACATCCACCTACTGTATATCCACACATTTAACTCGTAAAGCGCGAATCTATGGTAGCTCAAACCCTCCCACCAATCGAAGGCATTTGGTTCTATTCTGATGAAAATCGTCATATTTAAGATATATATAATTATTATTTATCCATATACATTAGGTCAAGAGACTGAAACTGCACGTATGTGTGGAGCACTAATTATTATTTATCCATATACATTAGGACAAGAGACTGAAACTGCACGTATGTGTGGAGCACTCAGTCTTAAAATGTTATGTATGTATTTATGCGCTTATTGTGCTTTTAATATGAACATATGAACATTTAATGTTATGTATGTATTTATGCGCTTATTGTGCTTTTAATATGAACATATGAACATTTAAGAGAAATAAAATAAGTGTGAATAGCATTTGGGGGTGAAAAAGACGTATTATTTCCGCACGGTCGTATCATGAGGCGAGAGCCGGGGCTGAGAATATCCTTCCCCTCTGAGCTCCAGAGCAACACTGACGACTTGTAATATAAGTCTCTGTGTTGCAAGGATCTGTAGCTGCCTCGCCCGTGTTAACGAGACCGCGCAAGGGAAATTCGCGTGGAAAATTACCCGATAAAAGGGAAAATAAGAGGAAAAATAGCTGATAATTGAGGAGGGGGGGGGGGGGACACATGTATTTACCTATTTGTAGTTTACAGGAATTGAGCAGCACTCGTGTTGTCCTGTCTTAGTTACTTTATAATCAATCCATTTTACTTAGACAAGTATCGTAATGGATATTCCCAATTCCCAGTATTTTGGACTAACATATCATAGCTTATGTTGTCCTATTTCCATATTTACTTTTATCCAACCTAGATTTGAACATGTTAATGATCTTCGCTCTCACCACCTCCTCCTCCAAGTTGTTCCAAGTCTCTATACTTCTATATGGGAAGCTGAATTTCTTTGTGTCCTTACAACATCTGTCCTTCCTCAGTTTAAACTTGTGTCCTCTTGTCCTTCCATTATCCCTCACGAATAGATCTTCCCTATCTACTCGTTCCAAACTTTTTACGCCCTTGAACATCGTTATTAAGTCGCCTTGTTCCCTTCTCTCTTTCAAGGTAGGCAGTTGTAGTGTCTTAAGTCTTTCCTCATATGTCAACTCCTTCAATCTTGGGATCATCTTTGTTGCTATCCTTTGGACTTTCTCTAATTTGTTTGTGTTTTTTTCAAATGTGGTGACCATATCACTGCTGCATATTCTAATCTTGGTCTTATTATAGTCATTTTCAGTTTTCTTAAAATTTCTTCGTCCAAATAGTTAAATGCCACTCTCATATTGGTTATTATTCCAATTATGCTCCTCCAATGATCATGTTAATATGCTTCTCCGGCGATAGATCATATTGTATTATCACTCCAAGGTCCTTCTCATGCCGTGTTTTGCCGATTATTTCAATTCCTAATTTGTACTCCCAGCTTGGCCTTATCTCACTTGTTCCCACTTCCAAAACATGACACTTTTCTGCATTGAAACTCATATTCCAGGTTTGGCTCCATCTGTGTAACTTATCTAGGTCCTTTTGAAGATCCTGACAACTTTCTATACAGGTGACATTCTTCATGATCTTAGCGTCATCCGCGAACATATTCATATAACTATTCAAGTTTCCTGGCATGTCGTTTACATAGAGTAGAAACATTATCGGACCCAACACTGATCCCTGTGGTACTCCGCTCGTCACACTCCTCCACTGTGAATATTCGTCTCGTATTGTGGTCCTCATTTCTCTTCCTATTAAAAAGTTTTCCATCCATTTTAACCTAACATGTACACCTCCAACAACCTGTAATTTCCACAATAACCTTTTGTGAGGCACCCTGTCAAAGGCCTTTTTCAGGTCCAGGTAAACACAGTCAACCCATCCCTCTCTCTCCTGTGTAACATCTCCCACTCTGCTATAAAAGCTTAATAAATTAGATACACAAGATCTCCCTTCCCTGAATCCAAACTGTTTCTCACTAAGCACCCCCTGTCCCTCTATGAAGTGTGTCCACATTTTTCTTATAATTTTCTCACAAAATTTGCAAACAATGCTGGTGAGGGACACCGGTCTGTAGTTAAGCGGATTTTCTCTGTCTCCTCCTTTGTAAATAGGTACTATGTTAGCTCTCTTCCATTCCACTGGCAGGTCTCCTTCACGCAGTGAAGATTTGATGATATCATAGATTGGTTTCACTAGCTCTTCCACACATTCTTTGAGGATCCATCCAGCCACTCCATCTGGTCCCATTGATTTCCTCACGTCCAAATCCTGCATCAATTTCAGCACTTCACTTTTTGTCACTTTAATTTCAGGCATCTGTGGTGTTCTCATTTCTCTATCAGGTTCTATAAACTCCTCTTTTACAAACACTGACTGAAGCTTTTCATTCATAACTTCACACAAGTCTTTATCTTTCTCATAGCTGTTCGTTCCAACTCTTAGTCTGACAATACCTTCTCTTGTTTTTATTTTTCCATTTACAAATCTATAAAATAGTTTTGGCTCGTTTTTGCACTTCTCTACAATATTCCTTTCATATTTATATTGTTCCTCACGTCGTATCTTTACGTATTAATTTCTTTTCTCCTTGTGCTTATTCCAGTTATTTTCACTGTCTCTTCCATGCTATATTCCAGTCTCTGTTTCTTCTATCCTGTGCCTTACTACATCTTGTATTGAACCATTCTTTTTCCTTCTTTACCCCTGATTGGAACCTTCGGACATATTTATGCATCCCTTCTTCATATACTTTCAAGAAAAGTCTATATTTGTTTTGAACCATTTCCAGGCTTTCTAGTTCCTTCCAATTTATACTTTGGAAATAATGTTTCAATGATATAAAATCAGTTTTAGCATAGTTGTATCTATTTATTTTATGTCCTTCATTTCTCTCCTCATTTTTCCCCAAATCCATCTCCATTTCTAAAATCTTGTGATCACTTTTTCCCAAGGGACAACGATCATTTATCTTTTTAACGTCCTGCGGATCACTGGTGAAGACTAGGTCTAGCCTGGATGGTTCATCCATCCCTCTGATTCGTGTGTTTTCTCTAACATGTTGTGTTAACATGTTTTCTGTTACTAGATTCAGTAATTTACTGCCCCAAGATTAATTATTGTTTCCCGCATCTAATCCTTCCCAATTGACTTCCTTACAGTTGAAATCACCTGTTAATATTAATTTATTTCTCCTATTAAAAAGTATTTTTAGTGCATCTAGAGATTCCGTGATTAGTTGATCATATTCTTCCCGCTTCCATGCTCTAGTTTGTGGTGGTATATAAGCCACTGCTATATCAGTTGCTTTGTTGTCCTTGTCTTTTATTGTCACTGCTATAATTTCTGATCTATTATTGCCTAGGTTAATCTCACTTACTTCTATATTTTTGTCAGTCATTATTAACACTCCACCCCCCACTTTTCCTTCTCTATCTTTTCTCCACACATTGTACCCTTCCCATCCCAACACTCCCAATTTAGTACCACCTCTCAACTTTGTTTCTGCTAAGCACATAATATGTGGTTTATATTTCTCAATACAGTCATTCAATTCTAATTTCTTAGACAGCAAGCCATCCACATTACTATACATCAGCTTCATCTCCCCCTTTCTTACACCTTTCTTGTTTTCTCTTTCCCTAATATTCCCAGACTCTACTCCCCCCCCCCCTCCCCCCCCCCGCTTCCACTCCATCTTCTCTCCTTTGCTCCCCTGTGCTCTCCACCTGCCCTGTTTCTCTCACTTGTTCCTGGATTACACCAGTCTCTCCCTCCTGTCCTTCGGTACTGGTACTCGCTTCCTCTGTCTGACCGTTCATCCCGAAGTTCTCTGTTTGCCCCTCCGTCTTCCTCTGTGGTCCTTTGCTGAACCATTGTAGGAGTGGTAGCAATTAATGGAGGGGAATTATCTCACCTAATCACAAATTTCTTTGTTTTGAGTGCCACTGGGGTGTTTTAATTTTTTTTTTATGCTCTGGATCCATTGAGGACGGTTTGCAGTGCACTACAAAAGCCTATATTGAGGACTGTTGCCGTTTGTGTTAAATGTATCCACACTAATCTACATGTATCAACACACATCCACCTATATAAATACAGTACATCCATATAATATCCATATACTGTATATCCACACTATCTATCTATCTATTGCCGGACGATGTGATCCCCAAAGGGGTGACCACGAACGAAACGCCCCCATGCACCTCTTTCCCCAGTCAGTCGACGCCCCTCCTCTCATCCAGTACGGCCTTCACTCATATATTTTTTCACTCCATCCTTCCACCTCTCATTCGGTCTAAAAAATTCTCTCTCTCTCTCTCTCTCTCCACACACATCCACATATTATATCCACACACATCCACCTATATCCACACACATCCACCTATATCCACACACATCCACCTATATCCACCTACAGGTATATCCACACACATCCACATATAGCCACACACATCCACCTATATCCACACACATCCACATATATCCACACACATCCACATATATCCACACACATCCATATATATCCACACACATCCACCTATATCCACACATCCACCTATATCCACACACATCCACCTATATCCACACACATCCACATATATCCACACACATCCGCATATATCCACACACATCCACATATTTTTGTTTTTTTTCTATGTGATTGAGGGAGGCAAAAGGCAGAACTGCCTTCCCCATAATTGAAAGTGTGACAGGGCCAAAATCAAGGGACGTTCGAGCCAAAATGCCTGGACACACGGAGTTTGAAGCAATTTTAGTCATAGGAAGAGGGAAAGACTGATTCTGGGAGAGAGTTCCAGAGCTCAGCTGTTGAGTAGAATTATTATTATTATTATTATATGAGATGCCGAAGTCTCCAACCAGGGTGCAGAAACACCATCAAGATCAATCCACACAAAACACCCGGAGGCACTGGAGAGAGACTATGGCAACTTAGGAAAAAATAAAAACATACACTGTATACTGTACTGTACATATACACATATTAAACACAGATAACATATTATGCAGTGGAGGATATCAAGCTTAAATATAATACAATAAAATAGAATAAAATAAGTTTAAAAATTAGAATTAATGCTGCAAAAAAGCATTAACTCTAGACTTAAAAATGGAGATATTAGCTGAATTGACTAGCTCATTTGGCAACTTATTCCACAAGTCAACCATGGCCGGCACAAAACACCGTGAAAACTGTGTAGTAGAAAAATTAACACGGCTCATGGCAAGATCATTAAGATTGCTTGTGAATCTAGTTGCACGAGCCCGGACATAGGGCCCAGGCAGAACCCCATGTAAGGGATGCTGAGGGTTGTTAAAAACTTTAAATAAAAGACTAAGGGCACCAACTTTACGTCGATGACACAGATCAAGAGACAAATTAGGTAGAATAAAACTGATGTAATTTAGCGACCTGTCAAGCAACTTGAGATGGCAGTCAGCTGCTGACAACCAGACAGGTTAGCAGTACTCGAAATGTGGCAAAATAAAAGCATAAAAAGACTTGATAACTGTGGCGTCACAAGCAAATATTTTATAAACCTTGCGAAGCAGACCAATTTTTTGGGAAATGGAAGAGGAGAAAGAACGAATATGCTTCTCAAAAGTAAGTTTGGGATCAAGAGTAACTCCTAACAAACGCAGAGTATCCACATTCTCAATTTGCTCGCCAGAAACTTGTAGATAAGGATGGGGAGGATCCAAGGTACGAGATCTGCTGATGATAATGGAGTGTGTTTTACTAGCATTAAGTTTCATGCCCCAAAGTTCACACCATGATGTAATTTTGGCTAAATCCCTATTCAGAGCAGTAGCAATTACGTGTCGATCTATTGGTGATGCAATTGACGCATATAAAGTTGTATCATCAGCATAGGAGATTAGTTTATTTTCAAGCTCGGAACACAGGTCAGCAGTAAAAATAATAAAAAGCAAAGGCCCAAGGACACTGCCTTGTGGAACACCAGAAACAACAGTAACAGAAGGGGAATGACACCCATCAATGACCACAGACTGAGATCTTTTCGTCAAAAAATCTTCAAAGATCCTTAAAAAATTGCCACCAATACCAATGAGCTGTAACTTAAACAGAAGTGCTTTATGGTTGACTAAATCAAAAGCAGAACTAAAGTCAATAGCCACGACGCGAGACTCATGTCCCTTGTCCAATGAAGATTGCAAGTCATGGGTCACTCTCAGAAGACTGAGAGTAACGTTTCACTCTCGGGTTGGAGAGTTGCACAGAGTAGGGGTGGGATTGAGTTGCAAGATGGGTACCACGTGCCCTACGTAAAGGAGGTGGTATACACTGGGAAAGCTCTGAGGAACTGATTATTATAGTAGCGATATATCCACACACATCCACCTATATCCACACACATCCACCTATATCCACACACATCCACCTATATCCACACACATCCACATTATATCCACACATCCACCTATATCCACACACATCCACATATATCCACACATCCACATTATATCCACACAGCCAAATACATCCACACACATCCACCTATATCCACACACATCCACCTATATCCACACACATCCACATTATATCCACACACCCACCTATATCCACACACATCCACATATATCCACACACATACACACATCCACCTATATCCACACACATCCACATTATATCCACATATAATCACACACATCCACATATATAGGTGGATGGGTGTGGATATAGGTGGATGTGTGTGGATTATGCAGATGTGTGTGGATATATTATATCCACACACATCTGCATAATTATATCCACACACATCCACATATTTTTTTTCTTCTATGTGATTGAGGGAGGCAAAAGGCAGAACTGCCTCCATAATTGAAAGTGACCAAAATGCCTGGACACACGGAGTTTGAAGCAATTTAAGTCATAGGAAGAGGGAAAGACTGATTCTGGGAGAGAGTTCCAGAGCTCAGCTGTTGAGTAGAAGAAAGACTGAGAGTAACGTTTCACTCTCGGGTTGGAGAGTTGCACAGAGCAGGGGTGGGATTGAGTTGCAAGACGGGTACCACGTGCCCTACGTAAAGGAGGTGGTATACACTGGGAAAGCTCTGAGGAACACTGATTATTATAGTAGCGATATATCCACACACATCCACATATATCCACACACATCCACATATATCCACATACATCCACATATATCCACCTATATCCACACACATCCACCTATATCCACACACATCCACATTATATCCACACACATCCACATATATCCACACACATCCACATATATCCACACACATCCACATATATCCACACACATCCACATTATATCCATACACATCCACATTATATCCACACACATCCACATATATCCACACACATCCACACACATCCACATTATATCCACACACATCCACATATATCCACACACATCCACATATATCCACACACATCCACATATATCCACACACATCCACATTATATCCACACACATCCACATTATATCCACACACATCCACATTATATCCACACACATCCACATATATCCACACACATCCACCTATATCCACATATATCCACATCTATATCCACATATATCCACATCTATATCCACATATATCCACATCTATATCCACATATATCCACACACATCCACATATAGCCACACACATCCACATATATCCACACACATCCACCTATATCCACACACATCTACCTATATCCACACACATCCACCTATATCCACACACATCCACATATATCCACACACATCCACATATATCCACACCCATCCACCTATATCCACACACATCCACCTATATCCACACATTCACCTATATCCACACACATCCACATTATATCCACACATCCACCTATATCCACACACATCCACATATATCCACACACATCCACATATATCCACACACATCCACATGTACTGTATCCACATAATCCACATACATTTATATATCCACATACCATTAATATCCACACATATACATCTACACCCACACATCCACATATATCAACAAACATCCACATATCACACCATTATATCCACACACATCCACATATATCCACACAGCTGCACGTGGGAAGAACAAGGTCATATGCCACGTGTTGTTGTTGAAGCCGGTGCATTGAGAGAGAGAGAGAGAGAGAGAGAGAGAGAGAGAGAGAGAGAGAGAGAGAGAGAAGAGAGAGAGAGAGAGAGAGAGAGAGAGAGAGAGAGAGAGAGAGAGAGAGAGAGAGAGAGAGAGAGAGAGAGAGAGAGAGAGAGAGAGATTTGTATTGATTTGATTTGATTATTTATTGAGATAGTATAAATACATAAAATTACATATACACTGTGTCAAAAGGGCAGATAAAGAGGGGGGGGGGGAAGGGAATGAGGGAGAGGGTTACAAGGAGTTACAAGGAATAGTTAGTATCTCTTAGACCTTGCGGTCCATTCCGAGGAGATACTGGAAGTGAAAGGAGAGAGACTGTTTAGTGCACTACATTCATTACAGAGTGTGCAAAATACTATCTACTCTCTTCTTGAACTGCACTACTGAAGAACTGTTTACAACTTCGGAGGGAAGTTTGTTCCAGGTAGAACAGATCTTATATGTGAAAAAGTTTCCACAAATACTATAGTCTATTCGCTGTAAGTAGGCTAGAAATCATGACCTCTAACCTCTGTAACCCAAAAATTACTAGAGTAATCGAGCTAATATTTCTACCATTTGGGAAGAGTCAGTCAAGGAATAGATGTGGAAATTTAAAGCCAATTTCCTCTAGCCCTTTTTGAGTTACAGAAGATAGAGTTAATGATTTCTCGTCCACTTAAAGCGAATAGACTATAGTGCTGAACCTTGTCAAGTCTAACTAACACAGTCTAACCATTACACCATCAAGACAGTTATAACCACGATTGATATCCATTTATCGAATACTGGATATGCAACTAACACGTGGTAAGAGCAAGGTCATCTGCCACGTGTTAGCCAGATGTTGTTGAGGGCGCGTGTGTTTGTGAGAAAGAGAGAGAGAGAGAGAGAAAAAAAAGGAAGTAAGAAGAGAGAGCAAGAGTGAGAGCGAGGGGGGGGGGGGGTGTCAGAAGGCGACCCTGGGCAGGCAGCAATACCCGCCAACTTACGGTAATTCGGGAAAAAAAACGTGGGAAACCAAGGCTGTCTGAGTGTTAGGTAGACATCCTGTACTAACTTAAGTGTGGGGGGGGGGGGGTATATATTTTATTATTTATTTATCTTTGTATTATTATTTTAGTTTCTTCCTTAGACCGCTATCAAGCTTAACCCTTTCCCTGCGGGAGACGTTCCCGAACGCCATGGCTATTTACAGCAATTTACAGGCTTTTAAAGCCTCTTAAAGCTTGTAAAATCGAGTGCGAGGGAGCGGGAGCGCGACAGGCCACACATCCTTCTCCGAGCCAGGCGGCCACGGCACTGAGGGCTCTTGAGTCACTCATAGTCAGAATCTCGCGAGATATACAGTGCTGCCAAAGGCAAATGTAGCGCGACATTAGCGATAATTGCTCATTTTAGCGAATGTCTATGGTAGCGCTGCGGGTGAACCTCGCGAGCTACGAAGCTCGTTTTTGGTGTCATTTGTAAGCTACAGTATTTTCTTCTAGTTTTCGGCTGAATAAATTTCTATTCATTCAGACTTGCATAATCAATCAGGAGTGCCTGAATGAGCCCTAATATGGCGGAAATAGGCGAAAATATGCCCGCAGCGTAAGTGATAAAAAAAAAGCACCCCCCCAAGACCTCCCTTAGAGATAAATTGCTAGGTCAAGTTGCCCGGGCTTGACATCTACCAATAACATTTTGGCAGAGCTAGTTTGACCTCCTGACCCTTTGATCAGCAGCTGACACTTTACTGACTATGTCACGTCTACATACATACATTTACGCCATACTCTAATACATGCCTATTGATCTGTACTAGAATATATAAGTAACACCCCATTCTTTAACATTAATATCAAATACAAACCCCAATGTACTTGAATAAACTAATGAAAGCATATGGCCCTCCCGGGATTCGAACTCGGGACACCACACCCAGAACATAAGCACCTAAACCAGGGGTCGGCAACCTGCGGCTCAGGAGCCGCATGTGGCTCTTTCAGGACACTTGTGTGGCTCCAAAAGCTTCAGAAATAATAATTCTTCCTTCAAAATAAAGGCATCATATAACAGATTCAAGGCAACATTAGATTTTTGTATTCAACTTCGAAAGGATGTATAGGTATGAATCGTTATGATTCTAGAAATGAGCCATGTCTTTGCTAATCTTGTGAATATCAGTACAGTATATGGAACAATATTACTATAATTTGTTTAGTTCAAAAGTAGGGTATATTCTCTTATTTCTAAAGTACTGCAGATTTCGGTTGATGAGACTATTTTTGTAATACGGCTCCGGCAATACAATTTTCTGTATGAAACTTACAAAAATGGCTCTTCTAACTTTAAGCCGGTATCACACGAAAGAATTTAAGGTCAACATTCGATGATCAAAATTTTTCTGGCAACATTTCTGGAATATTTTGCACTGGTAATGGAAACTAGACTGTTGCTAGATGAACTTAGGTGACCAAAATATTCTAAATGTTGATCTCATAAGCTACCAGATCAGTGTTGAGGATAATGTTAGGTTAAAAAGCGCTCGTGTGATACTGGCTTTAAGGGTTGCTGACCACGGACCTAAACCATTACACCTAGAATATATAACATACAATGTCCACCAGATAATTTCCTTGATCATTGTAATGTAAAACTTGCAAAATTACTAATAACACACACATCAACTAATAACACACATAACAAAACCACTCCAACAGCTTCCTCTCTCTCCAACACCCTTTCTCCCCTCTCTACACTCTTCAGAAGAAAAGGAAAGTAGCTACGAGGTGCGCTACCCTTTTTTAGTCCCTAGGGTTAATTCTCATAAGGTGCTTGTCTAATAATTCTCTCTCTTATTCTCTCACTCTACAGGAGAAGAACAGCTTTCCGAATTACATTGCCGGTACAGTAGGGGTTAAAGTGTCTAATATTTCTCTTCCTTCTTTTTCTTTGGCAACAGGAGAAGAACAGCTTCCTGAATTACAACGTGTCGTGTATCATGACTTTACCGCCCTACCAGCGCCAGGGCTTCGGCAGGCTCCTCATAGACTTCAGTAAGTACAATATGACCTTTTGTTGGGGTTCTGAGTAGTATAGTTTCAGAGGTTGTGTGGGTAGTTATATTTTTATTTTTTATTTTTTTCTATATTCCAACTACTCCCTCCCGGGCATAGGCTGAGAGCCTGTACATTTAACTGTTTATTCAACGGTGAAGCCTGTGAGGTCTCGTTCCATTCTAGGGAGTGAGTCATGTGAAGGACTTTGAGCTGCAACCAGCCCCCGCCATTTTGCCTTCGCAGGATGCACGGGGCCCGGTCGCTCATCCACGGCTCGAAGAAGCCCCATCTCTGGAGCTGCTTTGGCTCTGTGCATCACTGTCTCACCACCTAGACTCGGACCCTCACTCTCAGAACGCCACCTATTGGGCAGTGAACTCACTAGGTATTGCTCCCATGTAGTATACTTTTTAATATGGGAATATTCATACAGTGCTATTTAATCGAGGAACAATGAGGGTATTTATTTGGCGTTCGGTGGGCATGTACTGATACTATTTACAGCACAAATTCCATCCCAATAATATCTTCCCATTGACATATCAGGATTCGAACCCGAGTCCATCGTATTACCAGTCCAGTGGTCCCAGGTTCGAATCCCAATGTATCAGTGGGAAGATTGCACGTTGGGAGGCCGCGAGTTCGATCCCCAGTATGCCTTGCTCCAAATAGGTAGTCCAGAAATCATTAACCCTAACCTCGGTAACTCAAAAGGGGCTAGAGCAAATGGGCTGTAAATTTCCACACCTATTCTCTTTAAGTGACCCTTCCCACATGGTAGAAATATTAGCTTGTGTACTCTATACCCTGTTTCATTTTAGCTGGCAGTAAATTGAATGCCTTAGTAGCTATTTCCTCGATACTTAATGGACATATTTGAAACTACAATGGCTCTGCTTCATATTAAGACCAAGCTTATATAATTAGCACCATATTTCACTACAAAATCTCCAAAATAACTGAGAAATGTTGATGGGAATTTTGCAATTTACCGTCCGTTGAAAAGAAACAGTCTATAAGTCTATTTTTTTCTCAGCTGATGGTAAATTGGCATGCTCCCATCTTCTTTACTCGGTTATTACCAAGATTGACATGCTCCCATCTTCTTGACTCGGTTATTACCAAGATTGACATGCTCCCATCTTCTTTACTCGGTTATTACCAAGATTGACATGCTCCCATCTTCTTGACTCGGTTATTACCAAGATTGACATGCTCCCATCTTCTTTACTCAGTTATTACCAAGATTGACATGCTCCCATCTTCTTTACTCAGTTATTACCAAGATTGACATGCTCCCATCTTCTTTACTCAGTTATTACCAAGATTGACATGCTCCCATCTTCTTGACTCGGTTATTACCAAGATTGTGTAGCTAATTATGGTGTTAATTATGAAAACTTGGCATGATTATGACACAGATACATAACAGTTTCACATTTGTTCACTAGGTATCGAGGAAATATATTACTAAGGGATTCAATTTACCATCAGCTTGAACACAATAGACTACTGTATAGTCGTTTGTGAGTTATAGAGGTTAAGGAGAGGTTTTTAGTGTGTTTCCTAGACCTCCATCAAGCTTGCAATTACACCCCCATGACCCCCTTTCAAGATAAATTTGTACATTTTTCGGTAGAAAAATGTCCCCGCCAAAGGCCGGTGCCTCTTAAATTACAGGCTCGCTATCGCTCGCCAGGAAAAAATCGACACCTAAATGGGACAAAAGGTCTTAAAAGTGACAGAAATGGGTCGAAAGTTCTTAAAATCGCCAAACTAATGGGGCGAACGTCTTACAATGTCAAAAGCAATGGGGCTAAACATGAGGGAGAAAGGGGTAAAGAAAAAAATCCCTCAAGTGGAAATCTCCCCTTAATGTTCAAGACTTTTGAACTACTTATTTGGAACAGGCTTTAGTTGAAACCAAGGTATTTGACACTCATCACCCGTCTTGCAACACAAGCCCACCCCTACTCCGTGCAACTCTCCAACCCTTGAGTGCAATGGCGGACGTCAAATGTGCAGTATATAAAACGCTAAAAGTATACATTGAAAAGAAGACAGAATGAATATATACACCATATGAGGAGGAGCACTTTATTGACAACATTTCGCATATAGCTTCATCAGGCCAATGAAGCGATATGCGAAATGTTGCCAATAAAGTGCTCCTCCTCATATGGTGTTTATTTTCATTCAGTATATAAAAAAACAGAAAAAAAGGAAAATAAAAAGAAAAAATAGAAAAAGTGGGGATTGGGCCTGAGCATATAGATAGATAGATATATAGATAGATATATAACTATGTGGCTGATCCATTATAACAAGTGGATGAATTAGGTGGAAGGGAGACACAGGACAGCGCTTGAATTATTTATATTTCTCTTACGTTTCGGGGTACGCAGAACCCATCTTCAGAGAGACTGGTTTGTCTTTGGTTGCGGGTTCTGTGAAAACTTGTGAAGATCCAACTTAATCTCTCTCACTCACACACACACACACACACACACACACACACACACACACACTCTCTCTCTCTCTCTCTCTCTCTCTCTCTCTCTCTCTCTCTCTCTCTCTCTCTCTCTCATATATTGTCGTCTGGCGGTAGCACAGGGAATCTATATCACATGTCATCGTTGTTCTATATGGCTTTCGGAGTCCCCTCACCCCCTTCTCCCTCATGTTTAGCCCCGTTAGTTTTTGAGATTTGAAGACGTTCGCCCCATTAGTTTGGGGATTTTAAGACCTTTCGTCCCATTGCTTTATCAATATCAAGACTTTTAGCATTTAAGTGTCGATTAGGTATGTGTGTTTGAGAGAGAGAGAGAGAGAGAGAGAGAGAGAGAGAGAGAGAGCGAGCGCGAGCGAGAGAGAGAGACTGGAGGGGGGCGAGGTTCGCTGACTTTAGAACCCCCCTCCCTCCCCCCCCTCCCCCCTTTTTGCCCTTGTTGCGTCACACAGTGTAACAAAGGGGGAGGAGGGGGCACTTGTTACAGGCGCCTTTGTCTTTGGCCTCATTCCACATAGGATATATATATATATGTATAAACTAGAAGAAAGAATATACAATTTATGTATGTGTGTACTTGAGTGTATTTGTAAAAGTGTGTGTATTGAGGGTGTATACATGTGTGTGTGTTGCATGCCTATATATATTATGTGTGTATGTATAGGTATGCACGTGTCAAGGTTGGGGACACTGACTAACACTGCGGCATGGGAAGGGTTGGCGCCACTGGCAAAATAAAAGTATACCTCCATGACCTGTCCTGACCTTGGGAGGAATGTGTGTGTGTGTGTGTTTGTGTTTGTGTTTGTGTGGGGGGTAACTGTGTGTGTATGTGTGTGTGTGTGTAATGGAAAGCAAGCAACAACTGATATGTTGGCGATGCGGCTGCTTGGATTATTACAGTGTAATATATATATATATATATATATATATATATATATATATATATATATATATATATAGAGAGAGAGAGAGAGTGAGTCCTACAGCCACCTACAAATACTTTTAATATTGTACTTGCGAAAATAATCTAGTATTTATTGATGCGCTCAGCAACTCCACACAAACCTTAACCCTTTCGCTGTGGGTGACGTTCTGGAACGTCCTGGCAAGTTACAGCAATTCCCAGGCTTTAAAAGCCTGTAAAAAACGTATATATCGAGTGTCAGTGGGCGGGAGCGTTAGGGGCCCACCTCTGTCCCTCAGAGCAGCGAGCGGCTCACTGAGGTAGACTGTCTCTCGCGCGGGTCTCTCTCTCTCTCTGACAACAGTGTAGCCAAGCGAGCAAGTGCTACCAAATAGCGGGTTTCACTGGCACCGCTGCGGGTGAACCAGACCACGTACGGGGCCCGTTCTGGTCTCATTATGAAGCTATTTTCGCCTAGTTTTCGGCAGAATACAGTTCATTTAATGCAGATGCTTTGATTTATCATTCAGGAGTGCCTGAATATGCCCTAAATAGCCCAAACATAGCCACAGCCAATGGGTTAAGGGGATAGTGGCTGTTTTTTTTTTGTCTATTAATTCTTGTATTAATTTATTTTTTAGTTTCCTCTCTAGATCTCCCTCAAAAACACCCCCTAGACCCCTCCTCAAGATAAATTTTTACATTTTTTGGTAAAAAAATATCCTATAATAATTACAGGCTCACTATCGCTCACTAGGAAAAAATCGACACCTAAATGGCACGATAGGTCTTAAAATTGACAACGAAATGGAACTAAAGGTGTTAACCCTTAAAGATCGGGGCCCGACTTAAGTCCGAATAGAAAAATTTGGACTATGTGGCGGCGCCCGCCTTAAGTCCGAGTGCAATTTTGGCGCAATATTGGCTCTGAGAGAGAGACGAGTGACTGGAGGAGCATGGATTACCTCATGACCGCTCGCCACGGCCGCCGTTGACCTATTGAGATTTACTCCACTTACATCCACCCTATACGGAAGCGAAGCATGGACGTTGGTTGAGAGACTCAGACCAAGAGTGAGAGCAGTGGAAATGAATTACTTAAGGAGTGCGTGCGGAGTTACATGGAGGGATAGACAGACTAATGAGGAAGTAAGAAGGAGGTGTGGTGTGGAGGTAGATGTGCTGGAAAGTGTGAAAAGGAACAACTTGAGATGGTTCGGCCATATGGAACGTATGGAAAGCGAGAGAATGACTAAGAGGGTGTACGAGAGCGAGGTGGAGGGACAGAGGGGGAGAGGTAGACCGAATATGAGGTGGAAGGATGGAGTGAGGAACTACATGAACGAAGGCGGTGCTGGTTGGGGGGAGGGGCGTTGACTGACTGGGGACAGAGGTGCATGGGGGCGGTTCGTTCGTGGCCACCCCTTCGGGGATCACGGCGTCAGGCAATAGATAGATAGATAGACATCCACCCTCACTCCCTCGCTACATACGTAATTATATAAAGAAATTACCGTATTTTAGCGATTTTGCCCTTCGGTTGCACGATCGTTGCAAGACAACCAGTGATCGTAGAAGGATGGTTCGGGTGTCATTGGAAAGCTCAATTTATGCCCTTTCAGAGATACATACTTGTATTACGCTCTGGGTCTTGTTTCTGCATGAAAAAGAGCACGGAAACAACCCCATTTATGGCAAAAAAAAAACGCTGTGCGGCACGGTCAAATATACCGCCTAGCCCGTTCGTAAGGTGTTAAAATCGCCAAACTAATGAGCCGAACGTCTAAAAAATCTATATCTAATGGGGCTAAACATGATGAAGAAGGGTGATCTAGAAAAACGACCCATCTCCCCTTGTTGCGCACCAGAATTTTGTCAACATTATGAGGGCGAGCCAAATTCCGGAATGGCGCAGTAGGTGGGGTCATATGGGACACCTGCGCAGTTAGGGTTTTTGTTTAGGAGTGGTATAGCCTAGTCGTGAGCTAAAGTTACGTAATTAATAATTATAATAAATCTAATAAATATATATATATATATTTTTTTTTTTTTTTTTTTTTTTTCTATATTCCAACTTACTTCCTCTCGGGCATAGGCTGAGAGCCTTAACATTCACCGCTTTACAATGAACAGTGAAGCCCGTGAGGTCTTGTTCCAGTCTAGGGAGTGAGACATGTGAAGCACGTAGAGTACAACGAGCACCTGCCATCTTGCCTTCACATGAGGCACGGTGCTCACTCATGGCCCGAAACGACCCCATCTCTGAAGCCATCTCGTTCCCGTGCTTCACTGTCTCACCCCCTACACTCGGACTCTCACACTTACACACACACAACGCCACCTGTTGAGCAGATAACTCACCAGGCATTGCACCCCTATAGCATATTTTGAATATGGGAATATTCATACACTGCTATTTAATCAGGGAACAATGAGGGTATTTTATTGACGTTTCGGTGGGCTTGTGGTAATGCACTGATACCAGGTACAGCACAAATTCCATCCCAATAATATCTTCCCATTGATACATCGGGATTTGAACCCGGGACCTTTGGATTACCATATATATATATATATATATATATATATATATACTGTATATATATATACCCCCTTAGGATTATAAGCTCTGTGTCAAGTCGGCCACCCTCAATTAAAAAACAAAACAAATGGGGTATGTGCCAGAGTATATAGATAGATAGTTTTTATAGATGCTGTAGATAGATTGGTAGTATTATAGACAACCCTTCTAAATGCCTCTCCTATTTCTCCCTCCAGGCTATCTACTGACCAAGACGGAGGGCAAGATCGGGTCGCCGGAGAAACCCCTCAGCGACCTGGGCCTCATCTCCTATCGCTCCTACTGGAAGGACCTCTTGCTCAAATACCTAGCCAGCTATACTGAGAAGAACGTCTTTATTAAGGGTACGTACGGCATCCTGCGGTCCAGGGCATGGTTGTTGTTGTTGTCGTTCCCTAGGCTGCCTGGCCGAACAGCCCCGAGTCCTTAAGGAAGGCCATGGCCACGATCGGGCTTTCCCACAGGGCTCTCAAGGAGTGTAGATTATGTTGTTGTTGTTGTTGTTCCCCATGCTGCCTGGCCGAACAGCCCCAAGGCCCCGAGCAAGGCCAAGGCCATAACCGAGCGCCCCCACAGAACCCTACCCGCCGACCACAATAAAGCCTGGGTGACCGAAGCCACTCCATGGCGGGGAGCTGAGGAGGGTGCAGAAACGCCCGGGAAACCAAAGCCCCACCCAGGGCCCTGTGCCCCTCGGCAATTATGAAGAGAAAGTTGAGGGGCAAGGGAAAAATGTGACGCTTTGGCTTCCAATCTTGGTAGATTGGGAGGTCAATCCACGGAAGAGACGCCGTCACTTGAGATCTAGAAAATATATAAGTAAAAGGAACAGTCAGAGTAAGCTATGGGTATGGCAGAGATTGCTCAGTTCTCACTCTGATAGACCAGCCCATCACCACATGACTAGAACCCAATCCTCTCGGCATCAGCTAGGAAAGGCCCTAGAAAGCCGCCTTTGGCGAGGGGATAGCTCCCCTATTTCAACCCTTTTCGGGGTTGGGCACCCGCCGTGTAGATTATGTTGTTGGCATAGGTGATTGTGTGAAATGCAGTCTTCTATGATGTGTTTAATAGTATGGGGTTCTGTGTTACATCCCGGGCAGGTGTCGTCGACGTAGTCTTCCAGTCTCTTCTGGTAGCTCAGAAGAGCTGGATGGTGCCCACATCTCAACCTGGCCGGGTGGACTCTGTCCTCGCGGCATGGTCAGTAGCACGTCTGACTGCTGATCAAAGGGTCGGCAGTTCAATCCCACCTCGTGCCATTGGTAGATGTCAAGAGTTTGGACACTCAGGTCTAGTGATTTGTGGCAAATGTCCAGTAAAGTCCCTGTAACAAGAGCACACCCTAGCCCTGTCAATCAAGGGAGTGCATGGCATTAAAAACTGCATCAATCAATTCTATACAGTACAGTATTGTACATGCATTGGAAGACTTAACGTTCTATACAGTACTGTACCTGTATTTTGTTATTGTGATTTTGAAGGGGTTTAATGATACTGCGGAGGAGAGGGCATCCACTTTCGCCATTCCACAGCAGCAATAACCAGACTCAGGGTACTAGATTTGAAATATTATTCAGACAAAGCGGGCCACCCTCACATGCAGATGACTTCTCGTCCGTGCAACAGCGATGGAGGGTAGATTCGTGTGGGAAAATTTGCGGAAAAAACTATACCCCGTTCCAAATACTGTAGGTAGTCCAGAAATTGTGAACCCTAACCTCTGTAACTCAAAAAAGGGCTAGAGCAAATGGGCTGTAAGTTTCCACACCTATTCCCTGGCTGACCCTTCCCAAATGGTAGAAATATTAGGTGGGTTACTCAAGTCGTTTGTGAGTTATAAAAATGGGGTATGTGCCTGAGAAAATACACACATACAGTATATATGTACATACTCAGGCACATACCCCATTTTTATTTTATTTTATTTTATGTTACTTTATTTTTTATGTATTTTTATTTTTGTTTTGCCTGAGAAAATACAGTAAATGCATTAAGTTTTTGACACGAATGATTCACTTGTACTAACCCACACCGTTCTCTTCTCCTCCCCGGCAGACATGAGCGCGGAGATGGCCGTGAACGCCTACGACATCGTGAGCACGTTCCAGGCCATGGGCATGATGAAGTACTGGAAGGGCAAGCACATCATCCTCAAAAAACAGGTTCGCTATCTAGGCCTCTCCGCTTACTTTATATTGCATGCTGGCTGTCATTTGACGATTTGACTTGATTTTGTGGATTTAATGGCATTTTATATTTTCCACTCATAAAGATCACACCTTTCCTTCCCTTCATCCCTATACAGTATAAGAACATAGTTTTCTTCTTATTTTGCCCATTTATTCTTCCAATGAGTTAGTCAAGAACATCTGAATGACTTTGCCTTGTTTTTTTGTCCCTTTATGCCTCGAAGGATCTGCTGGAGGAGTTCGTGGAGCGGCAGAAGCGGCGACGGGCGGACTACAAGGAGATCGACCCCAAGTACCTCAACTGGCGACCCTACGTGCCCCCACCCCCCTCGGAGGAACCCCAGCCCCCTCCCCCGACCAACAAGAACAAAGCCGTGGCCGCCAACAAAGCCGCCGCCGACCGCAAGAAAGCCAAAGCCGCCTCCTCCTCCTAGCTGGGAAGCCGTCCAGTGCTGCTACACCCACGCAGAGCTCTCAGTTACCCACGACACATACCCCACAACCAGTAAAACATTTATCTTTCAGACTGCTTTTAACCCCCTCTGTACCGGCGACGTCTTTGTAGTTTTATTCTAGTTTTATGTGGGCGATTTTGTGCAGTTTAAGAAGTACCTGTTATAGTAAAAAGGGTTAAGTGAGATATTTCGAAGCCAGTTAATTGTTGGAGGCCCTTTTTTAACTGAATAAAATCGTCTAATAGTAGCCAGAGTAAAGATCATAAGACGTCACCGGTAAAGAAGGGGTTAATAGATTGGAGTAAATGTCCAAACTTAAGTCTTGGTTCAGATGGACGAGACTAACCTGGATGCTGCTATGCTGTCCCCGATCTCATATTATCTGGTTCCAACGTGTGTGTTAGGGGTAACTCACAAAACTTTCCTAGGCTGTGCATCTTCTTCATTTGCCAGACCTTGAGCTGTGTGTTAGAGAGGCAGTGCCGTGATGTGTGGAGGCCGCAGCACTGGAACAAAACTGTGTGGAGAGGCCGCAAAACACTGTGGATGCCGCAAAACTATGTGGCGGCTGCAAAACTGTGTGACGGCTGCAAAACTGTGTGGCGGCTGCAAAACTGTGTGACGGCTGCAAAACTGTGTGGCGGCTGCAAAACTGTGTGGCGGCTGCAAAACTGTGTGGCGGCCCATATGGAGGCCGCAAAACTGTGGATGCCGCAAAACTGTGTGGCGGCTGCAAAACTGTGTGGCGGCTGCAAAACTGTGTGGCGGCCCATATGGAGGCCGCAAAACTGTGGATGCCGCAAAACTATGTGGTGGCCGCAAAACTGTGTGGTGGCCGCAAAACTGTATGGAGGCCTCAAAACTGTGTGGAGGTCGCAAAACTGGAACAAAAGCCTTCCGTGAGACGCAGGACCATTTTTTCAGTGTTAATTATGTTAGATCTGTATGAAGGAATGGCCCAATACGTCTACAGTGTGTAAATATATCGGTGACATACAATTGACCACTTGCGAGTTTCTTTCTATAAGGAAGTTGGAGCCGTACAGAAAAAAAGTTGTGTATACTGTATATAACAAAATTTACTCAGACCCCAAAAATCCTCCCAAACTATACAGGTCTCCCTCAATTTACGATTGGGTTACGTTCTTGAAAACCCGTTCATAAATAGAAGAATCGTATAGCAAACCCTAAAATTAGTGGGGTAAATGGGGATGCGTTCTGGGACCAGCCCAACTCAAACACAAACACCTAATAACCTGTATAGGTAGCACCAACGAACTTGACAATAATCTTGATCCCTGACCTCTCTCTAACTCAAAAGGGCCTAGAGCAAACTGGCTGTAAATATCCACACCTATTTTCTGGTGGACTCTTTCCAAATTATAATGTAAAACTTGCAAAATAAACAAACCAAAACTTATTACGAACACAGTAAAAGGACTAAACAACTAATCAAAATCGCTATGTGGAAACAACGCTTAAGTAAAATAATAATTTATAAATAAAAGAACACAATGATAGAAATGTCAGCCCGTTTGCTTTCATTCATTTCGAGTTATAAGAAGTTAAGGGGTCAAGATTATTGTCAAATTCGCTGGCGTTACCTATAATAATATCGTAAATCGGGGCATTGGATAGCGAGGGAGACCTGTACATATAGATAGAAAAAAAAACTTGGAAAATCCCTGTGATGTAGGGGTCCGAAAGGCTACATAAACACTGCCATGTGATAGGAAGGGAAATGTACAGTAGGTGCGTGGTGTTCATGTACAGTCGGCCTAATAAGTCATGTCTCGGCACCAAGTATATTTTGATCAATAATTGGTATCCGCACTATCTAAACTTTATATATTCATTTCGAGGGGGATATACTAACCTATGTCTACACTTACCCGCCCTATTCAACATCTGACAGACATTAATAGAGCACAGAGTGAGCCAAACGTAATGATACCTGAGACCTGACTTATTAGCGAGACTGTACTCCCCTCACCAGTTTACAGTGCTCATAGGGTAGGGTAGGGGGAGCCATTTTGTACGCGGTGCTTCGATTGGTTAGCGATATCGATGTGAGTACGGTACTACCCACACACACACACACTCATTCACACACATACACACTTACCGGTACTTTACTGATGTCTCTAGCCATCTAACCATCCACACTCACTCTCTCGCTCTCGCTCTCGCTCTCGCTCTCTCTCGCTCTCGCTCTCGCTCTCTCTCGCTCTCGCTCTCTCTCGCTCTCGCTCTCTCTCGCTCTCGCTCTCTCTCGCTCTCGCTCTCTCTCGCTCTCTCTCTCGCTCTCTCTCTCGCTCTCTCTCTCGCTCTCGCTCTCTCTCTCTCTCTCTCTCTCTCTCTCTCTCTCTCTCTCTCTCTCTCTCTCTCTGTATATACAGTATATATATATATATATATATACCTGTATATATATATATATATATATATATATTATATATATACCGGTATATATATATATATATATATATATATATATATATATATATATATATATATATATATATATATATATATATACCGGTATATATATATGTACGGTATGTATGTATGTGTATGTATGGGTGTACTGTGTGTAATTGTGTATGTACAGCATTTTTGTTTTTGTGTTTTTATTTAAGTTATGTCTTTATATTGCCGTTTATGTTTTGGTTTGTTGGTTTTACAAGTTATATATTTAAATTAACCCTTTGAGTACCAGCGACGTGCGTTATATTATATTCTAGCTGGATTTTGACGATATTATGCAGCTTGGGAAGGAGCTGTGGTCGTTACTAGGGTTGTCTGAGATAGTTCGAACCCTTGTTCATTGCTAGAGATCCTTCCTAAGCTGAATGAAATTGTCTAATAGTTGTCAGAATATGATGAAAAGGCCTTCCCTGGTACTGAAGGGGTTAAGGGGAAGGAGAGATGTGAATAATTAGATAGATAGATAGATAAATTGATGGATAGATATATAGATAGATAGACGGATAGATAGATAGGTAGATGGTTAGATAGATATATAGATAGATAGATAGATATTAACAGTTTCATTGATTTTCCTTACCAATTGACGCGACCCCATACAAATTGGCTGGTTTCCCTATAATCTTAAGAGTGTTTCTGGCTCCCCTTCTCCCTCATCTTTAGCCCCATTAGTTAGGAGATTTGAAGACATTCGCCCCATTAGTTTGGCGATTTTAAGAACTTTCACCCCATTTCTTTATCAATATTAAGACCTTTCGTGCCATTTAGGCATCGATTTTTTCCTAGCGAGCGAAAGCGAGCCTGTATTTGGAATCGGCCTCTGGCCGGTAATTTTTTTCACCTAAAAATGTACAATAATATCTCTAAGGAGGGTCTTGGATTTTTGTTTGTAAAAAGACCCACCTTCGTATATTATAGCGTTAGTTAAGGTTGTGAAAAGCCAACGAACCGGCTCTGAATATCCGCCATCCGTGAAGTCACAACCGCTGCCTTGTAAAAAAAACTCACGAAACTCTACCCATAGACATCTAAGACTTATTCATATTTAAGCCGGTATCACACGAGCGCTTTTTCCCTCAACATTTCTCCTCAACACTGGTCGGGCAGCTTATGAGGTCAACATTTAACAAATTTTGGTCACCTAAGTTCATTTATCAACAGTCTAGTTTCTGATACCGGTGCATAATATTCCACAAATGTTGCCAGAAATTTTTTGATTATCGAATGTTGACTATAAAAGCTCTCGTGTGATACCAGCTTAAAGACTTATTCATATACATCTAAGACTTACTCATGTAGATCTAAGACTTATTCATAATACATCTAAGATTTTAACAACCCCTTCTGTACCGGTGACGTCTTGTTAATTTTATTCTAGCTGTATTTAGACGATTTTGTGCAGTTTAAGAAGGATCTGTGGTCGTAAAAATGGTTAACCCCTATTGTATCGGCGACGATTTATAATTGTATTCTAGCTATGTTTAGACGATATTATGCAGTTTTAGAAAGATCTGTGGTAGTAAAAAGTGTTGTTGTTGTTGTCGTCCTTCCCTAAGCTGCCTGGCCGAACAGCCCCGAGTCCCTAAGGAAGGCCATGGCCACGATCGGGCTTTCCCACAGGGCTTTCAAGGAGTGTAGATTGTGTTGTTGGCGTTAGTGACTGTGTGGAATGCAGTCTTCTATGATGTGTTTAATAGTATGGGGTGCCGTGTTACATCCTGGGCAGGTGTCGTCGACGTAGATATCCAGTCTCTTCTGATAGCTCAGAAGAGCTGGATGGTGCCCACATCTCAGCCTGGCCAGGTGGACTCTGTCCTCGCGAGGAAGGGAGGATTCAGAAGGATGGATTTCGGGAGGTCGTGCCTGCAGCTGTGTGTTGTCTATGATTGAGTGGCTGGAACGGCAAGAGATGTGAGTAAGGATGTGTTTCTGGAAGCTGGTTTGGGGTGGGCAGGGAGGGTGAGATGACAGTATTTGTGTGTGATACCGTTTACGTGAGATAGTTCGAAGCCTGTTAATTGCTGAAGGCCCTTTTTTAAACTGAATAAAATTGTGGAATAGTAGCCATAGTAATGTTAAAAGGAAGCGCTGGTACAGAAAGGGTTAATTCATGTTTGCTAGTATTTAAGACTGCTGTGAAATTTTTGACAGTGGAATCATTTCTACGTTCTAAGTTGTTATGTAGCTGTAGGTGATAATGGGTTGGGAGGCAGTAGGGCCACACTCCTAAATGGCCACAACCCCAAAATGGCCACACTCCCAAATGGCCATCACTCCCAAACGGCCACAACCAAGATTACTCCTGACCTAGCCAAATTCAACATAATCTCCCTAAATCTAACCAAATCAAATCAAATCTTAATTCAATGTCACACAAGCACTTTTTCTGGCATTTTTTGATGTGCATGCTCTTTCTCGTTATATTTGTAGGTTTTTTCACACTGGAATTAAAAACTTAAGTGAAGATAGATTATGCCAGGTGGGTGATTTCTGATAAAACTTAAATTTTCAAAATGCCACATCTCTCACTATTCTACTGCTATTACAATAATCAGTGTTCCTCAGAGCTCTCTCAGTGTATACCACCCCCTCTTCGTAGAGCATGTAGCACCCGTCTTGCAACACAGAATGGAAAAGAGCGAACATTATTCCTATATTTAAGGGAGGAAGCAGAGATAAACCACTGAACTATAGACCTGTATCACTATTGAGCATCCTCATGAAGATTCTGGAAGGATTAATAAGGGACAAATGGGTGAACTACCTGGAATCCAAAAGATTAATTACTGACCGACAATTTGGATTCAGAGGAGGCAGATCATGTGTAAGCAACTTGATGAGTTTTTACTCTAGAGTAATAGACACAGTGGACCAGAGGGAAGGATGGGTAGACTGTGCCTACCTAGACTTTAAAAAGGCATTTGACAAAGTTCCACACAAGAGATTGCTGTGGAAATTAAAACATGAGGGAAAAGTAGGGGACAAACTGCTGAAATGGATGGAGAGCTACCTTAGCGAAAGACAGATGAGAACAACAGTAAGGGGGAAATCGTCAAACTGGACTCAAATTACGAGTGGAGTACCACAAGGATCTGTCCTAGCCCCAATCATGTTTCTAATATTTGTAAATGACTTACCTGAGGGACTAACAAGCTACATGAGCATGTTTGCGGACGATGCTAAGCTGCTTAAAACGATCAGAACCCAGGAGGATTGCCTTGAACTCCAATCAGATTTGCAAAAGATCCATGAATGGAGCATCAAATGGAATATGGAGTTCAATGCAGGAAAATGTATGACTCTAGAAATGGGTAAAAGCAAGTACAGACCTAGAAAAGATTATAAACTAGGAAACTAAGTGATTCCCAAAGCAGAAAAAGAGAAATACTTGGGGATAGAATTTAAGGATAAAATGTCTCCAGAAAGCCACGTAAATAAGATAGTGAGAGAATCACTAGCACTATTGGCAAATATCAGGATGTCTTTCAATTATCTTAATGAAAACACCATGAAACAAATAATAACGGCAATAATAAGACCCAGGATGGAATATGCATCTGTAGTGTGGTCCCCTCACATGAAGAAACATATCCACAAAATTGAGAGGGTACAGAGAGCAGCTACGAGGATGATCCCAGGTTTGGAAAATTTGGAGTACCAAGAGAGGCTCGAGAGATTGAATCTACCTACACTGGAACAGAGAAGGAAACGAGGACAGCAAATTCAGATATACAAATGTGTTAGAGGTATTGACAAAATCGACCAAGAAAACTTCATAGAGAGGGATGGAGGTGAGAGAACAAGAGGTCACAGCTACAAACTGAAAGTGCCTAATAGTAAATCTGATCTGAAAAGTAAAAGATTTCCTACCAACTCGATTAGTGGGTGGAACAAATTGCCAGCCGAAGTAGTGTCTGCACTATCAGTACATAGTTTCAAAGCACGGTATGACAAACATATCTTAGGAGGCGGGAATTAACGAGCATGCTCACTCCCGCAAATACAACTAGTGTAAGTACAATCCCACCCCTACTCTGTGCAACTCTTCAACCCAAGAGTGAAATGTTATTCTCAATCTTTCTTCTATTTAACAGCTGTGCTCTGAACCTCTCTCCCAGAATCAGTCTTTCCCTCTTCCTATGACTAAAATTGCTTCAAACTCCGTGTGTCCAGGCATTTTGGCTCGAACATCCCTTGATTTTTGCCCTGTCGCTTTTTCAACTCTGGGGGAGGCACTCGCCACAGGCAGTTCTGCCTTTCGTCTCCCTTACTCACATAGAATAATAAAAAAAATGCCTGTACAAATTGATGGAAAAAGAGCTTGTGTGATATCGTTTTAACCTAATCTACCTAAACCTAACCTAATCTACCTAAACCTAACCTAATCTAACCCTTAGGCTGTTTAGGAGTGTGGCCATTTTGGAGTGTGGCTGCTTCTTGACTTGTGGCAATTATTATGACAAAAATAATAAAAACCTCTTATGCATGAATTTATCAGAAAGTACCTGAATGGTGTGTGTGTAAAATGTAATAAAGTAGTACTCCCGGCAAGAATTCCAACTGGCCCAGTGCTAATTGTATTTGTGCTATTATAGATTAATACAGGCCGTAGCTCGATTGGTAGAGCGTTCGCCTGCTAACCGTGAGGTTGACGGTTCGAGCCTCGGGCCAACCAGTGTGTTATTGGCAGACGTCAGTGCCGTTGGTGAACGGTGCGGTCTAGCAATCTGTGGCAACTATTCACTAAGTCCCTGATTCATCAGGGCACGCACTCTAGCCTTGCTATTCAGCAGGGAGTGTATGGTGGTAAAAACTGCATCAGTTATGGCGAACAAAAGAAATCCAGACTTAACCTACCGACTATAGGTAGCGCCAACAAACTTTATAATAATCTTGATCCCTGACCTCTCTGTAACTCAGAAGGCCCTAGAGCAAACTGGCTGTAAATATCCACACTTATTTCCTGCTGGACTCTTCTCAAATAATAGAAATGTCAGCCCGATTGCTTTCATTCATTTTGAGTTATAAGTGATAAGTTGTTTTGACTTTATATTGTCTTTGTCCCAGTTTTAGTTTGCTTTGTTTTCAAGGTTTACATTTTAATAAGAAGTTAAGGGGGACCAGATTATTGTCAAGTTTGTTGGCACTACCTTTAGTTTGTTCATTTCTGTCATAGTATTTATGCTATTATAAAGTTACAAAGTAGAGTAATAGCAAACAAAAGAAATACAGACTTTACCTACTTACTATATTAGTTTGTTCATTTCTGTTGGATTTTCATTTTTATATTTTTAAATAGGTTAAATACCATCCTCTGAACCAGCTGGAAATCTGGCCGACCTTACATGAGCCTAAAGTAAGGGATGTAAAAGTTAAGTTTAATAATGCATGGAGGTGTATGAATGTTTATTGTGGTGCATGAGCCGTGGTGTGTGTGGTAAATTATAAGGGTGCATGAGTCTAAAATAAAAGGTGTGTTTAAATATTGTGGTGTGTATTTGACCCTCGTTAAAGTAAAGGTGCGTGTGCCCCCCCAAAATGCTATGTCCAAACATACATACATACAAGTTTAAGGACCATTTTGTCCACAGAGAATATGGTTACAGTCTCACGTCCTAAATGGCGGAGGGCTGCCTCTGTTGTCAAGTTCTTTATTTTGAGATCGGACCAGAGTACCCGAGCCCACGACATTCTAGGTCCACTCCTACGCGCAGCTCCCCCACGTTCACAGTCCGCCATTTCTTCACCCAGTTCTGATCATCCATTCTCTCCACATGTCCAAACCAACCAAGTCGGCTCGTCCAAAATAAATTGTGTGTTTTCTAAGCGAAAATTACATAAATTATCAGCCAATTTTAATTAAATTCTGTAGGTTGTTAGCACCAATCGAACAGGGAAAGTACTAAAGTTGCTGGAACTCCTGTTTCATCTGCCAAGCCTCTCATGCTGATCTATTGTGTGCCTCACAAAAACACAGAGCAACCCAACTGTAGCTCTCCTAAATATTTCCTCCTCTGAAAACTACATCACTTGATGTCAAGGACATTTCACATCCTGTTTTAGTACAAGATACAATAATGTATAAGATGATTACTACCTTCCCTCCCCCTGTGTATTCCTGTATGTGAATTTTATGTAAATGTAATCTCTTATTTTAAGTTAGCCTTCCTGTAAAGCCCCAGTCCACAAGCTCTACTTCTGGCAACTCTGGTCTGGAGGGTTCTCAGTTCAAGTTATATAGAAGTAGCCAAGGAGGTTAGGTTAGTGGAGACAGCACTGTGGACTGTAAGGGAAGCCAGCATCCTTCCATGTCGGCCATCTTGCTGTGGGCACTAACCTCACTTGGGCATTGGACGTTCAGAGGGTAGGAGTATTGTCGGGTATTCACTATACTTATGTCGTGTGCTGCCTTTGGAAGCACACTGTACACTGCACCTTGGTGTGCATCCAAAAGCAGCATTTGATATAACAGTGTACACTGTGTAGGCCTACACATGCAGCAGTATTCCCATCTGGAGGCTACAACAACAACAGTACAGTATTGTGTAAGCTACACTGTACAATGTATAACACATGTAGTGTACACTGTGCAATACAATGTAAAAATGTACAGTGTGCAACACAGTGTACTGTGTTGTACACTGTATAAAGTAGAACAGTGTAAAGTGTTATATACTTAAACATTAAGCTATAGTGTAGCCTACAACATTCACCATTGTGTTGTGCAGTGTGCACGGTGCTGTTCACTGTACAGTGTTGTACAACTCTGCAATGTTGCACAGTTGCACACTGTGTTGTACACTTTTTGTCTGGCCTTCACACAGAATTAATCATAATCTAAGGGTACTGAATCTTTGAACTGTATAACACCAATCCTGCTGCCCTCTTTCCCTACCCCAGTGTTCCCATGCAGTTGTTCAGGTATAGGCCTATACAGGTTTCACTAGCCGTGGATACGACTCCACTGTCCACATATGGTAGCAGGGTGGTACTTATAATGATGACTGTACTTGTATAAATGATCTCTTAGCTGTTGTAGTGTTATACAGTATATTGTTGTTAATGTGTCTGGGAGATATGGTAATGCATCGGCTTAACCCCTTCAGTATCATGACATCTTCCTTTATATTCTGGCTATAATTAGACGATTTTACTCAGTGAGAGTCAAAGTGTTAAGGGAGATAGTTGTTGTTGTTGTTGTTGCCGTTCCCCAAGCTGCCTGGCCGAACAGCCCCAAGGCCCCGAGCAAGGCCAAGGCCACAACCGAGCGCCCCCACAGAACCCTCCCCGCCGACCACAATAAAGCCTGGGCGACCGAAGCCACTCCATGGCGGGGAGCTGAGGAGGGTGCGGAAATGCCCGGGAAACCATAGCCCCACCCAGGGCCCTGTGTCCCTCAGCAATTATGAAGAGAAAGTTGAGGGGCAAGGGAAAAAAATGTGACGCTTTGGCTTCCAATCTTGGTAGATTGGGAGGTCAATCCACGTTAGAGACGCCGTCACTTGAGATCTAGAAAATATATAAGTAAAAGGAACAGTCAGAGTAAGCTATGGGTATGGCAGAGATCGCTCAGTTCTCACTCTGATAGACCAGCCCATCACCACATGACTAGAACCCAATCCTCTCAGCATCAGCTAGGAAAGGCCCTAGAAAGCCGCCTTTGGCGGGGGGATAGCTCCCCTATTTCAACCCTTTTCGGGGTTGGGCACCCGCCCTAAGGGAGATAGTTGGTACAGTTGGCAAATATACCAACTGGGTCAGGGCATCTTTTATTTATGCTATTATAGAGTAATTGCAAACGACATCATCTTTTATTTATGCTATTATAGAGTAATTGCAAACGACATCATCTTTTATTTATGCTATTATAGAGTAATTGCAAACGACATCATCTTTATATATGCTATTATAGAGTAATTGCAAACGACATCATCTTTTATTTATGCTATTATAGAGTAATTGCAAACGACATCATCTTTTATTTATGCTATTATAGAGTAATTGCAAACGACATCATCTTTTATTTATGCTATTATAGAGTTATTGCAAACGACATACTGTATACAAACTTAACCTACCCTCTCCACCCTTCCGGATGACTCCGTCGTCGACACCTGCCCAGGTTGTAACGCAGCACCCCATACTATGAAACACATCATAGAAGACTGCATTCCACACTATCACTTATGCCAACAACATAATCTACACTCCTTGAGAGCTCTGTGGGAAAACCCGATCGTGGCCATGGCCTTCCTTAGGGACTCGGGGCTTTTCGGCCAGGCAGCCTAGGGAACAAAAACAACAAGCTACTCACAAGTTTGTTCATTTCTGTCATTGTATTTATGCTATTATAGAGTAATGTATGTATGTATATACTGTACACAGGCACATACCCCATAGCTGGGGGTGGCCGATTCGAGACAACTCGAACTGAACCAACACTAAAGTTCCAATTCTTAGGGTCCGGGACCACTTTCGTGTTCCCTCACCCCTTTATCTGTCTTGTCTAGTAGCCTCCTGCCCACAAGTAGGAAAATTAGTACAGGAAAAAGAACAGGCAAAAATGGCTAAGGTTGGGGAGGATGCCAAACCTTACTCTGGACAGGACCAGCCCTCACCCATGAAGTAGAATAATGGTAAGCAAAATATACAGACTGAACCTTACCACTAGTTTGTTCAGGTCTGTCTTTTGCATTTCTCATTTTTATATGCGTAAATAGCTTAACCCATGAACTGCAGAAAACCGCAAATAAAAAGTTCAAGTTGAGGGGCTTGGGGGTACGAAGGGGGTGGAGGATGTGGTATGGAGAGATGCCACTACTTTGAACACTCTCACTAGGCGGGTGCCCAACCCCGAAAGGGGTTGAAATAGGGGAGCTATCCCCTCGCCAAAGGTGGCTTTCTAGGGCCTTTCCTAGCTGATGCTGAGAGGATTGGGTTCTAGTCATGTGGTGATGGGCTGGTCTATCAGAGTGAGAACTGAGCGATCTCTGCCATACCCATAGCTTACTCTGACTGTTCCTATTACAGTACTTATATATTTTCTAGATCTCAAGTGACGGCGTCTCTTCCGTGGATTGACCTCCCAATCTACCAAGATTGGAAGCCAAAGCGTCACATTTTTCCTTTGCCCCTCAACTTTCTCTTCATAATTGCTGAGGGGCACAGGGCCCTGGGTGTGGCTTTGGTTTCCCGGGCGTTTCCGCACCCTCCTCAGCTCCCCGCCATGGAGTGGCTTCGGTCACCCAGGCTTTATTGTGGTCAGCAGGGAGGGTTCTGTGGGGGCGCTCGGTTATGGCCTTGGCCTTGCTCGGGGCCTTGGGGCTGTTCGGCCAGGCAGCTTGGGGAACAACAACAACAACAACAACACTCTCACTTAATCCTTCTTAACACTCAAGCCGCGGTGACCGTCATATAACGGGCGAGAGATAAATGGACTTTCCTCCGGTACCCGTCATATGACGGGTGGCAATTTGATCACATTATCGGCTCTGAGAGAGAGTTCACGCGCTGGGAGGACGATAGGCAGGCTCTGACCGTTCGGCACGACCACAGTGCCGCGACGGAGACCGCCACTGCAACATTTCACACCCTCGGCCTCGTGAGATAAGGAAAAAACGGGGGAAAATTACCTTATTTAGGGATCTTTCACCTCCGGTTGCGCGATCGCTACAGGATAACCCGTGGTCGTACAAGGATGATTTAGGTGTCATTGGAAAGCTCTATTATCACCCTTTCATGGGTACATAATTGTATTAAGCCCTGGCTATTATTTATGCATGAAAAAGAGCATGGAATGAAGCTCGTTTCGGGTAAATTTGCCCGCCTGCCAGGTAGTTGATGTTACAAACGGCCCTGTCCTTTGGGGGTTAAACTGTAAAAAAAAAATGCTCTAAGTATAGCTAGAATATAATGAAATAGACGTCGCTGGTACAGAAGGGGTTAACCCCAGCCTACGTAAAAATAGCACCCCCCTTGCTATTCTGATAAAATATAAAGTGTACATACAATAAAATAATGTAAAATAGGCTTATAATTTTCTTCATCTTTCATTGACCCACTTTGTTTGCAGGGAATAAAATCAAAAGTGTTAATTTAACCCGTACAATTGACCACTTGCGAATTTCAGGCTATAAGGAAGTCGGAGCAGTAAACATCGCTATTAAACAAAAATGCAATAATTATGTACATTTGTGATGGATAAATGGTATGTTGAATTGGGTTTTATGTATTTATATGTGTACTACACCCGTATTTTACCTGTAAATCCGGTTAAATATCGATGTCTACAGCTCCAACTTCCTTATAGAACGAAACTCGCAAGTCGGCAATTGCCCACTTAAGTTCTGTTCAGTGTCGTGATCTTATGTGTGAAGAGAGATATATTTACATAGATTTACGTAGATACACTGACCTTACGAACCCAGCGAGGTGGTCAGGAATTAATTCTAGTAGAGAGAGAGAGAGAGAGAGGGGGGGGGGGGAGTGAGAGAGAGAGAGACATATAGATAGAGAGAGAGAGAGACCTCAGTCTAACCACATTGTTCTGGTTAAGGGGGAAATATATTTTGGGTTAACCTTTAGACAGGGAAACTAGTAACGTTATTAAAGTTATCTCTCTCTCTCTCTCTATGTATATTTGTTTTCTCTATACCTATTTATATCTATTTATCCTTTTGTTTATTTTCTATCTATTTACTTCTCTATTTATCTCTCTCTCTCTCTCTCTCTCTCTCTCTCTCAATAAGAACAACTTGCATTTAAAGGGTTCACAATATTATTTAAATGAGCGTAATGATTATATATATATATATATATATATATATATATATATATATATATGTGAACATATTTATGTAACAATTCTACACTTGCGTCTTATCGTGTATGTGTACATGTGTTTATCGCCATGTGCGTGTGTTTTGGTATATGTGTGTGTGTGTACTGTATGTGCGTTAGTGTGAAGGTGGCATATGTGTGTGTGTGTGTGTGTGTACACTTCTATATGTGTGTGTGTGTGTTTTTTTCTCCATGTGCGTGTGTGTATTTGTGTGTCCGTGTTTCCCTCCATATGCGTGTGTGTGTGTTTCCCTCCATGTGTGTGCGTGTTTCCATGTGCGTGAGCGTGTATGTGTCTACGGACCACACCCCCTCGCACAGACAGACACCCTGTTGCCAGACCAGGCTTCAGTCCCACATGTCGCCTTTAGTATACATTATCTCCTGGCTACCATTACGAGATTATATCACCTTATCCCTTTGAGTACCAGCGACGTGTGTTATATTTTATTCTAGCTATATTTAGACGATATTATGCAGCTTAAGAAGGATATGAGGTATCTAAAAGAGATAGTTTGAAGCCTTATTATTGCTAGAGGTTCTTTCTAAGCTGAATAAAATTGTTTAATAGTTGCCAGATAATTATGAAAAGGATATCCCTGGTACGGAAGGGGTTAACCCCTTCCGTACCGGCGACGTCTTTTGATTTTATTCTGGCTCCTACTAATCGATTTTATTCACTTTAGGAAGGATCTTTAGCAATTATAAGGCCTCGAACTATCTCAATCAACCCTATTAACTACCACAGATCTTTTCTATGCTGCATAAAATTGTCTAAATATTGCTAGAATAAAATATAACACGTCGCCGGTACAGAAGGGGTTAAGAGGGAGTACAAAGGAGTACAAAGGAAATCAAGCAACAACAGATCTAGTGACCCTTCTAGGTTGCTTGTCCTCCAAAACACTGAGGATCAAGTGTCCAAACAGTGGTTTAGAGTGGGTAAGGGAACATTGGAAAGGGAACTACTGCCCTGCCACTAACGTGGCAGGACTAGGAAGTTAGTAGGGGACATATGGGTTAGTAACTGAGGGGAGGATAAAGTTATTCATTTACAAACGCAGTCAGTCGCGGGTTTGATGCGAGATATTTGTCTAGGCGGAATTTAAATGAATCAACGGTGCTGCAGTCTATAACGTCTCGGGGAAGCCCATTCCACAAGTTGACAACTCGATTGAAGAAGAAATTCTTAGATTCGTGCGAGTTAAAAGATTTACCAATAATTTTGCAACCGTTTCCCCGCGTGTAATTAGATTGGTCGATAGTGAAGTACTTACTACAGTTCATATTGTCGATGCCTTTGATGATTTTGAACACTTGAATTAAGTCGCCTCTTAATCTGCGCTGGGTTAAAGGAAATAGATTTAATTCTCTAAGACGCTCTTCGTATGGTTTGTTCTTTAGGCTAGGTATCATTTTGGTAACTCTACGTTGAACTCGTTCTAGCTTGTTTATATCTTTTTGGTAATAAGGGCACCAGGATTGAACGCAGTATTCCAGAAGAGGGCGGACTAAGGAATTGTAAAGGGTTAGGATAACTTCTTTGGATTTATGCTCAAATGACCTGCCTATAAAGCCAATTATTTTGTTTGCCTTCTTAACAACTTCTGAACATTGTTGACTCGGTTTTAGGTTACTCGATATTGTTACTCCCAGATCAGTTTCTCTGTTTACATTCTTAAGCTGAGTGCCATTCATCGAATAGTTTGCTTTCTCATTTAGGTATCCGACATGTAGTACTTTACATTTATCCGCATTGAAACTCATTTGCCAAATTTGGGCCCAACATGACAATTTATCTAGATTGTGTTGCATATCGTCAACTTGTTCTTTTGAGAGTACGCTATTTGCAATTTTTGTATCGTCAGCAAATTTTGAGATTGTGCAGGTGAGACCCTCATCTATGTCGTTGATGTAAATTAGAAAGAGAATTGGTCCTAGTACCGATCCCTGGGGTACCCCGCTACTTACATTGGTCCATTTAGATGCCTTACCGTTTATGACTACCCTTTGCTTTCTGTTGCTGAGCCAATTTTCTATCCATTTCAACACACCGTCTTGTATTCCATGCGCTTTTAGTTTTAGCAGTAAACGTTTGTGGGGAACTTTGTCAAAGGCCTTTTGAAAATCAAGGTATATAATATCTACAGCTTTACTCTCATCGTAGAGGTTGAGGATATCGTGGAAGAAGTCTAAGAGGTTTGTTAAACAGGAACGTTTTTTACGAAAGCCGTGTTGAGTATCTTTAAGTATGTTATTTTCCTCCAAGTGATTTACGAGTCTGTCTCGTATGACCGTTTCTAGCATTTTACATACAACTGAGGTTAAGCTAATTGGACGATAGTTACTGGGTAGGGATTTGCTGCCTTTTTTGAATATCGGTGTTACGTTGGCTAGCTTCCACTGATCAGGCATAGTTCCAGACTGCAAGGATTTATTGAATAGTAATGTCAGTGGTTTGGAGAGCTCATTCTTAGCTTCCTTTAGAACTCTAGGCGAGATTGTATCAGGTCCTGGCGTTTTATTTACCTTGAGTTTATCTAAACAATTCAATACTTCTCTCTCTGTAACGGTGATATTGCTTAGAACATCTGAATTATCAATCTGAATCGGCGATGGTGTAGGGATATCACTGAGGTCTTCTGTTGTAAAAACTGATGCAAAGAAGGTATTGAGGGCATTACTCATTTGTACTTCGTCTTTGGTGTATTCTCCTTTTTCATCGACTAACGGTCCAACAGTTGAAGTAACTACTTTTTTCTTTCTGATATAACTATAGAATTCTTTCGGGTTTGTTTTACTTTGATTCGCAATATGTAACTCTAAGGTCTTTTTACTTTGCTTAATTAACTTTTTGGCTTTGCGTCGTAGCTCTACAAATTTCACCATTCTTCGTCATTTTGTGAGGATTTTAATCTATCATTAGCACATTTTTTAGCAAGCAGGCAGTTTGAAATATCTTTATTCCACCATTTGGGCTTATTATTATGGCCTGGACGCCGTATTTTCGATGGTATGCAGTCTTGCACTGCTTTTAGGTAAGTGGTTTCGAATAACTTCCAAGATGTATTTATGTCGTTATTGTTAATTAAAAAGCTCCAGTCAGTTTCTTTAAACATAGCTCTAAGTTTATGGAAGTTTGCTTTCTTGAAATTAGGGACTTTTTCGATGCTACTATTTGGTTCGTTACTAGTAAACTTTAAAGTGAAAGTTATCGTACGATGGTCGCTGTTACTGAATTCATCACCAACATTCAAATTCTCTATCAATTCTTCTTTTGTTGCAAGTACAATGACTTAAGGGAGGATGCAGCTTAAGAAGGGGTGGGGGGGGGGGGGGACGAGAGTCACAGGACCAATATTTCTACTATTAGTTAGTTAGTTAAAATAGGACTTCAGAGGATATCAACCCTTCTGGATTATTAAGCCAGCGCACTGTAAGTCAAGGACTGGAGCCCCGTGTCGAGAACTCCAGTCCCTTCCTACCATATTATTAGGGAAGCAGCAATAGTTTTGAGATTTTCAGACGTTCGTTCCGTTAGTTTGGCGATTTTGAGACCTTTCACCTCATTTTGTCATTAATATTAAGACTTTTCGTTCCCTTTAGTTGAATTTATGAAGGCATTTTAAGGGGACAGTGGTTATTTTATGTCTATTTATTTTGTAGTTTTCTCCCTAGACCTCCATCAAACTTAAAACAAATCCATTAGATCCCCCTTCGTGATTAATTAGTACATTTTTCGGTAGGCCGGTTCCTCCACAATTACAGGCTCGCTTTCGCTCGTCAGGAACAAAAATCGACACTTAAAGGGTATGAAATGTCTTAATATTGACAAAGAAATGGGGCGAAAGGTCTTAAAATCGAAACACTAATGGGGCAAGCATCTTAAAATTACGAAACTAATGGGGATAAGCATGATGGAGATAGGGGACTAGAAAAAACCCATCTCCCCTTAAGTCATGATTGTGTACGGTCGCGCTAATAAGTCATGTCCCAGCTGGCATTACGTTTGGCTCGCTCTGTGCTGTATTAATGTCTGTCAGATGTTGAATAGGGTGGGTAAGTGTACACTGTACAAAATATCTGTATTTTTACATGTTTTTCTCTGTATTTATCAACATAAAATTCACAGTAAACTTAACATACAGATAGGCCTAGTATCTGTATTTATAGGCCTATTACAGGCATTGACTGTTAAACCATGGTGTTGAATAACTATAGACATACTGACTATATAGTATACCATATTTGTTCTTTATGAACTGTAGCAGCCTATACACTGATATAAATTAAGTTCACTAAATACTTAATATTTGTTTATATAATGGTAAAACTAAATATTTACCCTTGCAATGTATCTAGAAAACGAGTCAATAATTTATCACTATAAACAAAAAATAGAGTTGCCGGATAGGCTACTTCTATTACCTTCATTTATATATGAAACTTTTCAAGCATCTTTTTTCAGGTTATATTTCATGAACCTTCTTCTTTATAAATCATTGGAATTAATGTTGACAAAATAAAGGTGTTGTATCAGTAAACTATATGTGTGGCGTTATATACGAGCTGTGAGTTACATGACTTTTTGGCGGGAAAACCGTCTTGAATACTAGGCCTGTTTCTGGGAAGGCAGCCAGGCAGTATTTTAGTGCGCTAGTTTTGCTTATTTCCAGCTCCACACATAGTATTTCTTACCTCAGTTATTACCACAACCTAAATAACCGTGATGGGCTTTGAAAATGCTCAGTATTATCGCCAGGAACTATGTAACATGGACAATCAGCAGTGTGATGTGGTGTAGGCCCCTATATCTTGCTGTGGAATGTCGTAACTGGTAAGAAACTATTAGTTGTTGAGCCTTTGTTGCGAATATGTTATGCACATTTACATTTGTAATACGATATAGGCTAATACCGGGCATACGAGAGCTCTTTCTTAAACTGAGTAAACACGTCTAGCTTTATAACAAAAGTAACTTAGGCTAGTACAAATAATATCGTAGGCCTATGATTGTGTGTTCTGGAAAAAGCTTGGCTTAGCCTAGGCTATACCCTTGCCCAGAGTTTCATTTCATCAGCTAAATACAATTGCTTCACGTTTGGTAGAAAACTAAAAGATCTACCCAACACCATATTATGATTAAATATCTATCTATCTAATTGCCAGACGTAATGTCTGAGGGGGTGGCCATGAATGAATCGCCTTCATATGCTTCCATATGCCGAGATAACTCACTCGATTATTTAGCTTGAATAGCCTTTTTTTTTTTTTTTTTTGCTAGGTTAAAAAAAATAGTAGTAGCCTAATGTACTATACAGTAGCTTGTGTGCATTTTCCAACATGTACCGGTATAGCCGAAGTAAGCAACCCTATAGATATTTAATTGGATATTGAATGAATGACAGTCCAATTTAGTTTCTGACAATGTATAAAATTGTAGATGGCTATAGGCCTAGCCTAATGTGTAACCAAATACGGTAAAAAATTAAGAGACTCCGGACAGCCTAGTTACTAGTTAATTTTAGTTTTTTTTTTATTTATCTTTGATAGGCCTATACAGTGTTTTTTAATACCGAGGACAGTCGCATTTTAGTATTTTCAACATTAGCCTAACCTAACCGAAAACTAACCGATGGTCTAAACCCAGCTCACGTTCCCTGTTTATGGGTGCGCGACGGTCTAAACTCTAAACCCAGCTCACGTTCCTTGTTTATGGGTACGCGACGGTCTAAACCCAGCTCACGTTCCCTGTTTATGGGTGAACAATCCAACAGTTTCTCGTATTTCACTTATAGTGAATTTGCGACGGTAATTACATGTACGGTCGCGCTAATAAGTCATGTCCCTTCAGTTTCAGTTTCTATGGAGCTCGTCCTGGAATCTTTACGACTCAGGATTCTATACAGGACTGGCCATTTGTATCGGCACTAGCTCAGAGAAGAGTGTTGAGAGGGGGTGTTGGAGAGAGAGGAAGCTGTTGGAGTGGCTTTGTTATGTGTGTTTAGTCTGTATACGTCGTCAGGATGTCCCCTGACTGGGTGCGAGCATGTGAAACATGCTAGGACGTACTACCACACCCACTAAATGTCCGCCGTGGCAGGGATTCGATCCCGGGTCTTGCAGATTCACACGTCAGCGTGCTCACCACTGGACCACCACGGCTCCTCTGTCATTATGTTTGGCTCGCTCTGTGCTGTAGTATTGTCTGTCAGATGTTGAATAGGGTGGGTAGGTGTAGGAACATGTTTGTATATTTCACTCGATATGAAGAAATGAAGCTTAGATATTGCGGATACAAATTATTTATCAAAACATACTTGGTGCCAAGACATCACTTATTAGCGCGATTGTAGCCTACACCAACCAAGTATCATCCATGAAACTTCTAGAACACTGATAATTATCGATGGGGCTCGTATCCGGGTTGTCTTCAATTGTATTCAGTTTCAGTTTCAGTTTCTATGGAGCTCGTCCTGGAATCTTTACGACTCTGAACCTCACGATTCTATACAGGACTGGCCATTTGTATCGGCACTAGTACCCCAAATACTTTCACGGCTGCTGCCTAGCTGGGTTTTAAGCAATGTTTACGTTATGTAACAGGCTACCATAATCAAACATTTGTTCTGCTATATTTGTAGCCTACAGCCTTTGCGTGACACAAGGTAAGGTTGTGTTATATATTATATCAAACAACTTACGGTGTTTAAGCCGGTATCACACGAACGCTTTTTCCATCAACATTTATCCTTAACACTGGTCTGGCAGCTTACGTGGTCAACTTATAAAATATTTCGGTTGCCTAAATACATCTACTATCAGTCTAGTTTCCGATACCAGGGCATAATACTCCAGAAATGATGCCAGAAAAATGTTGATCATTGAATGTTGATCATCGAATGTTGACTATAAAAGCTCTCGTGTGATACCTACCGGCTTAAGGTAGCCTAACCTAACTGAGGGTGGGGTGGGATTGTTATGGGTAACGGTTTATATTCAGTAGCCTATAACCTCGCCAAGGCTAAGTTATAATAAACAATGTCTCAATTATAAATACGAATTATGATTATATGACATTATTTGTGTGTTGCAGATATATTGTATTTATGTAAGAAATATTACAAAGGTCTCGGTAAAGCATATTGTACGCTAATTCGGTTTTGCACCATATGCCTACATGGGTAGATGGTGAATTTTTCGTTTCACATGTCCATTTCTATGACCACTCAGCTACACCTCCCAATTCCCATACTGGTATTTTACTTGAAAGTATAATATATATATATATATATATATATACGGTTTGTGTGTATGTGTGTTCATTCTTACATATCTTGCTTTGGTAGAACTACTGTAGGTTTACCAAGAAAGACAACATATACAGTAAGTATAACAATACAAGATTCTGTAAAATTTACGGAACCATTTCTGGCAATTAGGCTGCCATACATGATTCTGTAAACACTTTGACAGAAACACTGTTAATACTATAAATATACAATTGAAATGTAAATTTAGCAGATATATTCTGGTATTTTTTAACAGATAATTTTGTAATTTTCACAAGATTTTCTGTAAACAAATACAGATTATATCTGTAAAGAAATACAAGTCAGTTTGTAAATTCCACAGTTATTTTTGTAAATTGATATTACAGAATGCTGTAAATTTTACAGAGAACGTTTGGCAGCCTAATTGCCAGAAATTCTCTGTACACTTTACATAATGTGTTGTACTGTGTAGGAATAAACTGTTTGTTTATTTCACTCGATATGGAGAAATAAAGCTTCGATATTGCTGATACCAATAATTATGGATCAAAATATACGTGGTGCCGATACACCACTTATTAGGCCGATTGTACAGTCGGCCGCACATATTCTATTCCGTTGGGGTCGTGATTTGGCACCCACTTCCCCAACCCCCCTCCCTCACTCCACCTCCTATTGGTAAGAGGTGGAGTGAGGGAGGGGGTTGGGGAGGTGGGTGAAGCGCTGCCAAATCACGATCCCAACGGGATAGAATATGTGCGGCCGACTGTACATTATGGTCAGCTCACGTCTCTCACTCTGTTGTTGTTGAGTGAGTCACATTTGAGTCAGCTTCACCACTCTGAAAGGATTGCAACTTGACGAAGGATTGGGAGAATCATTTGCAGGAGCTGGAGAAGGGGAGATGGGCCGGTTTTTTCTGGCCCCCTTCTCCCTCGTGTTTAGCCACATTACTTTTCAAATTTTATGACGTTCGGTTCATTAAATAAACGATTTTAAGTCCTTTCACCCCATTTCTTTGTCAATATTAAGACTGTTCGTGTCATTTAGGTGTCGATTTCTTCCTGGCGAGAGATTGCGAGCCTGTAATTTAAGAGGAACCAGCCATAGGCCGGATTTTTTGTTTATCTAAAATTGTACAAATAGATCTTGTTTTGTCTTGTATTGTTGTTGTTTTTGTTTGTTTCAAGCTTGATGGAGGTCAAAGGAAGAACCTAAAAATATTATAACATAAATATAAATTAGGAAATAAACAAGGAGGTTTTTATGTATTTGTTTATTTATTTACATATTATGCTGTCCAATTTTGGTGTCCTTATTACAGAATGGACATAGATTCATTGGAGAGAGTACAGCGTAGAATGACAAAAATTATCCAAAATATTAGAAATCTTCCGTATGAAGACAGGTTGAAGAAATTAGGTTTTACATTCGTTAGAGAGACGCAGAGTTAGAGGGGATATGATAGAGGTGTTCAAGTGGGTTAGTGGGATTAACAAAGGGGACATGACAAATGTACTAAAGCTCAGTGATAGCGAAAGAACTCGTACCAATGGTTTCAAATTAGATAAATTTCGTTTCAGAAAAGATATAGGCAAATATTGGTTTGGTAACAGAGTTGTAGATGGGTGGAATGGACTACCAAGTGCTATAGTGGGATCTAAAACTGTAGGGAGCTTTAAGATAAAATTGGATAAGCATATGGACGAGAAGGGTTGGGTGTGAAGGGGGATCAGCCGGGTTGGGCCAATCAGCGCTCTGCAGACCCCCATAATCCTGCGTTAATCTCTAACCGTTTTGGTAAGATGATCCTCACGGTATTAGAGTGTTGAGTCTATAATTGGGCTTTGTAATTGAATTGGGGTTGTGTGGGACAGGGATCTGCCTCGCTTGGGCCAATCGTCTTTCTGCAGACTCCCATTTTCTTATGTTCTTATATTTATTATGTTGTGATTTAGTTTCCTCGCCCCTGTACAACCATCAAACTGGGAGGTACTCGTTTTTTCTGTACCCCCTTCTCCCTCGTGTTTAGCTTATTTATTTTGAGATATTAAGACGTTTATTCCGTTAGTTTGGCGATTTTGAGACCTTTCGCCCCATTACTTTGTCAATATTAAGACCTTTCGTGCCGCTTAGGTGTCGATTTTTTCCTGTAATTTTTTAAGGAACCGGCTGAGGACATTTTTCTACCGAAAAATGTACAAGTAGGCCTATATCTATTTATTTATTTTAATTTTTTAATTTTTTATTTTATTCATATTATTTTTGTGCCCCCTTTTCCGTTGGGTGACCTTGACCGCATAATGAGTTCACTACAAGGGCTTCTGTCCTTTACTGAGAGAGAGAGAGAGAGGGAGATATATAAATAGACAGAGATAGGTATAGTTAATTTTTTTTTTTTTTTTTTTTTAGAAAAAATAAAATAAAATAAAATAGAAGGTCCCACCCCTTTCCCATTCTTAAGTAAGCCATTTTAGATATATTTAATTACTATATTTAATTACTATATATATGTAGTGAATCTCCAGACGACTCATTCTTCAAATACTCTCACTACTAATGTTATTGCAACCCAACATTGATTTAAGGGGGGAAGGGGGGTTGTTTGTTCTGGATCCCCTTCTCCCTCGTGCTTAGCCCCATTCGTTTTGAGATTGTAAGATGTTCGCCCGATTAGTTTGGTGATTTTAACACCTTTCTCCTCATTTTGTTGTTAATTTTATGACCTTTCGTGCTATTTAGGTGTCATTTTTTTCCTGGGAAGCGATAGCGAGTCTGTAATTTTAAGAGGAACCGGTTTTTCTCCCGAAAAATGTACAAATTTATCTTGAAAGGGGTTCTAGGGGATGTTCTTTTAAGCTTGATGGAGGTCTAGCGAGGACACTAAAATAGTACGGTGTGTAAAAAGCCACATGTATTTGTTGATTTCATTAATTGAGTTTAGAGGTGAAGTTGGTTGGTGAAAAGATAAATACATAGACCAATAAATATCCACTACCCCACTTCATAGCATTTTTTGTCTACTCGAACGCTCATGGCTTTTGACAATGTTGTATCGGAATTTAAAAGCTGGGAATTCTGGCCATGTCCGAGTTGTAAGCGATGTACAGTCGGCCCAATAAGTCATGTCTCGGCACCAAGTATGTTTTGATCAATAATGGGTATCAGCAATATCTAAGCTTCATTTCTTCATATCGAGTGAAATATACAAACATGTTCCTACACTTACCCACCGTATTCAACATCTGACAGACATTAATACAGCACAGAGCGAGCCAAACGTAATGACACCTGGAACATGACTTATTAGCGCGACTGTACGAGCTGAAATGTGTCTAGTAAAATATTGGGACTTTGTTAAATATGCTTGGACGATATTACATACTCAAGCGGGTTCGTGTATTTGTTTATTTGCGTATCTGTCCATGCCCCCCATTCCCCCCCCCCCCCCTCTCT
>CM064504.1:72583060-72608060 GCA_032716605.1 Paralithodes platypus | reverse complement strand
AAAACAAAAAAAACCCTACCTATAACCTTACATACCAGCCTAATATGTGTGTGTGTGTGTGTGTGTGTGTGTGTGTGTGTGTGTGTGTGTGTGTGTGTGTGTGTGTGTGTAGTGGAGGTGTATATGTATGTCGGTATATATATAACATCAGCTGACCTACCTAACTCTTACATACCTACCTTTACCTGTCTATCGGATGTCTCGTCCCCTACATCCGGTTGGGTTGTGGATAAAGGTAGATGATTTGTGTACAGTTGGCTAAATAAGTCACGTCTCCGCTGTCATTACGTTTTCTCTCTGTCTGTTGTATTAATGTCTGTCAGATGTTGAATAGGGTGTATAAAGATAATTGAATACATAAATACTTTGACTAAAAACCAAACACTAGCCCCTTAAGAAGGACCTATGTTATTCAGAGGGTTTATTGAGATGTATTTACCCCTTTGAGTCCCTAGGGGTAGATCATAAGCTAAATCAAATGGTACAATGGCTGCTATCAAATGCTACGTGTATGATAGTATGTGTGTGTGTGCATGTATATGTTGCATGTGTGTGTATGTATATGTTACATGTGTGTGTATGTATGTGTTGCATGTGTGTGTATGTATGTGTTGCATGTGTGTGTATGTATGTGTTGCATGTGTGTGTATGTATGTGTTGCATGTGTGTGTATGTATATGTTGCATGCGTGTGTGTGTATATGTTGCATGTGTGTGTATGTATATGTTGCATGTGTGTGTATGTATATGTTAACATAAGAACATAAGAAAATGGGAGTCTGCAGAAAGCCGATTGGCCTAAGCAAGGCAGATCCCTGTCCCACACAACCCCAAATCAATTACAAAGCCCAATTATAGGCTCAACACTCTAATACCCTGAGGATCATCCTACCAAAACGGTTAGAGATTAACGCAGGATTATGGGGGTCTGCAGAGCGCTGATTGGCCCAACCCGGCTGATCCCCCTTCACACCCAACCCTTCTCGTCCATATGCTTATCCAATTTTATCTTAAAGCTCCCTACAGTTTTAGATCCCACTATAGCACTTGGTAGTCCATTCCACCCATCTACAACTCTGTTACCAAACCAATATTTGCCTATATCTTTTCTGAAACGAAATTTATCTAATTTGAAACCATTGGTACGAGTTCTTTCGCTATCACTGAGCTTTATTACGTTTGTCATGTCCCCTTTGTAGAAAACACTAACCCACTTGAACACCTCTATCATATCCCCTCTAACTCTGGTCTCTCCTAACGAATGTAAACCTAATTTCTTCAACCTTTCTTCATACGGAAGATTTCTAATATTATGGATCATTTTTGTCATTCTACGTACTCTCCCAATGAATCTATGTCCATTTTGTAATAAGGGACACCAAAATTGGACAGCATAAATCCATATGGGGTCTCACTAATGACAAGTAAAGTTTTAAGCTATAACATCAGCAGTTTTCTGTTACTCACACTCCTAGAGATGAACCCGAGAATCCTGTTTGCCTTATTACGAAACGCCTATACACTGTTTCTAGGCTTCAAATCATTGCTAACAAACACACACCTAGATCTTTCTCGCAGTTGAATTTTCTAATTCTAAATTAGCTAGTTTATATTTAACATTTGTTTGCATCTTCCTATCTTAATACCTTGCATTTGTCAATGTTAAACTTCATCTGCCAATTTACTGACCATTCATGTAAGGTATCTAGATCCCTTTGGAGGCACTCTATATCGCTATCTGAATCAATTGATCTCCCCATTTTAGTATCGTCTGCGAATTTACTTATCCTACTAGTTATACCTAAATCTAGGTCATTTATGTATATAAGAAACAACAGGGGACCTAATACCGATCCCTGGGGGACACCACTTTTGACTGCTCCCCACTCTGACTTGGTACCATTTATGCTGACTCTCTGTTTCCTACCAATTAGCCATGACCTAAGCCATGACCTAATGTTGCATGTGTGTGTATGTACATGTGCATTTGTGTGTGTATATGTTGCATGTGTGTGTCTGTATGTGTTGCATGTGTGTGTATGTATATGTTGCATGTGTGTGTATGTATATGTTGCATTGTGTGTGTGTATATGTTACATGTGTGTGTATGTATATATTGCATGTGTGTGTGTATATGTTGCATGTGTGTGTGTGTATATGTTACATGTGTGTGTATGTATGTGTTGCATGTGTGTGTATGTATATGTTGCATGTGTGTGTATGTATATGTGCATTTGTGTGTGTGTATATGTTGCATGTGTGTGTGTGTATATGTTGCATGTGTGTGTATGTATATGTTGCATGTGTGTGTATGTATGTGTTGCATGTGTGTGTATGTATGTGTTGCATGTGTGTGTATGTATATGTTACATGTGTGTGTGTGTATATGTTGCATGTGTGTGTATGTATATGTTGCATGTGTGTGTATGTATATGTGCATTTGTGTGTGTATATGTTGCATGTGTGTGTGTGTATATGTTGCATGTGTGTGTATGTATATGTTGCATGTGTGTGTATGTATATGTGCATTTGTGTGTGTGTATATGTTGCATGTGTGTGTGTGTATGTTGCATGTGTGTGTGTGTATGTTGCATGTGTGTGTATGTATATGTTACATGTGTGTGTGTATGTATATGTTGCATGTGTGTGTATGTATATGTTACATGTGTGTGTATGTATATGTTGCATGTGTGTGTATGTATATGTTGCATGTGTGTGTGTATATGTTGCATGTGTGTGTGTGTGTGTATATGTTACATGTGTGTGTATGTATATGTTGCATGTGTGTGTGTGTATATGTTGCATGTGTGTGTGTGTATATGTTGCATGTGTGTGTATGTATATGTTGCATGTGTGTGTGTGTATATGTTGCATGTGTGTGTATGTATATTTTACATGTGTGTGTGTGTATGTATATTTTACATGTGTGTGTGTGTATATGTTGCATGTGTGTGTGTGTATATGTTGCATGTGTGTGTGTGTATATGTTGCATGTGTGTGTGTGTGTGTATATGTTGCATGTGTGTGTATGTATATGTTACATGTGTGTGTGTGTATATGCTGCATGTGTGTGTGTATATGCTGCATGTGTGTGTATGTATATGTTGCATATGTTGCACATGCAACATATACATACACACACATGTAACATATACATACACACACATGCAACATATACATACACACACATGTAACATATACATACACACACATGCAACATATACATACACACACATGTAACATATACATACATACACATGCAACATATACATAAAAAAAAAATAGAAGGAAACATGCTTACATTACTGAAATGTTTGTGGACATGCAGTAATGCAAGTAATGGTCACTCTTCTGTAAATCTAAAATGGCTTACTTAAGAATGGGAAAGGGGTGGGACCTTCTATTTTTTTTATTTTTTTTATGTATATGTTGCATGTGTATGTATGTATATGTTACATGTGTGTGTATGTATATGTTGCATGTGTGTGTATGTATATGTTACATGTGTGTGTATGTATATGTTGCATGTGTGTGTATGTATATGTTGCATGTGTGTGTATGTATATGTTACATGTGTGTGTATGTATATGTTGCATGTGTGTGTATGTATATGTTACATGTGTGTGTATGTATATGTTGCATGTGTGTGTATGTATATGTTGCATGTGTGTGTATGTATATGTTGCATGTGTGTGTGTGTATATGTTGCATGTGTGTGTATGTGTATGTTGCATGTGTGTGTATGTATATGTTGCATGTGTGTGTATGTATATGTTGCATGTGTGTGTATATGTTGCATGTGTGTGTATGTATATGTTGCATGTGTGTGTATGTATATGTTGCATGTGTGTGTATGTTGCATGTGTGTGTGTGTATATGTTGCATGTGTGTGTATGTATATGTTGCATGTGTGTGTGTGTATATGTTACATGTGTATGTATGTATATGTTGCATGTGTGTGTATGTATATGTTGCATGTGTGTATGTTGCATGTGTATGTATGTATATGTTACATGTGTATGTATGTATATGTTGCATGTGTGTGTATGTATATGTTGCATGTGTGTGTATGTATATGTTGCATGTGTGTGTGTATATGTTACATGTGTGTGTATGTATATGTTGCATGTGTGTGTATGTATATGTTGCATGTGTGTGTATGGTGCATGTGTGTGTGTATATGTTGCATGTGTGTGTATGTATATGTTGCATGTGTGTGTGTATATATGTTACATGTGTATGTATGTATATGTTGCATGTGTGTGTATGTATATGTTGCATGTGTGTGTATGTATATGTTTCATGTGTGTGTGTATATATGTTACATGTGTGTGTATGTATATGTTGCATGTGTGTGTGTGTATATGTTGAATGTGTGTGTATGTATATGTTGCATGTGTGTATGTATATGTTGCATGTGTGTGTATGTATATGTTACATGTGTGTGTGTATGTATATGTTGCATGTGTGTGTATGTATATGTTGCATGTGTGTGTATGTATATGTTGCATGTGTGTGTATGTATATGTTGCATGTGTGTGTATGTTGCATGTGTATGTATGTATATGTTACATGTGTATGTATGTATAATTCATTGTATATGTTGCATGTGTGTGTATGTATATGTTGCATGTGTGTGTATGTAATTATGTTGCATGTGTGTGTGTGTATATGTTACATGTGTATGTATGTATATGTTGCATGTGTGTGTATGTATATGTTGCATGTGTGTGTATGTATATGTTGCATGTGTGTGTATACTGTATGTGTGTGTATGTAGGTATATGCGTGTGTATATGTTGCATGTAGGTATATACTGTACGTGTGTATGTTAATGAGGTCACCTGGGCTGTCTGACCACACCTGCTCCCTACATACCTGTCTACTAGTTCCGGCTTATGATGTTATGTGCTGTTATGGGGTGTAGTGTTATTCTATGTGGTGTTATGTAGTGTTATAAGATGGGATGCTATGTGTTGTTATGTGTTATGTGTTATGTTATGTGTTGTGTTATGCTATGTGATATGTAGGTATGTGTTGTGTATGTTGCATGTGTATATACTGTACGTGTGTATGTAATGAGGTTATGGGCTGTCTGACCACACCTGCTCCCTACATACCTGTCTACTAGTTCCGGCTTATGATGTTATGTGCTGTTATGGGGTGTAGTGTTATTCTATGTGGTGTTATGTAGTGTTATAAGATGGGATGCTATGTGTTGTTATGTGTTATGTTATGCTATGTGATATGTGTTGTTATGTGTTATGTGTTGTTATGTGTTATGTTATGTAATATGTGTTATGTGATATGTGCTGGTATGTGTTATGTTATGTGACTTTATGTGCTGTCATGTTGTGTTAGATGTTGGGATGCTATCTGCTGTTATGTGTTATGCTATGTGCTGTTATGTGTTATGCTATGTGCTGTTATGTTATGTGATTTTATGTGCTTGTTATGATATGTAGTGTAGTCTCATGTGCTGTTATGTGGTGTTATATGCTTCTGTATAGTTTCAGGTGCTGCTATGTGCCTGTCATGTGCTGTCTATGTTGAATGGCTGCACCTTTATCTTCCGGCTAGTGCTGTTATGTGCTGTCATATGATGCTATGTGCTATATGTGCTCCTATATGCTGTTTTCAGCTGTTATATGTTGTTATGTGTTATATGTGCTGTTATGTTACACCACAGTACAGGAGACGGCACACTTATAACACAACACACCGCACACAACACACAACACACAACACAGTATATAGGACAAACAGCACACATAACACACATATCACAACACATTACAACACACAAATCACTACACACAACACAGCGCCCATACTAAAGATCGTCTGGAAGAGAGGGTGGGGTGTGTCTGGGCTTTCTGTGTGTTCTGTGTGTGTGTGGGACTACTCAATATAACACACAGCACACAGCACAGCACACACAACACACAGATCCCAACACAACTCAGCACACACAGATACCCAAAACAGCACCCACGACACACAACAGAGCACACACAACACACAGCATACAACACACAGGACACAACACAGCACCCATACTAAAGATCGTCTGGAAGAGAGGGTTGGGTGTGTCTGGGCTTTATGTGTGTTCTGTGTGTGTGTGGGACTACTCAATATAACACACAGCACACACAGCACAGCACACACAACACACAGATCCCAACACAACTCAGCACACACAGATACCCAAAACAGCACCCACGACACACAGCACCCACGACACACAACACACAGCACACACAACACACAGCATACAACACACAGGACACAACACAGCACCCATACTAAAGATCGTCTGGAAGAAAGGGTGGGGTGTCTGGGCTTTGAGGAGATCACGTGGAGGTCCTGGATGTGGGGGGGGGGGGGAGCTTAAGGGGGGATGCTTGTTTGTTCTGGCCCACTATCTCCCTCATGCTTAGCCACATTAGTTTTCAAATTTCAAGATGTTCGTCCCATTAGTTTGGCGATTAAAAGACTTTTGCCCCTTCTATTTGTCAATATAGAACCTCTCCGGGTGGTCGGGGGCCGGGGGAGTGCTGGAGCGACCTTGGTGACCCTGGTCTCTGGGTCTTCTCCTGGGTGACCTGGATGTGTGTGAGTTTGTGTTTTTTATCTGTGTTCATTTGTTGTTTTATGTTGTTTTTGTGTTTTCCCTGTTCCTGTTCTTGCTCTGTCTTGAGTCGGCTACCCCCAAAATGGGGATTGGGCCTGAGCATATAGATAGAATAGATAGATAGAATATAAGACCTTTCGTGCCATTTAGGTGTCGATTATTTTCCTGGCGTGCGGCAGCGCGCCTGTAATTTAGGAATTAGGAGGAACAGGCCTTCGGCCGGGAAATTTTTCTACTGAAAAATGTACACATTTATCTAAAAGGGAGATCTTGAGAATGTGTTTGTTTAGCTTGATGGAGGTGGAGGTGTTGGGAGGAAACACAAAACAATAATAAGTAAATTAATACGCCTGTCCCCCCCTTAATAAAAAACACAGCATACAACACACCCAACACAACAACACACACGTTATACAACACAATACACACAGCACATCAGACACACATAATACAACACAACACACATTATACAACACAACACACATTATACAACACAACACACCCAACACAACACACATTATACAACACAACACACATTATACAACACAACACACATTATACAACACACATTATACAACACAACACACATTATACAACACACATTATACAACACAACACACATTATACAACACAACACACATTATACAACACAACACACATTATACAACACAACACACATTATACAACACAACACACATTATACAACACACATTATACAACACAACACACATTATACAACACACATTATACAACACAACACACATTATACAACACAACACACATTATACAACACAACACACCCAACACAACACACATTATACAACACAACACACATTATACAACACAACACACATTGTACAACACAACACACATTATACAACACAACACACATTATACAACACAACACACATTATACAACACAACACACCCAACACAACACAACACACATTATACAACACAACACACGTTATACAACACAACACACATTATACAACACAACACAACACACATTATACAACACAACACACCCAACACAAAACACATTATACAACACAACACACATTATACAACACAACACACATTATACAACACACATTATACAACACAACACACATTATACAACACAACACACATTATACAACACACATTATACAACACAACACACATTATACAACACAACACACATTATACAACACAACACACATTATACAACACAACACACCCAACACAACACAACACACATTATACAACACAACACACCCAACACAACACACATTATACAACACAACACACATTATACAACACAACACACATTATACAACACAACACACATTATACAACACAACACACATTATACAACACACATTATACAACACAACACACATTATACAACACAACACACATTATACAACACACATTATACAACACAACACACATTATACAACACAACACACATTATACAACACACATTATACAACACAACACACATTATACAACACAACACACATTATACAACACACATTATACAACACAACACACATTATACAACACAACACACATTATACAACACACATTATACAACACAACACACATTATACAACACAACACACATTATATAACACACATTATACAACACAACACACATTATACAACACAACACACATTATACAACACACAACACACATTATACAACACACATTATACAACACAACACACATTATACAACACAACACACATTATACAACACAACACACATTATACAACACAACACACATTATACAACACACATTATACAACACAACACACATTATACAACACAACACACATTATACAACACAACACACCCAACACAACACAACACACATTATACAACACAACACACCCAACACAACACACATTATACAACACAACACACATTATACAACACACATTATACAACACAACACACATTATACAACACAACACACATTATACAACACAACACACATTATACAACACAACACACATTATACAACACAACACACATTATACAACACACATTATACAACACAACACACATTATACAACACAACACACATTATACAACACAACACACCCAACACAACACAACACACATTATACAACACAACACACCCAACACAACACACATTATACAACACAACACACATTATACAACACAACACACATTATACAACACACATTATACAACACAACACACATTATACAACACAACACACATTATACAACACAACACACATTATACAACACAACACACCCAACACAACACACATTATACAATACAACACACGTTATACAACACAACACACATTATACAACACACATTATACAACACAACACACCCAACACAACACACATTATACAACACACATTATACAACACAACACACCCAACACAACATACATTATACAACACAACACACATTATACAACACAACACACATTATACAACACACATTATACAACACAACACACATTATACAACACAACACACATTATACAACACAACACACATTATACAACACACATTATACAACACAACACACATTATACAACACAACACACATTATACAACATACATTATACAACACAACACACATTATACAACACACATTATACAACACAACACACATTATACAACACAACACACATTATACAACACAACACACATTATACAACACACATTATACAACACAACACACATTATACAACACAACACACATTATACAACACAACACACATTATACAACACAACACACCCAACACAACACACATTATACAACACAACACACATTATACAACACAACACACATTATACAACACAACACACATTATACAACACAACACACATTATACAACACAAGACACATTATACAACACACATTATACAACACAACACACATTATACAACACAACACACATTATACAACACAACACACATTATACAACACAACACACCCAACACAACACATTATACAACACAACACACATTATACAACACACATTATACAACACACACACATTATACAACACACACACATTATACAACACAACACACATTATACAACACAACACACATTATACAACACAACACACCCAACACAACACACATTATACAACACAACACACATTATACAACACAACACACATTGTACAACACAACACACATTATACAACACAACACACATTGTACAACACAACACACATTATACAACACAACACACATTATACAACACAACACACATTATACAACACAACACACCCAACACAACACAACACACATTATACAACACAACACACGTTATACAACACAACACACATTATACAACACAACACACCCAACACAACACAACACACATTATACAACACAACACACCCAACACAACACACATTATACAACACAACACACACAGCACATCAGACACACATAATAAAGCTACTACTACTACTACTACTAATGATAATAATAGCACACACGTTATACAACACAACACACACAGCACATCAGACACACAGAATAAAGCTCGTCTGGAAGAGAGGGTGGGGTGTCTAGGCTGGAAAGGGGCCGCGTGTGTGTGGTGTGTGTGTGCTGTGTGTGTGTGTGTGACGAGAGGTCTATCTATCTATCTATCTATCTGTATACTCAGGCCCAACCCCTACTTTTCATATTATTTGGTTTATTTTGTATTTTTTTGTGTGTTTTTTTTTGGGGTGGGGGGACTCAAGACAGAGCCGAGGGGTAGAATACAGTAAAATATAAGCAATCCTAACCCATTGTGTACACGCCACATCTTTGTATTGGATACCAGCTACATTTAGACCATTATATTGAGCTTAGAAACTGAAATGACAAATTGAGATAGGCTGTAATAACTCTCTGAAGACGCATGACGCATCTATGACGCATTTTTGACACCCTCTTCTGGCTGTCATTAGACGATGGAGGGCAGTTTAAGAAGGATCTGGGCGAATGATAAGGGCAAAGACTATCTCAATTAAGGGGCGGGTGACATGTTTTTGTTCTGTCCTTTTCTATCTTTCTCTGGCTTGTATCCATTTGGCTCCATTCAGCCTACTGTTTTAAGACGTTTATCCCCATCCAGGTGTCAATTTTTACTGGTGAGCGGTAGCGAGCCAGCATATTTGTTATTTTTGTTTGACAGCAGGCTAAATTTGTACATTTTTCGATAGAAAAATGTCTCCGGCGAAGCCGGATTTCTTCATATAATGCTGGCTCGCTATCGCTCGCCAGGAAGAAATCGACACCTAGATGGGGATAAACGTCTTAAAATAGTTGGCTGAATGGGGCCGAATGGATACAAGCCAGAGAAAGAGAGAAAAGGAGAGAAATAACAGCCAGCAGGTCACCCCCCTCAACCCTCTGACTTGCATACACCCTTCCTAATCTGAATATAAGAGTCGGAAAAACAGGGACACCTTTTTGTAAATGTCATTAAAAAGAAAACCAGGAAACCTTATTGAAAAGTGTGTGGACATACAGTGATGCAAGTAATGGTTGCTGTGGTGACGTAGGTTATATCACGGACCCTCATCCTGTCTGTCGGTGGTTCGAGCCCGACTGAGAGAATAAAAGCAAATGAGAATACATATATATATACAGTATATAATTATATATATATATATATATATATATATATATATATATATATATATATATAATATAAAGTAACTCCCTTTAGTAATCTGTATGGTGCTGTGCTAGGCTGTGTTATCTGGGGCTGTGTAAGTGTAGTAGCTATAGGATGGTGCAGTGCTGTTCAAGCTGTCCTGTGGTGGGGGCGATGGGGGGAGGGGGGTGGGGGGGCGCTCAATACAATAACCCCCTGCTTAAAGACCCCCCCCCCCCTCCCCCCTCCCCTCTGGTGTTATTATGATAGATAGATAGATAGATGGATGGGTAGATAGATAGATAGATGGATAGATAGACTGACAGAGATAGATAGATGGATAGATATATATACATATAGAAAGACAGATAGATAGATTGATATATAGATAGATAAATAGCTAGATAGAAAGAGAGATTGATAGATAGATAGGTAGAGACAGACAGACAGACAGCTAGCTAGCTAGATAGATAGATTAATGGAGCAAACATCTAAAAATCTGAAAACTAATGGGGCTAAACACGAGGGAGAAGAAGATCTAGAAAAACTACCCATCTCCCCTTAAGGGGAGGTTTTTAGTTTGTTCCCTACGTTTTCATCAAGCTTAAAATTACACCCCCTAGATCCCCTTTCAAGATAAATTTGTACATTTTTCGGTAGAAAAATGTTCCGGCCGGAGGCCGGTTGCTCTTATATTACAGGCTCGCTACCGCTTGCCAGGAAAAAATCGACACCTAAATGGCACGAATGGTCTTAAAATTGACAGAAATGGGGCAAAATTTCTTAAAATGTCAAAACTACTAGGGCGAACGTCTTAAAATCTCAAAAGCAATGGGGCTAAAGATGAGGGAGAAAGGGGTAAAGAAAAAAAATCCCTCAAGTGGAAATCTCCCCTTAACAGGCTTCGAACTATCTCACTTCTTCATTTTCGCTACAACAGAACCTTCTTAAACTTCATAAAAAGCCTTCACCGGGACAGAAGGGGTTAATATGGACACTTGACGTACCCTTTTCGTACTTGGAGTCTTTGGTATTAAGGGTATATTGGCATGGGCCGTTTGTCTGGACCCCCTTTTGCCCTCGTGTTTAGCCTCATTGTTTTTTTTAGACTTTAAGACGTTCGGCACATTAGTTTGGCGATTTTAAGACTTTAGACCCCATTTATTTGTGAATATTAAGACCTTTCGTGCTATTTAGGTGTCGATTTTTTTCCTGGCGAGCGATAGCGAGCCTGTAAAATTGGGAGAAATCGGCCTTTGGCCGACACATTTGTCTACGGAAAAATATACAAATCTGTTTTAAAGAGGGTTCTAGGGGATGTTTTAAAGAGGGTTCTAGGGGATGTTTTTGTAAGCTTGATGGAGGTCTAGGGAGAAAACTAAAATAAAAATGAATAAATTATTTAACCCTCTCCGACATATGACGCGATTTTGAGCCTATTGGGGATACTTTAAAGCCTTTGTTACCATCAGGGGTATTTATAAACCTTTAGTTTAGTTACTTCAACCTCTGCAGTTGTCTTTGAGTTAGCTGTGTTGAGCCTATTGGGGATACTTTAAAGCCTTTGTTAACATCAGGGGTATTTAGAAACCTTTAGTTTAGTTACTTCAACCTCTGCAGTTGTCTTTGAGTTAGCTGTGTTGAGCCTATTAGGGATACTTTAAAGCCTTTGTTACCATCAGGGGTATTTAGAAACCTTTAGTTTAGTTACTTCAACCTCTGCAGTTGTCTTTGAGTTAGCTGTGTTGAGCCTATTAGGGATACTTTAAAGCCTTTGTTACCATCAGGGGTATTTAGAAACCTTTAGTTTAGTTACTTCAACCTCTGCAGTTGTCTTTGAGTTAGTTGTGTTGAGCCTATTAGGGATACTTTAAAGCCTTTGTTACCATCAGGGGTATTTAGAAACCTTTAGTTTAGTTACTTCAACCTCTGCACTTGTCTTTGAGTTAGCTGTGTTGAGCCTATTGGGGATACTTTAAAGCCTTTGTTACCATCAGGGGTATTTAGAAACCTTTAGTTTAGTTACTTCAACCTCTGCAGTTGTCTTTGAGTTAGCTGTGTTGAGCCTATTGGGGATACTTTAAAGCCTTTGTTACCATCAGGGGTATTTAGAAACCTTTAGTTTAGTTACTTCAACCTCTGCAGTTGTCTTTGAGTTAGCTGTGTTGAGCCTATTGGGGATACTTTAAAGCCTTTGTTAACATCAGGGGTATTTAGAAACCTTTAGTTTAGTTACTTCAACCTCTGCAGTTGTCTTTGAGTTAGCTGTGTTGAGCCTATTAGGGATACTTTAAAGCCTTTGTTACCATCAGGGGTATTTAGAAACCTTTAGTTTAGTTACTTCAACCTCTGCAGTTGTCTTTGAGTTAGTTGTGTTGAGCCTATTAGGGATACTTTAAAGCCTTTGTTACCATCAGGGGTATTTAGAAACCTTTAGTTTAGTTACTTCAACCTCTGCACTTGTCTTTGAGTTAGCTGTGTTGAGCCTATTGGGGATACTTTAAAGCCTTTGTTACCATCAGGGGTATTTAGAAACCTTTAGTTTAGTTACTTCAACCTCTGCAGTTGTCTTTGAGTTAGCTGTGTTGAGCCTATTGGGGATACTTTAAAGCCTTTGTTACCCTCAGGGGTATTTAGAAACCTTTAGTTTAGTTACTTCAACCTCTGCAGTTGTCTTTGAGTTAGCTGTGTTGAGCCTATTGGGGATATTTTAAAGCCTTTGTTACCATCAGGGGTATTTAGAAACCTTTAGTTTAGTTACTTCAACCTCTGCAGTTGTCTTTGAGTTAGCTGTGTTGAGCCTATTGGGGATACTTTAAAGCCTTTGTTACCATCAGGGGTATTTAGAAACCTTTAGTTTAGTTACTTCAACCTCTGCAGTTGTCTTTGAGTTAGCTGTGTTGAGCCTATTGGGGATACTTTAAAGCCTTTATTACCATCAGGGGTATTTAGAAACCTTTAGTTTAGTTACTTCAACCTCTGCAGTTGTCTTTGAGTTAGCTGTGTTGAGCCTATTAGGGATACTTTAAAGCCTTTGTTACCATCAGGGGTATTTAGAAACCTTTAGTTTAGTTACTTCAACCTCTGCAGTTGTCTTTGAGTTAGCTGTGTTGAGCCTATTGGGGATACTTTAAAGCCTTTGTTACCCTCAGGGGTATTTAGAAACCTTTAGTTTAGTTACTTCAACCTCTGCAGTTGTCTTTGAGTTAGCTGTGTTGAGCCTATTGGGGATACTTTAAAGCCTTTGTTACCATCAGGGGTATTTAGAAACCTTTAGTTTAGTTACTTCAACCTCTGCAGTTGTCTTTGAGTTAGCTGTGGGCAGAAAACTAATTTTGGAGAGGTAATTATTCTTATTGCTAATCTGGCAACCTCTGCGTCATATGAGTCTGAAGGGGTTAATAGACGCACAAACAAAAATAAAAACAATAATAAATATATACCAGCCACTAGCCTCCTAACCTGGACACCTTACGAACCCCTTTCGTACTTGTAATCTTTGAGGGCCTTAATGGTACTAAGGTCGTTGAACCTGTTATGTAAAGGGGGGGGGGGGGTCAATTACTGTGCCCCCCCCCCTCCCCCCCACCCTCTTATCATTCTTCTTAAGGGGAGGTATCGACTTGAGGGATTTTTTTCTGGACCGCTTTCTCCCTCATGTTTAGCCCCATTGCTTTTGAGATTTTAAGACAGTCGCCCCATTAGTTTGGCGATTTTAAGAACTTTCGCCCCATTTCCGTCAATTTTAAGACCTTTCGTGCAATTTAGGTGTCGATGTTATCCTGGCGAGCGATAGCGAGCCTGTAATTTAAGAGGAACCGGCTTTCAGCCGGGACATTTTTCTACCGAAAAATGTACAAATTTATCTTGAAAGGGGCTCAAGGGGGTGTAATCTTAAGCTTGATGGATATCTAGGGACCAAACTAAAAACCTCCCCTTAATCCCTTGAAGCTCTGACGCGTTTTAGCAGTTTATTTGGGCTACCATTAGACAATTTTATGCAGCTTAGGAAGGATCTGTGGGTATGAAAAGGGTAAAGGCTCTCTCATTCAACCCTCTGACTTCCATATTATACACACCCTTCCTAAGCTGAAGAAAAGTCGACTACTAATGATGACCAGAAAACCGAAACTAATTTATAGTGTTGGATCTTAATTGAAAGGGTTAACCCCATTCTGTAGCGGTGACGTCTTTTGCGATCGATTTCAGCTGCTTTCAGACGACTTTATGTAGCTTAGAAAGGACATACGGTAGCTAAAAGGATTAAGGGGAGGTATTTAGTTTGTTCCCTAGACCTCCATCAAGCTAAAAATTACACCCCCTTGTGTCCCTTTCAAGATAAATTTGTACATTTTTCGGTAGAAAAATTTCCCGGCCGAAGGCCGGTTCCTCTTATATTACAGGCTCGCTATCGCTTGCCAGGAAAAAATTGACACCTAAATGGCACGAATGGTCTTAAAATTGACAGAAATGGGGCGAGGGTTCTTAAAATCGCCAAACTAATGGGGCAAGCGTCTTTAAATCTCACAAGCAATGGGGCTATACATGAGGGAGAAAGGGGTCCAGAAAAAAAAATCCCTCAAGTGGAGATCTCCCCTTAATTAATGTTTCATGTATTTCTGTATATATATATTTCTTCATCATATTTATATAATTTTATAATTACGTAGTTATATTATTTTTTTTTTTTATATATATATATTTATGCCGCCATTTTTCCGGCCTCCGCGTGCTATCTAACGGTTGTGGTGTGTCCGGCCTGAGTTACGTAAGCCGTGGTTCGAGTCCCGGTAGTGGTGGAGGTGGAGGAGGAGGAGGAGGAGGAGGAGGAGGAGGAGGAGGAGAAGAAGAAGAAGAAGAGGAAGAGGAGGAGGAGGAGGAATACAAAGGAATACAAAGGAGGAAGAGGAGGAGGAGGAGGAGGAGGAGAAGAAGAAGAAGAGGAAGAGGAGGAGAAGAAGAAGAAGAAGAAGAAGAGAAGGAGGAGGAGGAGGTGGGTACAGTCGACCAAATAAGTCATGTCTCAGCTGTCATTACATCTCGCTCGCTGTGTGCTGTATTAAGAGAGGAAACTAACAAAAATGCAAAAAGATACATATATGAGCAAATAGACACGCCCATCCCCCCTTAATAGACACGCCCATCCCCCTTTAATAGACACGCCCATCCCCCCTTAATAGACACGCCCATCCCCCCTTAATAGACACGCCCATCCACCCTTAATAGACACGCCCATCCCCCCTTAATAGACACGCCCATCCCCCCTTAATAGACACGCCCATCCCCCCTTAATAGACACGCCCATCCCCCCTTAATAGACACGCCCATCCCCACTTAATAGACACGCCCATCCACCCTTAATAGACACGCCCATCCACCCTTAATAGACACGCCCATCCACCCTTAATAGACACGCCCATCCCCCTTAATAAACACGCCCATCCCCCCTTATAAACACGCCCATCCCCCCTTATAAACACGCCCATCCCCCCTTATAGACACGCCCATCCACCCTTAATAGACACGCCCATCCACCCTTAATAGACACGCCCATCCCCCTTAATAGACACGCCCATCCCCCCTTAATAGACACGCCCATCCCCCCTTAATAGACACGCCCATCCCCCCTTAACCCCTTCTGTACCGGTGACGTCTTTGTGTTTTTATCTCAGCTGATGTTAGCCGATGATATAAAGCTTAGGAAGGACATAGTGTAGCTAGAAAGATTAATTGATAATATTGTCTGTCACCTTTTAATTTGCAACACATCCTTCCAAATCTGAATAAAATCGTTCCATAGTTGGCAGAATACAATGAAGAGGATGTCGTCGGTACAGAAGGGGTTAATACGGCACACAGCGAGCCAGATGTAATAACCACGGAGACATGACTTATTAGGCCGACTCTACAATCGCGCTAATAAGTGATGTCTCGGCACCAAGTATGTTGTGATCAATAATTGGTATCAGCAATATCTAAGCTTCATTTATTCATATAGAGTGAAATATACAAACATGTTCCTACACTTACTCACCCTATTCAACATCTGACAGACATTAATACAGCACACAGCGAGCGAAATGTAATAACCATGGAGACATGACTTATTTAGCCGACTGTACAGTCGCGGTAATATGTCATGTCTCAGCAGTCATTACGTTTTGCTCGCTCTGTGCTGCAATAATGTCTGTCAGATGTTGAATAGGGAGGGTAAGTGTAATAGGTTTGTATAACATTATCTCCCTGGAATTGAATAATACTGTAAGTTTAGATAATGCTGATTTATATATTGTCACCAAACCCACTTCACCTCTAAACTCAATTAATGAAATCCACAAATACATGTGGCACTCCAAGGACTCGAACCTAGGATACTCACACCGAAATTCCGCGCACTTATGCATGACGCTATCAAAAAATACTTGGTGCCGAGACACGACTTCTTTTCCCGACTGTACGAGCGAGATCTGAATTAGGTCGATAATAGCAGACATGTTTATCACCTCCTTGACTGGCGTGCTGGTCTAGGTATCTATACGGCGTTGGCGGTGTTTTCGTTCGTAGGGATTTCGCTTACTTCTTTGACTTGCCGAGATATATATATATATATACGGCGTTGCGTATACACACACACACACACACACACACACAGAACAAAACAAAAATGGCCAGGTAAGAAAAATCAAACTAAAATTGTTGAGATAAAAACATTATATATATATATATATATATATATATATATATATATATATATATATATATATATATATATATAACCAATGCATGCATATCAAGGACATATCACTTTCTATTAGCATCCCGTTTTCTTACTAGGAAGGCAATAACACTTCATACTTTTATCCTCTCTTTCGTTTTCTATATACGTCAACAGGTGAACACACACACACACACACACTCACACGAAATAAACCGATTATAATGATTTTTATTATTAGTATTAGTATTATTTTAGTATCATCATTCTTATTATTATTATTATTATTATTACAAACACACACACACACAGTATGGAACCAGTCTTACACGAGCCAAATTCCATAAACTTGTAGCGATCAAGGGGGTACCACTCGCTTGTTCTGAATCCCCTTCTCCCTCGGGTTTAGCATATTAGGTTGGAGGTTTTAAGACGTTCGTTCCGTTAGTTTGGCGATTTTGAGACCTTTCGCCTCATTTTTTGGTCACTATGAAGACCTTTCGTGCCCTTTAGGTGTCGATTTTTTTCTTGGCGAGCGAAAGCGAGCCTCTAATTTTAGAAGGAACCGGCCTTTGGCCGTGTTTTGGCCGGGGGGGGGGGGGGGGGGGGGGGTTTCTAAGCTTGATGGAGGTCTAGCGAGGAAACTCATAAATAAATAAATAAATAGACCAAAAACCAAGCACTATCCCCTCATATTGTTTCATGGTCATATAGCCCTTAATTGCCGACTGGCGAGTTTCGTTCTATAAGGAAGTTGGAGCCGTAGACATCGATATTTAGCAGACTTTACAGCTAAAATACGGTCGTCGTACATTTATAAATACATAAAACCCAATTCAACGCACCCTGTATCCATCAGAAACTTGGAACATGCTTGCATTTCTGGTTTAATATCGATGTTCACGGCTCCAACTTCCTCGTAGCCTGAAACTCGCAGGTGGGCAATTGTGACGGCCCCAGCTTATACGAAGATTTTACACCGACACCAAAATGGAGCAAACAGTCTTAAAATCGACAAAGTAATGGGGCGAATTTATTAAATAATATAAAATTAATTGATAAGAGATAAACAAATAAATACTAATTATATAAATTAATTAATAAATAAATATCAATAAATAAATGAGAGAGAGAGAGAGAGAGAGAGAGAGAGAGAGAGAGAGAGAGAGAGAGAGAGAGAGAGATAGATAGATAGATAGATAGAGAGAGAGAGAGAGTAGATATATATTGATTAAATAGGTACAATATCTTACAAATAAAATACAATAAATGAATCCATACATAAATAAATACAATTATATAACAACATCTGGAGTGACTGAGGTTTAAGTCCCGCTACGGCCTAAACCAAACTAACCACGAATACCACTACCTATCCTCTACGTTCCTGTGTGTGTGTGTGTGTGTGTGTGTGTGTGTGTGTGTGTGTGTGTGTGTGTGTGTGTGTGTGTGCCTCTCTCTCTCTCTCTCGAAAGAATTCTTTCTCGAAAGAATTCTCTCTCGAAAAGAATTCTTCCCGAAAGAATTCTATAGTTATATCAGAAAGAAAAAAGTAGTTACTTCAACTGTTGGACCGTTAGTCGATGAAAAAGGAGAATACACCAAAGACGAAGTACAAATGAGTAATGCCCTCAATACCTTCTTTGCATCAGTTTTTACAACAGAAGACCTCAGTGATATCCCTACACCATCGCCGATTCAGATTGATAATTCAGATGTTCTAAGCAATATCACCGTTACAGAGAGAGAAGTATTGAACTGTTTAGATAAACTCAAGGTAAATAAAACGCCAGGACCTGATACAATCTCGCCTAGAGTTCTAAAGGAAGCTAAGAATGAGCTCTCCAAACCACTGACATTACTATTCAATAAATCCTTGCAGTCTGGAACTATGCCTGATCAGTGGAAGCTAGCCAACGTAACACCGATATTCAAAAAAGGCAGCAAATCCCTACCCAGTAACTATCGTCCAATTAGCTTAACCTCAGTTGTATGTAAAATGCTAGAAACGGTCATACGAGACAGACTCGTAAATCACTTAGAGGAAAATAACATACTTAAAGATACTCAACACGGCTTTCGAAAAAACGTTCCTGTTTAACAAACCTCTTAGACTTCTTCCACGATATCCTCAACCTCTACGATGAGAGTAAAGCTGTAGATATTATATACCTTGATTTTCAAAAGGCCTTTGACAAAGTTCCCCACAAACGTTTACTGCTAAAACTAAAAGCGCATGGAATACAAGACGGTGTGTTGAAATGGATAGAAAATTGGCTCAGCAACAGAAAGCAAAGGGTAGTCATAAACGGTAAGGCATCTAAATGGACCAATGTAAGTAGCGGGGTACCCCAGGGATCGGTACTAGGACCAATTATCTTTCTAATTTACATCAACGACATAGATGAGGGTCTCACCTGCACAATCTCAAAATTTGCTGACGATACAAAAATTGCAAATAGCGTACTCTCAAAAGAACAAGTTGACGATATGCAACACAATCTAGATAAATTGTCATGTTGGGCCCAAATTTGGCAAATGAGTTTCAATGCGGTTAAATGTAAAGTACTACATGTCGGATACCTAAATGAGAAAGCAAACTATTCGATGAATGGCACTCAGCTTAAGAATGTAAACAGAGAACTGATCTGGGAGTAACAATATCGAGTAACCTAAAACCGACGTCAACAATGTTCAGAAGTTGTTAAGAAGGCAAACAAAATAATTGGCTTTATAGGCAGGTCATTTGAGCATAAATCCAAAGAAGTTATCCTAAACCCTTTACAATTCCTCAGTCCCCCCTTTCAGGAATACTGCGTTCAATCCTGGTGCCCTTATTACCAAAAAGATATAAACAAGCTAGAACGAGTTCAACGTATAGTTACCAAAATGATACCTAGCCTAAAGAACAAACCATACGAAGAGCGTCTTAGAGAATTAAATCTATTTCCTTTAACCCAGCGCAGATTAAGAGGCGACCTTAATTCAAGTGTTCAAAATCATCAAAGGCATCGACAATATGAACTGTAGTACGTACTTCACTATCGACCAATCTAATTACACGCGGGGAAACGGTTGCAAAATTATTGGTAAATCTTTTAACTCGCACGAATCTAAGAATTTCTTCTTCAATCGAGTTGTCAACTTGTGGAATGGGCTTCCCCGAGACGTTATAGACTGCAGCACCGTTGATTCATTTAAATTCCGCCTAGACAAATATCTCGCATCAAACCCGCGACTGACTGCGTTTGTAAATGAATAACTTTATCCTCCCCTCAGTTACTAACCCATATGTCCCCTACTAACTTCCTTAGTCCTCCCACGTTAGTGGCAGGGCAGTAGTTCCCTTTCCAATGTTCCCTTACCCACTCTAAACCACTGTTTGGACACTTGATCCTCAGTGTTTTGGAGGACAAGCAACCTAGAAGGGTCACTAGAACTGTTGTTGCTTGATTTCCTTTGTACTCCCTTTGTACTCTCTCTCTCTCTCTCTCTCTCTCTGTGTGTATGTGTTGAGGCGTCACCTGAGAGGCCCTTCACCCCGGCACACACACACACACACACACACACACACACACACACACACACACACATACATTTTTGTATTTAATGTAAAATTACAGGTTCACAATCGTTCGCCAGGAAAAATAAAGACACCTAAATGGCACGAAAGGTCTTAATATTGACAAAGAAATAGGGCGAAAGTTCTTAAAATCGACAAACTAATGGGACAAACATATTAAAATCTGAAAACTAATGGGGCTAAACATGAGGGAGAAGGGGGCCCAGAAAAACGACTCATTTCCCTTTAATAGGCATTTAGAAGAACGTATACCTGTATTGAACGACACGTGCTAATAACACACACACACAGCAACACACACACACACACACACACAGCAACACACATAAACACAGCATCAAACACACACAGCAACACACACACACACACAGCAACACACACACACACACACAGCAACACACACACACACACACAGCAACGCACACACACACACACACAGCAACACACACACACACACACACACAACAACACACACACACACACACACACACACACACACACACACACACACACACACACATAGCAACACACACACACACACACACACACACACACACACACACACAAACAGTTACTTTGGTATAGAAAGGTATCATAATATTTTTCCCGTAATGGACCAGCCAATGAATGTTATGGAGGCAAGTCAAGTCCCCCCCCCCCCCCCCCGGCTCCTGCCCACGTGGTGAGAGCTTCGCCTGGATAGACGGAAAGAATGTGAAAGGGGGGCGGTGGTGAGGGGGGGGGGGGGTCCACCACGGGGGGCTTGAAGGAGATGGGTTGGGGGAGGCGACGGGGGGCTTGAAGGGGGGGGGGGTTAGTAGGGGGGGGGGCGACGGGGGGCTTGAAGGGGATGGGGGTGCGGGGGGGTAGTGGGGGCATGCAGGGGGGCTTGAAGGGGGTGGGTGGGGGGTTAGTAGGGGGGGGGCGACGGGGGGCTTGAAGGGGATGGGGGTGCGGGGGGGGGTAGTGGGGGCATGAAGGGGGGCTTGAAGGGGATGGGGTTGGGGGTTGTAGAGTAGGTTGGGGGGTAGTGGGGGGCTTGAAGGGGATGGGTTGGGGGGGGTAGTGGGGGGCTTGAAGGGGATGGGGGTGCGGGGGGGGGGTAGTGGGGGCATGAAGGGGGGCTTGAAGGGGATGGGTTGGGGGGTGTAGAGTAGGTTGGGGGGGTAGTGGGGGGGCTTGAAGGGGATGCATGGGTGGGGGCGTAGAGTGGGTGTGGGGGTCATGAAGGGGATAGGCGGCGAGGGAGGGAAGGGCCGACGGGGGGATGGGAAGGGGTCGTAGAGTGGGGGTAGATGTATGAAGGGAATGAGGGGGAATTGGAGGGGATGGATGACGAGGGGGCTTAGAGGGGGGGGGGGGGGCGGCGATGGGCGTAGAGTGGTGGGGGGTGGGCTTGTGGGGTGCATGGAGGGGGATTATGGGTGGGGGGGGGGGCGATGGGCGTAGAGTAGGGGGGGGGGGGGGGGGGCTAGTGGGGGGTTATGGGGGGCAGAGGCTGTTGCTCCCAGTCTAACACTCGCCTGTGTAGTATGTAACCCAAACAAATAACCCCAAGCCTAATAACTCACCACTACACTCCATAACGTTATGTAATAATGATAATAATAATAATAATAATAATAATAATAATAATAATAAGACATGATAATAATATTCTATCTATCTATCTATCTATTGCCTGACGCCGTGATCCCCGAAGGGGTGGCCACGAACGAACCGCCCCCATGCACCTCTGTCCCCAGTCAGTCGACGCCCCTCCCCCCAACCAGCACCACCTTCGTTCATGTACTTCCTCACCCCATCCTTCCACCTCATATTCGGTCTACCTCTCCCCCTCTGTCCCTCCACCTCGCTCTCGTACACCCTCTTAGTCATTCTCTCGCTTTCCATACGTTCCATATGGCCGAACCATCTCAAGTTGTTCCTTTTCACACTTTCCAGCACATCTACCTCCACACCACCTCCTTCTTACTTCCTCATTAGTCTGTCTATCCCTCCATGTAACTCCGCACGCACTCCTTAAGTAATTCATTTCCACTGCTCTCACTCTTGGTCTGAGCCTCTCAACCAACGTCCATGCTTCGCTTCCGTAAGTCAGTGTCGGGATTACCACACTGTCATGCAAGGACTTCTTCACTTCCATACTGACCACCCTATTTCTTGTTACTGCTTTTAGCGTTCCTACAACCCTCTTCCCCTGTTGTACCCTCTCCCGCACCTCTTCATCCATAGTCCCATCTTTACTCAACACACTGCCCAGATACTTAAAAGAGTTGACGATCTCCATAGCCTGACCGTTCAGCTTCACCTCACACTCTGTGACTTCACCCCTTTCGAAGACCATAACCTTGCTCTTCCCCGTATTTACCTTCAAATTCCGTTTTTCGCACACTGTTCCAAACTCATTTACCAGACCCTGCAACTCCCATTCATTATCACTCATAATAATATATAATAATATTAATTATAAAAATTATCATTATTATTATTATTATTATTATTATTATTATGCTGATCAAAGGGTCGGCGCATCGAGGCCACACTGTCAAAATGTTATTGGTAGATGTCAAGCCCGGGCAACTTAACCTAGTGATTCGTAAAAAACGCCTAATATTCATGGCCATCCCTTCTCGGGAATTGGGGCGTCCGAGGGGGGGGAAAAAAAAAAAAAAAAAAAAAGTGTTGGTGATCGCCTACGTTACCTTATTCTCGTCTGCGCCGATATAAACAAATAATTTACCTTGATAAAAATCTCAGGTGACATATAAACAGCAAGATCATTAATGGTGGATGGTTCACTTTTTGGGCGACTATTTCATATATATATAATTTGTTTTAGTTTCCTCCCTAGACCTCCATCAAACTTAAAACAAACATCCATTAGATCCCCCTTCTAGATTAATTTGTACATTTTTCGGCCGGGTTTTTTCAAAATTACAGGCTCACTATCGTTCGCCAGGAAAAAAAATCGACACCTAAATAGCACGAAAGGTCTTAATATTGACAAAGAAATGGGGCGAATGGTCTTCAAATCGCCAAACTAATGGGGGCAAACATCCTAAGATCTGAAAACTAATGGGGCTAAACATGAGGGAGGAGAAGGGGGTGGTCCAGCAAAACGACTCCATCTCCTCTTAACCGTGATATAAAATCCACGCTCTCGGGTGACGCATAAACAGCTTGGGATGACGCAGGTAAAGGTATAAGATCCCCGCTCACCTCCAATTACCGGACACTCGACAGGTATATATATATATATATATATATATATATATATATATATATATATATATATATATATATATATACAGGTATATATATATACAGGTATATATATATATATATATATATATATATATATATATACTGTATATATATACAGGTATATATATACAGGTATATATATATATATATATTTTTT
>CM064504.1:72538060-72580560 GCA_032716605.1 Paralithodes platypus | reverse complement strand
CATCAGGGGTATTTAGAAACCTTTAGTTTAGTTACTTCAACCTCTGCAGTTGTCTTTGAGTTAGCTGTGTTGAGCCTATTAGGGATACTTTAAAGCCTTTGTTACCATCAGGGGTATTTAGAAACCTTTAGTTTAGTTACTTCAACCTCTGCAGTTGTCTTTGAGTTAGCTGTGGGCAGAAAACTAATTTTGGAGAGGTAATTATAAGAGGGAGAGAACTCTATTTCTTATTCTAATCTGGCAACCTTATGCGTCATATGTGCGTGAAAGGGTTAACACTTCACCCCTTTACAGCTTCTTGCTCTATACAGGGGCACAGAGCGCCCCTGTTTTGAGTATTGTTCACATGTGTGGGGAGGTTCCACCCATACCGCACTTCTCAAAAAAATAGGAGTCCAAAGTAATTTGCATCAAGTCACTTCCTCTAACTAGTTCCCTACAATCTCTTTCTACACGCCGCAATGTTGCATCTCTTTCACTCTATTATCGCTATTAGAACAATCAGTGTTCCTCAGAACTCTCCCAGTGCATACCCTCTCCCTTGCGGCGAATGGAAGGCACCCGCCTTTCAACACTGTCCCACTCCTATTCTGTCCAGCTCTCCAAACCAAGAATTGGCACATTTTCTGTCTTTATTCTACGCAACAAGTGAACTCTGGAACTCTCTCCCTCAATCAACCTTTCCTCCATCCTATGACTTAAACTGCTTTAAACTTCATGTGTCCAGGAATTTTTACATTGAATTTGGCTCTGCCACTCTTTTGGCTTTGGGGGAGACACTCGTTACAGGGAAACATCCTTTTTTCTCCTTCATACAAAACAAAAAAAAATATATATATATATACTGTATATATAACGGAAAATAAGGCTAGTGCGTCATTGGCTAATTGGTCAAGAGGCGGGGATAATGAGGGACCAATGGGAGACGAGTTAGCCGGTCATTTCACTCTCCCGTCTTTTCGCTCCAGTTTTGGTTTGTGTATACTTCCTAAGCTGAACAAACACGTCCGGTGTCAGCCAGAATAAAGAGGAACAGACGCCACGGTGCTGAAAAGGTTAACCCCTTCAGCACCAGGACGCATTAACCCTTTCAGCACCAGGACGCATATTTATCTTTGATTCTGGTTAACATTAAACGATTTTATGTAGATTAACCCTTTCACGCATTTATGACGCAGAGGTTGCCAGATTAGCAATTAGAAATAGAGTTCTCTCACTCTTATAATTACCTTTCCAATATTAGTTTTCTGCCCACAGCTAACTCATAGACAACTGCAGAGGTTGAAGTAACTAAACTAAAGGTTTCTAAATACCCCTGATGGTAACAAAGGCTTTAAAGTATCCCCAATAGGCTCAACACAGCTAACTCAAAGACAACTGCAGAGGTTAAAGTAACTAAACTAAAGGTTTCTAAATACTCCTGAAGGTAACAAAGGCTTTAAAGTATCCCCAATAGGCTCAACACAGCTAACTCATAGACAACTGCAGAGGTTGAAGTAACTAAACTAAAGGTTTCTAAATACCCCTGATGGTAACAAAGGCTTTAAAGTATCCCCAATAGGCTCAACACAGCTAACTCAAAGACAACTGCAGAGGTTGAAGTAACTAAACTAAAGGTTTCTAAATACCCCTGATGGTAACAAAGGCTTTAAAGTATCCCCAATAGGCTCAACACAGCTAACTCAAAGACAACTGCAGAGGTTGAAGTAACTAAACTAAAGGTTTCTAAATACCCCTGATGGTAACAAAGGCTTTAAAGTATCCCTAATAGGCTCAACACAGCTAACTCAAAGACAACTGCAGAGGTTGAAGTAACTAAACTAAAGGTTTCTAAATATCCCCGATGGTAACAAAGGCTTTAAAATATCCCTAATAGGCTTAACACAGCTAACTCAAAGACAACTGCAGAGGTTGAAGTAACTAAACTAAAGGTTTCTAAATACCCCTGATGGTAACAAAGGCTTTAAAGTATCCCCAATAGGCTCAAAATCGCGTCATATGTCGGAGAGGGTTAAGAATGACTTGTGTTATTAAGGAGAGGTTTTTAGCCGATTCCCTAGACTTCCATCAAACTTAAAATTACTCCCCCTAGACCCCCTTTCAAGATAAATTTGTACATTTTTCGGTAGAAAAATGTCCCGGCCGAAGGCTGATTTCCCTTACATTACAGGCTCGCTTTCTCTCGCCAGGAAAAAATCGACACCTAAATGGCACGAATGGTATAAAAATTGACAGAAATGGGGCGAGGGCTCTTAAAATCGCCAAACTAGTGGGGCGAACGTCTTAAAATCTCAAAAGCAACGGAACTAAACATGAGGGAGAAAGGTGTCCAGAAAAAAATCCTCCAGGTGGAAATCTCCCCTTAAGAGGGGTGATTGAGATCGCATTTACCCATTGGAGTCTTAGAAAGATATTAGAAACTAAAGAAAATCGTTTAATGGTAACCAGAAGATGATGAAATTTACGTCACGGTACTGAAGGGGTTAAGGGGGTAGTGGTTGTTCGTTTGTCTATTCATTTAATTAATTATTTTTTTAATTTCCTAGCTAGACCTCCATCAAGCTTAAGGGGGGGTGACCTGCTGGCTCTTATTTCTGTCCTTTTCTCTCTTTCTCTGGCTTGTATCCATTCAGCCCCATTCACCCAACTATTTTAAGACGTTTATCCCCTTCTAGGTGTCGATTTCTTCCTGGCGAGCGATAGCGAGCCAGCATTATATGAAGAAATCCGGCTTCGCCGGAGAAATTTTTCTATCGAAAAATTTAAAAATTTAGCCTGCTGTCAAACAAAAATAAAAAATATGCTGGCTCGCTACCGCTCACCAGTAAAAAAATTGACACCTGGATGGGGATAAACGTCTTAAAACAGTAGGCTGAATGGGGCCAAATGGATACAAGCCAGAGAAAGATAGAAAAGGACAGAAGAAAAACAGGTCACCCCCGTTAAACAAACACCCGCTAGACCCCACACCTCTCTACATCAACTACTTCGCTTCCCACATTCACCCACACCTTCCACCCCTATACCCCCACACTCTACCCCTCCTAATCCACCCAGACCCACACTCTTCACCCGCACACCCACCCAAGACTCCAACCCCCTCATCACCACCCCTTCCCACCCCCACCCACATCTTTCTATACCCTCCACTACTCTTCTTACATCCCTCACCCCCTCCACACCCACCCAGATCCACCCCACCACCCAGATCCACACCCCCAACAACCACACCCCAAACTCTCCCTCCACACCTTCCACCCCCCACAACCACCTCTATCTCCTACACCAGCCACACCTCCACACTCCCCTTCCACACCTACCCAGACCCCCCTCCCCCCCACAACCACCTCTACCTCCTACACCCTCCCCTACGCTTTCTACATCCTCCCACCCAGATCCACTCCCGCACCCACCACTATTCCCATACTCCCCCTTCACACCCCACCACCACCCAAACTCCCCTTCCACACACACCCACACCAACCACCTTCACCCCCACACACCACCCCACACCCAACAATCTTCACCCCACACACCACCAGATCCCCCTCACACCCAACAACCTTCACCCCCACACTCACCCCCCACCCAACAACCTTCACCCCCACACACCACCCACACCCCCACACACCACCCCACACCCAACAACCTTTACCCCCACACACCACCCCACACCAAACAACCTTCACCCCCACACACCACCCCACACCCAACAATCTTCACCCCACACACCACCAAATCCCCCTCACACCCAACCTTCACCCCCACACTCACCCCCCACACCCAACAACCTTCACCCCCACACTCACCCCCCACACACCACCCCACACCCAACAACCTTCACCCCCCCACTCACCCCCCCACACCACCCCACACCCAACAACCTTCACCCCCACACACCACCCAAGGTGGTGTCATTGAGCGTATTTATCAATACCAAATATCAGTGTGGAATGTTTTCATAGAAATTTAAATTTGTTTGTGTTTGTATGTTTAATAACCTTCACCCCCACACACCACCCCACACCCAACAACCTTCACCCCCACACACCCCCAGAACCCCCCCACACCCAACAACCTTCACCCCCCCCCCCTCACATACCAAAGCAACACATTGATATACGACTCCGCTTAACCCTTCTATTTTACACACAAAATTACCAAGCCTTTTACTTTCCTCACTATACGCATTTTTTTTTTGCAATGTGTTTTTTGTTTATGTGTGTGTGTGTGTGTGGTATTTTTTTTAACCCTTCTGTACCGGCGAAGTCATTCCAATTTAATTCTAGATTACGATTGTTTACAGTTTAAGAAGGATCTGTGGTAGTCAAAAGGGTTAAGCTAATATATTGTATATATATATATAAAAAGGTTAAGGGGAGATCTCCACTTGAGGGATTTTTTTTCTTGACCCCTTTCTCCCTCATGTTTAACCCCATTGCTTTTGATATTATAAAACGTTTGCCCCATTAGTTTAACGATTTTAAGAACTTTCACCCCATATTAAGACCTTTCGTGCAATTCAGGTGTCGATTTTATCCTGGCGAGCGAAAGCGAGCCTGTAATTTAAGAGGAACCGGCCTTCGGCCGGGAAATTTTTCTACCGAAAAATGTACAAATTTATCTTGAAAGGGACTCAAGGGGGTGTAATTTTAAGCTTGATGGAGGTCTAGGGAACAAACTAAATACCTCCCCTTAAGCTAAACACCACACCTCCCAATGAAATTAATGAAAGCATGTGATCCTACCGGGATTCGAACCTGGGTTACCACATACAGAGCTTAAGCATTTAACCATAACACCATCAAGACGGTCAGATAGTTCGAAGCTTGTTTATAGCTGGAGTGCCGTGTTAAACTGAATATAGCTGGAGTGTCGTGTTAAACTGAATATAGCTGGAGTGCCGTGTTAAACTGAATATAGCCGGAGTGCCGTGTTAAACTGAATATAGCCGGAGTGCCGTGTTAAACTGAATATAGCCGGAGTGCCGTGTTAAACTGAATATAGCCGGAGTGCCGTGTTAAACTGAATATAGCCGGAGTGCCGTGTTAAACTGAATATAGCTGGAGTGCCGTGTTAAACTGAATATAACTGGAGTGCCGTGTTAAACTGAATATAGTTGGAGTGCCGTGTTAAACTGAATATAGCTGGAGTGCCATGTTAAACTGAATATAGCTGGAGTGCCGTGTTAAACTGAATATAGCTGGAGTGCCGTGTTAAACTGAATATAGCTGGAGTGCCGTGTTAAACTGAATATATCCGGAGTGCCGTGTTAAACTGAATACAATCGTCTAATAGTAGCCAGAATATAGCTAAGGTACCGGTACTGAAAGGGTTAAGGGGAGGTTTTTAATGTGTTCCCTAGACTTCCATCAAGCTGGAAATTACACCCCCTTGACCCCCTTTCAAGATAAATTTGTACATTTTTCGGTAGAAAAATGTCCCGTTCCTCTTAAATTACAGGCTCGCTATCGCTCGCCAGGAAAAATCGACACCTAAATGGCACGAAAAGTCTTAAAATTGACAGAAATGGGGCGAAAGTTCTTAAAATCGTCAAACTAATGGGGCGAACGTCTTACAATATCAAAAGCAATGGGGCTAACCATGAGGGAGAAAGTGGTCAGGAAAAAAATCCCTCCAGTGGAAATCTCCCCTTGAGTTTCATTATCCTAGTCGTTTGTGGAGCACTTTCTCATTATCTAAGCCAGGTATCACACGAGCGCATTTTCTGGCAATTTTCGATGAACAATGTTTTTTTTTTTCCGTACTGTGTTGAGGCTCTTTCGCATTGGCATCGAAAACTAGCTCGAAGATCGATTATGTTAGCTAGTTTAACCCCGTCAGTATTACGATGCGTTCAGATTATTAGATGATTTCGTTCGGATTAGGAAGGGTAATTGAGGTTTTAAGACGTTCGCCCCCAATTACGTTGTCGATTTTGAGACTTTTCGTGTAATTTCTGTATCCATATCAAGACCTGTCGTGCCATCTAAGTGTCATTGTTTTCCTTGCGCGTGATAGCAAACCTGTCAGAGGGTTAATTGTTTGTGTGTGTGTGTGTGTGAGGGGGGGGGGGGGAGGTGTGTCCATGGAAATAGGGGAGGGGGATTCAGGGAAGGGGAGCATGTGTGTCTGGGGAGGGGAGGGGGGGGGGGGGGGGTCTAGCCGCGTCAGAAAAGTTTCCGGAAGGTCCCCCATCCTTAGTTTTCAGACTATATGACGTTAGACCCATTAGTTTGGCGATTTTAAGAGCTTTCGCCCCATTAGTTTTAGCCCCTTGAACTTTTACGACGTTCGCCCCATTAGTTTAGCGATGTCAAGAACTTTCACCCCATTTCTGTCAATATTAAGGCCTTTCGTGCCATTTAGGTGTCGATTTTTTCCTGGCGAGCAATAGCGAGCCTGTAATTTTAAGAGGAATCGGCTTTCGGCCACCGAAAAATGTAAAAAAGGGTTAATATCTGAAAACTAATGTGGCTAAACACGAGGGAGAAAGGGGTCCAGAAAAACGGCCCATCTCCCCTTAAGGTAATGGATCGTCTGATTGTGTGTCTGTTGTTTCGCCTTCAAAGGGTGCTTGTTGCAATATACTTTGTTTTGTCTTTTTCTTCTTCTCATGGTCAAAGTGAGGAGGGGTGTGTGTGTGTGTGTGTGTGTGTGTGTGTGTGTGTGTGTGTGTGTGTGTGTGTGTGTGTGTGGTAGGATGGGGGTGGGGGGGGGGGTGGCTATGTGTGTCTGTGTGTACGTCTGTGTACGTGTGCTTTTGACTGTGTGTGTGTCTGTGTGTGTGTGTTTCATCTAGGTAATGGAGGTATAGTCTGGCCCGCCTTAACCCCCCCCCCCCTCTCTCTCTCTCTCTCTCTCTCTCCTTAACATACATATATTTCTACATTTCTCTATTGTGACATTTGAGGGATAAATTGTTTTCTCATTAGTTCTTGCACAGTCTCTCCCTCCCTCCCCCCCCCCTTTCTCTCTCTCTCTCTCTCTCTCTCTCTCTCTCTCTCTCTCTCTCTCTCTCTCTCTCTCTCTCTCTCTCTCTCTCTCTCTCTCTCTCTCTCCTATATTGATATTAGTAAAATTACAGTATCACAAACCACCATGGTATCGAAATGTATCGCTGCCTTCTCTTGTTTACTCTGGTCGGCGGTAAATGAAGGTTGTTGAGTCATGTTAAGTCTCTCAGCAAACACTCCCTCTCATTGGCTGCTTCTGAGTCACTGTAAATTGACCAATCCTGAGTCATTCTGATTACACTCATCTTCCAATGAGTTATATATATATATATATATATATATATATATATATATATATATATACTATATATATATATATATATATATATATATATATATATAAAACAATAAAATAACCACTAGTCTCCTTAAGGCTTAAGGGGAGGTTTTTAGTTTGTTTCCTACTCCTCCAGCAATCTTAAAATTTCACCCCCTAGACCCCCTTTCAAGATAAATTTGTACATTTTTCGGTAGAAAAATTTCCCGGCCGGAGGCCGGTTGGTCTTAAATTACAGGCTCGCTATCGCTCGCCAGGATAAAATCGACACCTAAATGGCACGAAAGGTCTTAAAATTGACAGAATGGGGCGGAAATTCTTAAAAATCACCAAACTAATGAGGCAAACGTCTTAAAATCTCATAAGCAATGGGGCTAAACATGAGGGAGAAAAGGGGTCCAGAAAAAAGGTCCCTCAAGTGGAAATCTCCCCCCTTTAACACGAAGCTTAAACTAGCAAAAATCCGAAGAGCATAAAAAAATCGCTGTTACATTCGGGACAACTCAACTAGGCTACCCCACAAGCCGTTCTCTGCGTGACTGAACAGCTGGGGGGGGGGGGGTGCGTGATGGAGGACACGTAACTCAATTTAGATCTTTGCTGTAGAACACTTTTTAAGAGGAGATATTCTCCACTTGAGGGATTTTTTTTCCTTGACTCCTTTCTCCCTCATGTTTAGCCTCATTGCTCTTGAGATTTTAAGACGTTCGCCCCATTAGTTTGGCGATTTTAAGAACCCTCGCCCCATTTCTGTCAATTTTAAGACCATTCGTGCCATTTAGGTGTCGATTTTTTCCTGGCGAGCGATAGCGAGCCTGTAATTTAAGGGGAATCGGCCTTCGGCCGGGACATAGAAATGTACAAATTTATCTTGAAAGGGGGTCTAGGGTGAGTAATTTTAAGCTTGATGGAAGTCTAGGGAATCAACTAAAAACCTCCCCTTAAGTCAGCTTTGATTATTGTGTATATATTGTCGGGAGGGGTAGTGTGTGTGTGTGTGTGTGTGTGTGTGTGTGTGTGTGTGTGTGTGTGTGATAGATAGAGAGAGTTACACAGCGCTACACAGATACTCATACCACACAGACCTTGCGGATCCTTACTAGGTGCTCCGGCCTTAATACTACTAGACAGGGACAGTTTATAGTAGAATAGGACAGAGAGAGAGAGAGAGAGAGAGAGAGAGAGAGAGAGAGAGAGAGAGAGAGAGAGAGAGAGAGAGAGAGAGAGAGAGAGAGAGAGAGAGAGAGAGAGAGATTGTGTATGTGTGTGTGAGAGAGGGAGTGAAAGAGAGAGAGAGTATGTGTGTGAGAGAGAGAGAGAGAGAGAGAGAGAGAGAGAGAGAGAGAGAGAGAGAGAGAGAGAGAGAGAGAGAGAGAGAGAGAGGGAACTGTGTGTGTGTGTGTGTTTAGTGACTGATGCGCTAAAAATATTGTGTTATATATATAACAAACTAACACGCATATTAGCTTTTACACTCGTTAACGTGACTGAACCTATTAGCATGTACTGAAAGGGATATCCTGCCCTCCCCAAGTTACACCCACACCTACCCCCACAAACCCAGTGACCTCTTATACCACCCACACCCCACCCCATGCTCCCACACCTACCCACCACCCCGCTCACACCCCAACACAAACCCAGTGACCTCTTATCCCACACCCCACCCCATGCCCCCACATCCCAAACCATGCCCCCACACCCCAGGCCCCCACACCACACCCACACTCCACCCCATGCCCCCACACCCCAAACCATGCCCCCACACTCCACCCCATGCCCCCACACCCCATACTCCCACACCCTGCTTAGTTCCTATTTTTAGTGCCACAACCCCAGTGACCTTACACCCCCTCCCACGCCCCCCCCCCTACCCACTCCCTCCCTCCCTCTGTCTCTCTCCCCCTCCCCCCCACCCACCTACCCACCGCCCCCGCCCACACACCCACCCTCTCCCCAACAATAGCGGATCCGGTTCACGAGGTATGGGCGGTGGGGTTGGAGGGGGGGGGGGGGGAAGGGGTGTTAGGAAATGGAGAGGAGGGCAGTGGGAGGGGGAGGGAGATGGAGGGGAGAGTGGGGAAGGAGGGGGAAATAAAAGGGGACTGGGAGGGGTGACTGTTAGGGTGAAGGTGGAGAGAGAGCAATAAGGGGGCCGGTGGAGGGTGGGAAGAGGGGGAGGGGGGTGAGTGATGGGGAGAAGGTAACAAGGGGGAAGGGGAGGGGGGCGAGTGGTGGGGGGCGAGTGATGGGGTGATGGTGGGGAGAGAGTAACAAGGGAGAGGGGGGAGGGGGTGACTGATGGGGTGAGGGTGGAGGCAATAATGGGGTAAAGGTGGGGAGAGAATAATAAAGGGGAGGTGGAAGGGAGGGGTGATGGTGGGGGCCGAGTAGTGATGGGGTGAGGGATGACGCAGCCAGAAGGAGTTCGTCGGCCCCTGGGGTAGTGACGTCATAGCAGGAGGGTGGGGGGGGGGGGGAAGAGGGGAAGGGGAGGGTAAAAAAGAGGGTAAAAAAGCAGGGGGATGAGGGAAGGAGGGAGTGGAGAGGGAAAAAGAGGGGAGGAAAGGAGAGTAGGGGAAGAGGGGAGGGGAGAAGGGGAGACAAGAGAGTAATAAGAAGGAGGGAAGAAGGGAAGGTAGAGGTGGGAGAGTGAGAAGAGGGGAGGAGAAAAGGGGAGAGAGAAGAGAGGGAGAGGAAGATGGAGGCTAAGAGGGGAGGGGAAGAGGAGAGGGGAAGACATAGTAGAGGGAGGGAAGGTGCGCTAGAAGGTGGAGGAAAGGTGAAGAGGGGTGGAACGGAAGGGAGGGAAAAGAGGAGGGGAGGGGGAGAAAGGGGAGGGGAGGGGGGGGGGAGGGGGAAAAGAAAGAGGGGAGGTGTGCACAGCGGAGAGATATGAAGTGAAGGGAGAGAATGGGAAGGTGGAGGGGGGAAGAGGGGAGAGGGGGGGGGACTTCGTAAAAGGGGTAAATAAAGGGGGAAGGGGAGGGGAAGAAAGAAGGGGGAAGGGGGAGAATAGGACAGAGAGGTGGAGGGAGGGGTAGAGTACGAGATAAGAGGACTCAAAGGGGTAAAGGGGAGACTCAAAGGTAACTAGGTATTTTAGGAGGAGGGGTAACATAGGTATTTTCTTCAGCTTATTAGATAATCTACCTCCAGGACTCAAAGGGGTAACATAGGTATTTTACGTTATTTAGCATATAATCTACCTCTAGGACTCAAAGGGGTAACATAGGTATTTTACGTTATTTAGCACATAATCTACCTCTAGGACTCAAAGGGGTAACATAGGTATTTTACGTTATTTAGCATATAATCTACCGCTAGGACTCAAAGGGGTAACATAGGTATTTTACGTTATTTAGCATATAATCTACCTCTAGGACTCAAAGGGGTAACATAGGTATTTTACGTTATTTAGCACATAATCTACCTCTAGGACTCAAAGGGGTAACATAGGTATTTTACGTTATTTAGCATATAATCTACCTCTAGGACTCAAAGGGGTAACATAGGTATTTTACGTTATTTAGCACATAATCTACCTCTAGGACTCAAAGGGGTAACATAGGTATTTTACGTTATTTAGCACATAATCTACCTCTAGGACTCAAAGGGGTAACATAGGTATTTTACGTTATTTAGCATATAATCTACCTCTAGGACTCAAAGGGGTAACACAGGTATTTTACGTTATTTAGCATATAATCTACCTCTAGGACTCAAAGGGGTAACATAGGTATTTTACGTTATTTAGCATATAATCTACCTCTAGGACTCAAAGGGGTAACATAGGTATTTTACGTTATTTAGCATATAATCTACCTCTAGGACTCAAAGGGGTAACATAGGTATTTTACGTTATTTAGCATATAATCTACCTCTAGGACTCAAAGGGGTAACATAGGTATTTTACGTTATTTAGCATATAATCTACCTCTAGGACTCAAAGGGGTAACACAGGTATTTTACGTTATTTAGCATATAATCTACCTCTAGGACTCAAAGGGGTAACATAGGTATTTTACGTTATTTAGCATATAATCTATCTCTAGGACTCAAAGGGGTAAATACCATCTCGACACACTCTGAATAACCTAAGACCTACATAAACGGCATAAAAGCTTCTAACGCTAGCCACAAGTATAGGTACGGTTGCGCTAATAAGTGATGTCTCAGCTGCCATAACGTTTGCCTCTCTCTATCCTCTATTAAGGGGAGATCTCGACTTGAGGGATTTTTTCCTTGACCCCTTTCTCCCTCATGTTTAGCCCCATTGCTTTTGATATTATAAAACGTTCGCCCCATTAGTTTAGCAATTTTAAGAACTTTCACCCCATAATAAGACCATTCGTGCCATTCAGGTGTCGATTTTATCCTGGCGAGCGATAGCGAGCCTGTAATTTAAGAGGAACCGGCCTTCGGCCGGGAAATTTTTCTACCGAAAAATTTATAAATTTATCTTGAAAGGGGGTCTAGGGGGTATCATTTTTAGCTTGATGGAAGTCTAGGGAACCAAGTAAATACCTCCCCTTAATGTCTGTCAGATGTTGAATAGAGTGGGTAAGTGTATGATATATATATATATACAGTATATACTGTATATATATATATATATATATATATATATATATATATATATATATATATAATATGTTTAGAGAGGAGAGAGAGAGAGAGAGAGAGAGAGAGAGAGAGAGAGAGAGAGAGAGAGAGAGAGAGAGAGAGAGAGAGAGAGAGGCAGTAAGTAGTTCATGTTGTGATCCCTGTAATTCATTCTTATCACGGATCCCCCTGTGGTATATTATCTAATCTATGGATGGCTTTATTTGTCTCCCTCAACTGACCTACTCTACTCTCTCTCACTCACACTCTCTCTCTCTTTCTCTATCTATCTATCTATCTTTCACACACTCTCTCATATATAATGGACCTCCAGCACTTAACAGGCTTCGAACTATCTCACTTAACCCTTTTTACTACCTCAGATCATTCTTAAGCTGCATAAACTCGTTTAAATATAGCAAGAATAAAATTATAAAGACATCGCCGGAACAGGGAGAGTGGGTCGTTTTTCTGCCCCCTTCTTCCTCATGTTTAGCCCCACTAGATTTTATATGTTAAGACGTTCGCCAAATTAGTTTTTCGAATTTAAAACCTTTCGTCCCATTTTTGTATCGATATCAAGACCTTTCGTGCCATTTAGGTGTCGACTATTTCCTGACGAGCGATAGCAAGCCAGTAATTATAAGAGGAACCGGTCTTTGGCCAGGAAATTTTTCTACCGAAAAATTTACAAATTTATCTTGAAGGGGGGTCTAGGGGGTATTTTAATTTAGCTTGCTGGCGTCTAGCAAGGCAACTAAAAACTAAATAAATAGACCCAATAAAAAAAAAATACCACTGTCCCCTTAACCCTTTTTGCTACCTCAGATCCCTCTTAACCCTTTCACGCTTATGACGCGATTTTGAGCCTAATGGGGATACTTTAAAGCCTTTGTTACCATCAGGGGTATTTAGAATCCTTTAGTTTAGTTACTTCAACCTCTGCAGTTGTCTTTGAGTTAGCTGTGTTGAGCCTATTGGGGATACTTTAAAGCCTTTGTTACCATCAGGGGTATTTATAAACCTTTAGTTTAGTTACTTCAACCTCTGCAGTTGTCTTTGAGTTATAGTTTACTCAACCTCTGCAGTTGTCTTTGAGTTAGCTGTGTTGAGCCTATTGGGGATACTTTAAAGCCTTTGTTATCAGGGGTATTTAGAAACCTTTAGTTTAGTTACTTCAACCTCTGCAGTTGTCTTTGAGTTAGCTGTGTTGAGCCTATTGGGGATACTTTAAAGCCTTTGTTACCATCAGGGGTATTTAGAAACCTTTAGTTTAGTTACTTCAACCTCTGCAGTTGTCTTTGAGTTAGCTGTGTTGAGCCTATTGGGGATACTTTAAAGCCTTTGTTACCATCAGGGGTATTTAGAATCCTTTAGTTTAGTTACTTCAACCTCTGCAGTTGTCTTTGAGTTAGCTGTGTTGAGCCTATTGGGGATACTTTAAAGCCTTTGTTACCATCAGGGTATTTAGAAACCTTTAGTTTAGTTACTTCAACCTCTGCAGTTGTCTTTGAGTTAGCTGTGGTGAGCCTATTGGGGATACTTTAAAGCCTTTGTTACCATCAGGGGTATTTATAAACCTTTAGTTTAGTTACTTCAACCTCTGCAGTTGTCTTTGAGTTAGCTGTGTTGAGCCTATTGGGGATACTTTAAAGCCTTTGTTACCATCAGGGGTATTTAGAAACCTTTAGTTTAGTTACTTCAACCTCTGCAGTTGTCTTTGAGTTAGCTGTGTTGAGCCTATTGGGGATACTTTAAAGCCTTTGTTACCATCAGGGGTATTTATAAACCCTTTAGTTTAGTTACTTCAACCTCTGCAGTTGTCTTTGAGTTAGCTGTGTGAGCCTATTGGGGATACTTTAAAGCCTTTGTTACCATCAGGGGTATTTAGAAACCTTTAGTTTAGTTACTTCAACCTCTGCAGTTGTCTTTGAGTTAGCTGTGTTGAGCCTATTGGGGATACTTTAAAGCCTTTGTTACCATCAGGGGTATTTAGAAACCTTAGTTTAGTTACTTCAACCTCTGCAGTTGTCTTTGAGTTAGCTGTGTTGAGCCTATTGGGATACTTTAAAGCCTTTGTTACCATCAGGGGTATTTAGAAACCTTAGTTTAGTTACTTCAACCTCTGCAGTTGTCTTTGAGTTAGCTGTGTTGAGCCTATTGGGGATACTTTAAAGCCTTTGTTACCATCAGGGGTATTTAGAAACCTTTAGTTTAGTTACTTCAACCTCTGCAGTTGTCTTTGAGTTAGCTGTGGGCAGAAAACTAATTTTGGAGAGGTAATTATAAGAGTGAGAGAACTCTATTTCTTATTGCTAACCTGGCAACCTCTGCGTCATAAATGCGTGAAAGGGTTAAGCTGCACAAACCCGTCTAAATATAGCAAAGAATAACATTAAAAAGACAGCGTCGGTGCAGAAGGGGTTAAGGGGAGATCTCCACTTGAGGGATTTTTTTCTTGACCCCTTTCTCCCTCATGTTTAGCCCCATTGCTGTTGATATTATAAAACGTTTGCCCCATTAGTTTAGCGATTTTAAGAACTTTCACCCCATATTAAGACCTTTCGTGCCATTCCAGGTGTCGATTTTATCCTGGCGAGCGATAGCGAGCCTGTAATTTAAGAGGAACCGGCCTTCGGCCGGGAAATTTTTCTACCGAAAAATTTACAAATTTATCTTGAAAGGGACTCAAGGGGGTGTAATTTTAAGCTTGATGGAGGTCTAGGGAACAAACTAAATACCTTCCCTTAACTCGATTACCCTGTTTATTTTCAACTGGCGATAAATTGCAAAGTTCCATTCAAGATTTCGCATTTATTTGGAATATTTTGTAGCGAAACAGGGTGCTAATTTATATAAACTTGGTCTGAATAGGATGCAAAGACGAATATGTTTCTATTAAGTATCGAGACATTAGCTGCTAAGGGATTCAATATACCGTTTTTTGTTTGTTTTTTTTCTATGTGATTGAGGGAGGCAAAAGGCAAAACTGCCTATAGCGAGTGCCTCCCCCATAGTTGAAAGAGTGACAGGGCCAAAATTATGTTGAAATGAAACAGCGTAGAGAGTTATTTGTAAGTACTGTCTACCTGGTCTCCACCACATCTGCCTGGCCACACACCTGTTCGTACCCGTAATGCTACTTTTCTTAAGGGGAGATTTCCACCTGGAGGATTTTTTTCTGAACCTCTTTCTCCCTCATGTTTAGCCCCATTGCTTGTGAGATTTAAAGACGCTTGCCCCATTAGTTTGGCGATTTTAAGAACCCTCGCCCCATTTCTGTCAATTTTAAGACCATTCGTGCCATTTAGGTGTCGATTTTTTCCTGGCGAGCGATAGCGAGCCTGTAATATAAGAGCAACCGGCCTCCGGCCGGGACATTTTTCTACCGAAAAATGTACAAATTTATCTTGAAAGGGGGTCTAGGGGGTGTAATTTTAAGCTTGATGAAAACGTAGGGAACAAACTAAATACCTCCCCTTAAGGGGGTAGGGGGCATTTATTTGTCCATTTGTTTAGTTATAATAATAGATTCCATCAAGCTATTAATACATTTTAGTTTCCTCCCTACAACTCCATCAAGCTTTAAAGATCCCCAAGATCCCCTTTCTAGATCATTATTTTGGGCCGAACGTCTACGAAAGTCAAAACTAATGGGGTTAAAAAAAAAAAAAAAAAAATATATATATATATATATATATACAAAAGATACCCTTAACCCATACAGACGTTCTTTTCATTATAATTATTGTGTCAACGACTAGACGATTATATTCAACTTAGGAAGGATGTCTGCCAATTGAAAGGCTACCAACTGTCTTCGTAGCGCAATGGATAAATGCACTGAATTCCGGTGTGAGCATCCTAGGTTCGAATCCCTGGACTGCCACATGTATTGGTTGATTTCATTAATTGAGTTTAGGAGTAAAGTCGGTTGGTGGAGGGTACATAATAACTATCTCAATCAATCCTTTTACCTATCTTACATCCTTCCTAAGCTTCATAAAGTTATCTAGGTGTAGCTGAGATCAAGGAAGAAAGACAGGTACAGAAGGGGTTAAAATCGCCAAACTAATGAAGCGAACGTCTTAACATCTCAAAACTAGTGGGGCTAAGCATGAGGGAGAAGGGGGTCCAGAAAAAAAAACAAGCAAACCTCCCCTTAACCCCTTCAACACGATGACTTACTTTTCCATAAGGCGATTTTCTTTAGCATATAATCTACGTCTAGGAGTGAAAGGGATATATACCTCCCTTGATGTTGGCCCTGTCACTCTTTCAACTATGGGGGAGGCACTCGCTATAGGCAGTTCTGTCTTTTGCCTCCCTCAATCACATAGAACAAAAAATCAGTCTCAATAAACCCTCTGAATAACATGGAGCCTTCTTAAGCTTAAAACAATCGTCTAAGGTGGTTACCCAGAATAGAAGGCAAAAAGACGTCACCGGTATAGAAGGGGTTTAAGGGGGGATAGGAATACACTAACACCTTTTGTCTCCAACTATCAACCAATCAGGGAGGAGGACACCACCATTATGTGATCTTGGCTGGCTGATTGTGACCAGACTATAGTGAAACGAGAATATATATACACTACACATATACACAGCCACCCATCTACCTACACACCACACCCAGCCAACCATCTACCCACACACCACACACAGCCACCCATCTAGCCACACACCACACACAGCCACCCATCTAGCCACACACCACACACAGCCACCCATCTAGCCACACACCACACCCAGCCAACCATCTACCCACACACAGCCACCCATCTACCCACACACAGCCACCCAGCCAACCATCTACCCACACACCACACACAGCCACCCATCTAGCCACACACCACACACAGCCACCCATCTAGCCACACACCACACCCAGCCAACCATCTACCCACACACAGCCACCCATCTACCCACACACAGCCACCCAGCCAACCATCTACCCACACACCACACACAGCCACCCATCTAGCCAACACCACACAGACCACCCATCTAGCCCCACAACCACAGCCAACCATCTACCCACACACAGCCACCCATCTACCCACACAGCCACCCAGCCAACCACTACCCCACCACCACACACATCCACCCATCTAGCCACACACCACACACAGCCCCCATCTAGCCACACACCACCACAGCCACCCATCTTCCACACACCACACCCAGCCAACCATCTACCCACACACAGCCACCCACTACCACAAACATCCCACCCAGCCAACCATCTACCCACACACCACACACAGCCACCCATCTTCCCACACACACCTACCTACCCACACACCAAACACACACACCCATCTACCCACACACCTACCTACCCACACAAACCTACACCTACACCCACACACATACACACACCCACACACCCTCCATTATTCTCAGGCATGGGCTAACAATGTGGGGCTATTTTCACTCCGCCCCCCACCCCCACCCCCTGAACACGTGCCCCCCCCCCCCCCCCCCACCTCTCCCCCCTCCCCACCGTCTGAACACGTGCCCCCTCCCCCCTTCCTTCCTCCTCCCCCCCCCCTTCCTTCCTCCACCCTCCTCCCCACCGTCTGAACACGTGGCCCCCGTCCCCCTCCCCTTTCCTCCCCCTCCCCTTCTACTTTACTGTCCTATTCTTTCACTATAAACTGTCCCTGTCGGACCACCTAGTTAGGGCAATCTGGCTGACGTTTCTATCATTTGGGAAGAGTCCACCGGGAAATAGGTGTGGAATATTTACAGCCAGTTTGCTCTAGGCCCTTTTGAGTTACAGAGAGGTCAGGAGGACACGTCTTGTTGCAGGTAGCGTTGCCCTTTGTCTCCTTCATCTATCTATCTATCTACCGTATCTATCCATTGCCAGACGCCTTACTCCCCTTTATGAGGGTGGCCATACACAAAATACCCCCAAGTGGACCTATCCCCTGTAAAAGAGACAACCCGTGCCACACACACAGAAGAAAAAAAAAAAAAAAAAAAGTGCATGCCGAACACCATTCATCTACCCACAACACACATCCCCAAAACTGTAGTGTGGGCGAAGGGACATGGGACGAAATGACCTATGGCACCGTTTAATGTTTCTCTCTCTCTACCAGAACTCTTAGTGTGGGCGAAGGGACATGGGGACGAAACGACCCATGGTGCATTCTCTCTCTCTCTCTCTATCAAAACTTTAGCGTGGGCGAAGGAGCATGGGGACGAAATTACCTATGGTGCAGTATATTCTCTCTCTCTCTCTCTCTCTACCAAAACTGTAGTGTGGGAGAAGGGACATGGGGACGAAATGACCCATGACACATTTTATTTTCTCTCTCTCTCTCTCTCTCTCTCTCTCTCTCTCTCTCTCTCTCTCTCTCTCTCTCCAAGCTACCATGCGACCGACAATAACTTTATGAATGAAGTTATAGTCTCATTCATAAAGGGGAGATCTCCACTTGAGGGATTATTTTCTTGGCCCCTTTCTCCCTCATGTTTAGCCCCATTGCTTTTGAGATTTTAAGACGTTTGCCCCATTATTTTGGCGATTTTAAGAGCTTTCGCCCCATTTCTGTCAATTTTAGGAACATTTGTGCCATTTAGGTGTCGGCTTTTTCTTGGCGAGCGATAGCGAGCCTGTAATTTAAGAGGAACCGGCCTTCGGCCGGGAAATTTTTCTACCGAAAAATGTACAAATTCATCTTGAAAGGGGGTCAAGGGGGTGTAATTTTAAACTTGATTGAGGTCTAGGAAACAAACTAAAAACCTCCCCAGGGAAGGTATTTAGTTTGTTACCTAGACCTCCACCAAGCCGAAAATTTCACCCCCTAGACCCCTTTTCAAGATAAATGTGTAAATTTTTCAGTAGAAAAACACCCCTTCTCCCGTCTCTACACTCACTAATAACACGCATATCAAAGCCACTCCAACAGCGTCCTCTCTCTCCAACACCCCTTCTCCTATCTCTACACTCACTAACAACACACATATCAAAGCCACTCCAACAGCTTCCTCTCTCTCCAACACCCCTTTTCCCCTCTCAATACTAATAACACGCATAATAAAGCCACTCCAACAGCTTCCTCTCTCCCCTCTTCAGGAAATAGGGGCAGTAGAAAGTATAGCTAGGAGGTGCCGTTGTAAAGGCTTATCCCTCAATACCTTCACCTGACCTAGGGGACGAAGTTTATGAGTTTATTTAGCATAGACGTTGGTGGGGGTTGGAGTGGGGGTGTTTGGTGGTGGGGGGGGGGGGGGAGTTATTTTGTCTCCCCTCCCTCCCCCTCTTTCTTCTTCTTCTTCTATTCAATAATTCTTATCATAATTTCTCTCCTTCTTTTCTTTTGTTTCTAAAAAATAAATCAAAATAAAACAGCATAGTCTCCCTCTCTCCACCACTTCCTACAGCTCCCTCCACCATCTCCTACTAATTGTATGCTAACTCCACCAATATATCCACTAGCTCCCCCCTCCACCACCACCCCATTCCACTAGTCCCCACTCTCTCCACCACCACCCCCACTTCCTCCTCACTCCAGCCCCCACCATGCCCTACTATTATTATATCACTCCTCTACCTCCACCTTTTCCACCTCCTCCACCCCCTACTCCACCTCCTCCAGCCACTCCTACTCCACCTCCCCCCCCCCCCCCTTTCACCCCCATGTGGAAGACTCACGGGCCAAGACGTGACTAGCAACAACGGTCCTATATAACTGCTCCACATACCACTCCGGCCCCACTCCCAAACGGCGACAACCCAATACCATCTCCGGCCAAAACCTAACACCATCTCCGGCCCCACTCACAAACGGCCACAACACAATACCATCTCCGGCCCCACTCCCAAACGGCCACAACCCAATACCATCTCGGCCCCACTCCCAAATGGCCACAACCCAATACCATCTCCGGCCCCACTCCCAAATGGCCACAACCCAATACCTTCTCCGGCCCCACTCCCAAACGGCCACATACCACTCCGGCCCCACTCCCAAACAGCCACAACAACCCAAACGGCCATAGTTATACCAATCCGGCCCCACTCCCAAACGTCCTTCCTAATCCGATCGAGGTATTTGGTTCACCGCGCTCGTTACCGCGGGACCGTTTACGTGGCTAACGGAAGCGGATGTTGCGCTGAGGTGGGGGGAAGGGGGGGGGAGGGGATGGGAAGGGCAGGTTGGAGAGGAGGGGAGGGGAGGGAAAGAAAGAGAGAGAAGGGAGAAGAAACGGCTCTTATAACTCGAAAAGGGCTAGAACAAACAGGCTGTAAATGTCCACACCTATTTACCGGCCGACTCTTCCTAAATGGTAGAAATATCTATATGCAGGTTAAGAAGGACCTACGGTATTCAGAGGGTTTATGGAGATCGCATTTACCCCTCTGAGTCCTTAGAGCTAGAATATAAGCTTAAGGGAAGATTTCCACCTGGAGGATTTTTTTCTGAACCTCTTTCTCCCTCATGTTTAGCCCCGTTCCTTGTGAGATTTAAAGACGCTCGCCCCATTAGTTTGGCGATTTTAAGAACCCTCGCCCCATTTCTGTCAATTTTAAGACCATTCGTGCCATTTAGGTGTCGATTTTTTCCTGGCGAGCGATAGCGAGCCTGTAATTTAAGGGGAACCGGCCTTCGGCCGGGAAATTTTTCTACCGAAAAATTTACAAATTTATCTTGAAAGGGGGTCAAGGGGGAGTAATTTTAAGCTTGATGGAAGTCTAGGGAATCAACTAAAAACCTCCCCTTAAGAAAGTCGTCTATTGGTAACACATAATATGATGGAACATATGTCATCGAGACCCTATGTCACAACTCCAGAGAGAGAGAGAGAGTGAGTGAGTATGAGAACGAAGTATGAGAACGAAAGACGAAAATGGAGAGGTGTGCGAATGAAAGTGTGTGTGTGTGTGTGTATTCACTTGCTTGTTCGTCAAGGGGAATCCACGCAATGCGAGCTAAGCTCATTATTATCGCGCCGTGTGTGTGTGTGTGTGTGTGTGTGTGTGTGTGTGTGTGTGTGTGTGTGTGTGAGAGAGAGAGAGAGAGAGAGAGGTGATTCAACTGGCAAAGTGAAATAAAGAGAGCTGCTTAGGACTGAAAGAAAGCAAGTGAGATAGATAGATAGATAGATAGATAGAGAGAGAGAGGGTGTTGTTCCCCTACATAAAGACCCCCCCCCCCCCTCCCTCCCTCCCTCTTTCACTGTCTGGTGTTTTTGTAAAGACTGCGTGTGTGGTGTTGAGGGGGCGGGGGGGGGGGGGGATGTCTGTGATCTTGGGTGAGGGAGGGGGAAGGTTTGTCTGCTTCCTCCATCCTCCCACCTGTGTGTGTGTGTTTGTTTATGTACTGTGTGTGTGTGTGTGTGTGGTTGGGCCTGCATGTGTGTGCATGTGTTGTCTGTTTATTAAGCCTGTGTGTGTGTGTCTTAAGTGGGGGGAGGGGAGGGGGGGTCTATTTCCTCCATTCTCCCACCTGAGCTATTCTTAAGTGTGTTGGGTAGAGAATAAATGTGTGTGTGTGTGTGTGTGTGTGTGTGTAATATATGTTGTGTTTGTATGTGTGTTATGGTATTTAAGTTGGTATATGTATACATACATATATACATAAATAAATACATAAATATATATATATACAGAGAGAGAGAGAGAGAGAGAGAGAGAGAGAGAGAGAGAGAGAGAGAGAGAGAGAGAGAGAGAGAGAGAGAGAGAGAGAGAGAGAGAGAGAGAGAGAGAGAGCACACAGAAGGCGTGAGTGAGTGGGTGGGTGGAAAGACCAATAAGGAGAACTCGATGATAGAAAGGAAAGTCTGGGTGAGTGGGAGGAGGAGGGTAGCCCGCTTAGTAACTGTTAGATGACGTCACTGAGTGGGAAGAGAGAGAGAGATAGGGTAAAATGGTCCTCAGTCAAACAGTCAGTTTATACAGTTTAAGAAGGACCTATGTTATTCAGAGGGTTTATTGAGCTTGTATTTACCCCCTTCGAGTCCTAGAGGTAGATTATAAGCTAGAGAAAATCGTCTAATGGCTACCAGAATATGACGAAAAGCATGTCACCGGTTCTGAATGGGTTAAAAAAAAAAAAAAAAAAAAAAAAAAAATCGTTTTTCTGGTCCCCCTTCTCCCTCGTGCTTAGCCCCATTAGCGTTCAGGTTTTAAGGAAGATAGTGAAGATAGCGGAAGAGTTGATATTTAGGATAATGAGATAGTTAAGAAAATAAGATAGTTAAGATAGTATAGGTATTAAGATAGCAAGATAGTCAGGATATTTAAGATCATTAATTTAGCAAGATAATAAGATAGTCAAGATAGTTAAGATATTCAAGATAATTAAGATAGCAAAAAAGTTAAGATAGCAAGATTGTTAAGATAGCAAGATAGTAAAATAGTTAAGATAGCAAGTTGGTCAAGATAACAAGATATTTAAGATAGTAATGATAGTCAAGATAGTTAAGATGCCAAGATAGTTAAGGTAGCAAGATAGTTAAGATAGGACGGTAGTTAAGACAGCAAGATAGTTAAGATAGGACGGTAGTTAAGATAGCAAGATAGTTATTAAGATAGAGAGATAGTCAATATATTAAGATACCAAGATAGCAAATAGTTAAGATAGCTAAGATAGTAAGCTAGTCAAGATAATCAAGTTAGTCAAGATAGCAAGATAGTTAAGATAGCAAGACAGTTAAGATAGCAAAATAGTTGAGACAGGAAGATTGTTTTATAGTTAAGATGGCAAGATAGTAAAATAGTTAAGAGAGCAAGATAATTCAGATAGTTAAGATAGCAAGTTGGTCAAGATAACAAGATAGTTAAGATAGCGAGATAGTTATGATAGTCAAGAAAGCAAGATAGTTAAGATAGGACGGTAGTTAAGATAGGACGGTAAAGATAGCAAGTTGGTCAAGATAACAAGATAGTTAAGATAGGACGGTAGTTAAGATAGCAAGATTGTAAGATAGTTAAGATAGTACAAAGCAAGATAGTTAAGATAGCAAGATAGTTAAGATAGGACGGTAGTTAAGATAGCAAGATTGTAAGATAGTTAAGATAGCAAGATTGTAAGATAGTTAAGATAGTACAGACAAATGACTGGCTGGTGGTAGACGTCTGGTAGTCTAAGGGTCAATGACACTCAAACTTCTACTCTATTCTCTCTCTCTCTTTCTCTCTCACACACACAGTCTCACTCATTCTCTCTCTCTCACACACACACTCTGTCTCACTCTCATTCTCTCTCCCTCTTTCACACATACACTCTCACACTCTTTTTTTTCTCTCTCCCTCTTTCACACATACACTCTGACACTCTTTTTTTCTCTCTCTCTCTCTCTCTCTCTCTTGTGCTTGTACTGTATATCTATCAAGTCATGTGCGCCTGTGGACCCCAATGGAAATACGCCTAATCGGTCTTAGTGAGCTATTCTTAGCTGGCTTAGCATGCGCTATAGCTTTAAGAACTATTATTATTATTATTAAGAACTATTCCTGATCATCAATACCACAACTACTACCACCACCACCACGACCACTAATAGCAAACCACTCACCTATTTCTACTACCACTAACCATAGCTACCACTACCACCACCACCAACCACCCTACCATTCCACCCTAAGTATTACTCCCACGACGACCACTTAGGCTAATAGCAAACCACTCACCTATTTCTACTACCACTAACCATAGCTACCACTACCACCACCACCAACCACCCTACCATTCCACCCTAAGTATTACTCCCACGACGACCACTTAGGCTAATAGCAAACCACTCACCTATTTCTACTACCACTAACCATAGCTACTACTACCACCACCAACCACCCTACCATTCTACCCTAGGTATTACTCCCACCACGACTACTAATAGCAAACCACTCACCTATTTCTACTACCACTAACCATAGCTACTACTACCACCACCAACCACCCTACCATTCTACCCTAGGTATTACTCCCACCACGACTACTAATAGCAAACCACCTATTTCTACTACCACTAACCATAGCTACTACTACCACCACCAACCACCCTACCATTCTACCCTAGGTATTACTCCCACCACGACTACTTAGGCTAATAGCAAACCACTCACCTATTTCTACTACCACTAACCATAGCTACCACTACCACCAACAACCACCCTACCATTCTAGCCTAAGTATTACTCCCACCACGACCACTTAGGCTGATAGCATACCACTTAACTATATCTACTACAGTCCGTTCATTCTAGGTTGGGTAGAAATTGTAACCTCTAACCTCTCCTAACTCACAAAGGACTGGAGTAATCGAGCTAATATTTCTACTCAATAGGAAGACTTGGCTAGGGAATAGGAGTGGAAATTGATAGCTCATTTGTTCTAGCCCCTTTTTGAGTAACAGTTTCTACATAACATACTACCACTACCAACTACCCCCCCCCACCACCCCTGTTTCTACATAACATACTACCACTACCAACTACCCCCCCCCCCCCACCACCCGTTTCTACATAACATACTACCACTACCAACTAACCCCCCCCCACCCCCCCTGTTTCTACATACCATACTACCACTACCAACTACCCCCCCCCCCACCACCTCTGTTTCTACATAACATACTACCACTACCAACCCCCCCCCCCACCACCCCTGTTTCTACATAACATACTACCACTACCAACTACCCCCACCACCCCTGTTTCTGCTACATAAATATTTATGCATATATCTCATTAATGGTACAACATAGGACATTGCTTATCTAGAAGTGTTTTTACTTCTTGTTCCCTGTTTAGTACGCCCTGTAATTTGGATGGTGTGGCTTTTGAACACACACAAACACACCCTCTCTCTTTCTCTCTCTCTCTCTCTATATATATATATATATATATATATATATATATATACAGTATATATTATGTCATACGAAGAAGTTCTCCCATGAATGAAGAAGTATCTTGGCCATAGTAATTGTATATATATTAAGTCATGAGAGACAATTACTGTTCCTTCACTCGTCTTTGTAATGGATAATTGGTTCATGAGAAATATATCGAATCAAATCAATCTCTTTCTCTCTCTCTCTCTCTCTCTATCAACGAAAAAGATTTTGCATCCCAGGAGCTGGACTGGACGACATTGTGGAAGCCTTCGAAGATACCACAAAGGATGCAAATGAAAATACCCTTTTTGTCATCCATGCTGGTTCAAATGACGTCATGCGCACCAGATCCGAAGAGTTGATGGAGAAATATCGCAAGATGATCCAGCACTACAAAAACAAGTCAAGGAATATCATCATCTCAGGCATTCTCCCCAAGATTGACGCACCTGACAAATTCTACGACAAGGCTTTCAGCACAAATAGCCGACTAAAACATTTGTGTCTGAGGGAAGAAGTTGAATTCATCAACCTCTGGGACAACTTCTACAACCAGCCTACTCTGTTCCGCAAGGATGGCACTCATCTAAACCCTGTGGGTTCAGCACGCATGGGTCGTCTCCTACACGAAGCAGTCCGCAGCCATGGATCAAAAAACGCCATCCGAGAAGAAGCAGCAGTGACATAAATCATCCAACGCCAAGAAAAAACACAGAGGCAACCGAGGACCACCAGCGATAAGGACCGAAGACAGCGAGGACCGAGGACAGCCATGAACATAAATGTAGATCCGACAAGAACCAAAAATATTATTAAAGAGCGTTCCGTGAGTTCTAAAATAACAAATTAAAAGGTTTTCTATGCAAACGCTCGTAGCATACGCAATAAATTTTCAGATTTAGAGGAGCTAGTGTTTACAGAAAATTATGATGTGATTGGCATAACAGAATCTTGGCTCAATACAGAAGATAGAGACTTTTTAGCAGAGTATTCACTTCCCGGTTATGTAATGTTTGAGAAAAAGCCGAATAAATCGAAATGGAGGTGGCGTTTTACTTTATATCAAAGAAAGTCTTAACCCTACCCTCTTGTCAAAACCTCAAATTGTGAACGTCGACGCATCTTTTGTGCTAATAAAGAATAATAAAGGTACCAAAATAATACTTGCATTAATATACAGACCTCCAGCTCAATCAGTGCAAACTGACCGAGATATTTACGAACAAATTGCAGATGTAAGTAACTCGCAAGATACCGTAATTTTTGGTGACTTTAATTTACCTGTGACCAAGTGGGGCGATACTCTTACTTCACACTCCGGACATGACTTGTATACGAACTTGCAAGAGAGTTCGCTTTATCAATTTGTTGGAACGCCGACCCGTGGTAATAACGTTCTTGACATTGTACTTGCAACAAAAGAAGAATTAATAGAGAATTTGAATGTTGGTGATGAATTCAGTAACAGCGACCATCGTACGATAACTTTCACTTTAAAGTTTACTAGTAACGAACCAAATAGTAGCATCGAAAAAGTCCCTAATTTCAAGAAAGCAAACTTCCATAAACTTAGAGCTATGTTTAAAGAAACTGACTGGAGCTTTTTAATTCACAATAACGACATAAATACATCTTGGAAGTTATTCGAAGCCACTTACCTAAAAGCAGTGCAAGACTGCATACCATCGAAAACTCGGCGTCCAGGCCATAATAATAAGCCCAAATGGTGGAATAAAGATATTTCAAACTGCCTGCTTGCTAAAAAATTTGCTAATGATAGATTAAAATCCTCACAAAATGACGAAGAACGGGTGAAATTTGTAGAGCTACGACGCAAAGCCAAAAAGTTAATTAAGCAAAGTAAAAAGACCTTAGAGTTACATATTGCGAATCAAAGTAAAACAAACCCGAAAGAATTCTATAGTTATATCAGAAAGAAAAAAGTCGTTACTTCAACTGTTGGACCGTTAGTCGATGAAAATGGAGAATACACCAAAGACGAAGAACAAATGAGTAATGCCCTCAATACCTTCTTTGCATCAGTTTTTACAACAGAAGACCTCAGTGATATCCCTACACCATCGCCGATTCAGATTGATAATTCAGATGTTCTAAGCAATATCACCGTTACAGAGAGAGAAGTATTGAATTGTTTAGATAAACTCAAGGTAAATAAAAACGCCTGGACCTGATACAATCTCGCCTAGAGTTCTAAAGGAAGCTAAGGATGAGCTCTCTAAACCACTGACATTACTATTCAATAAATCCTTGCAGTCTGGAACTATGCCCGATCAGTGGAAGCTAGCCAACGTAACACCGATATTCAAAAAAGGCAGCAAATCCCTACCCAGTAACTATCGTCCAATTAGCTTAACCTCAGTTGTATGTAAAATGCTAGAAACGGTCATACGAGACAGACTCGTAAATCACTTAGAGGAAAATAACATACTTAAAGATACTCAACAACGGCTTTCGTAAAAAACGTTTCCTGTTTAACAAACCTCTTAGACTTCTTCCACGATATCCTCAACCTCTACGATGAGAGTAAAGCTGTAGATATTATATACCTTGATTTTCAAAAGGCCTTTGACAAAGTTCCCCACAAACGTTTACTGCTAAAACTAAAAGCGCATGGAATACAAGACGGTGTGTTGAAATGGATAGAAAATTGGCTCAGCGACAGAAAGCAAAGAGTAGTCATAAACGGTAAGGCATCAAAATGGACCAATGTAAGTAGCGGGGTACCCCAGGGATCGGTACTAGGACCAATTCTCTTTCTAATTTACATCAACGACATAGATGAGGGTCTCACCTGTACAATCTCAAAATTTGCTGACGATACAAAAATTGCAAATAGCGTACTCTCAAAAGAACAAGTTGACGATATGCAACACAATCTAGATAAATTGTCATGTTGGGCCCAAATTTGGCAAATGAGTTTCAATGCGGATAAATGTAAAGTACTACATATCGGATACCTAAATGAGAAAGCAAACTATTCGATGAATGGCACTCAGCTTAAGAATGTAAACAGAGAAACCGATCTGGGAGTAACAATATCGAGTAACCTAAAACCGAGTCAACAATGTTCAGAAGTTGTTAAGAAGGCAAACAAAATAATTGGCTTTATAGGCAGGTCATTTGAGCATAAATCCAAAGAAGTTATCCTAACCCTTTACAATTCATTAGTCCGCCCTCTTCTGGAATACTGCGTTCAATCCTGGTGCCCTTATTACCAAAAAGATATAAAACAAGCTAGAACGAGTTCAACGTAGAGTTACCAAAATGATACCTAGCCTAAAGAACAAACCATACGAAGAGCGTCTTAGAGAATTAAATCTATTTCTTTAAACCCAGCGCAGATTAAGAGGTGACTTAATTCAAGTGTTCAAAATCATCAAAGGCATCGACAATATGAACTGTAGTAAGTACTTCACTATCGACCAATCTAATTACACGCGGGGAAACGGTTGCAAAATTATTGGTAAATCTTTTAACTCACACGAATCTAAGAATTTCTTCTTCAATCGAGTTGTCAACTTGTGGAATGGGCTTCCCCGAAACGTTATAGACTGCATCACCGTTGATTCATTTAAACTCCGCCTAGACAAATATCTCGCATCAAACCCGCGACTGACTGCGTTTGTAAATGAATAACTTTATTTTATCCCCCCCTCAGTTACTAACCCATCTGTCCCCTACTAACTTCCTAATCCTGCCACGGACATTAGTTCCAGGGCAGTAATTCCCTTTCCAATGTTCCCTTACCCACTCTAAACCACTGTTTGGACACTTGATCCTCAGTGTTTTGGAGGACAAGCAACCTAGAAGGGTCACTAGATCTGTTGTTGCTTGATTTCCTTTGTACTCCTTTGTACTCTATCTATCTTCACGTGGCAGACAGGAAGCAGCACAGAGGAACTACCTGGCCCTTCTGAGTCCCAAAAATATCCGTGCACCACCACCACCACCACCAGACAGAGAGAGAGAGAGAGAGCCGCGTGATGGTGGTGGTGGTGGGTGTGGAGAGAGCTGCCTGGTGGTGGTGATGGTGGGTGTGGAGAGAGCATTGTGGCCTCTTTATATCATTCTCTTTTCGATACCATGCTGTTAAAAGAGATATAGTATTAAGTTATGTTTTTACGTATGTAGGGGCTCGCTTGGTGTAGTGACTAGCGTCTCGGACTTCCACCCAGAAGGTCCGGGTTCGCGCCCACGCTCGGCGCATTAAAGATTCTTCACAAGCACTGAGTCGTTACCATCCCTCATGAGCAAAGGGATGGGGTAGTAGTACAGGACCCCAATGGAAATACGCCTAATCGGCCTTATTGAGCTATCCTTAGCTAGCTTAGCATGCGCTAGCTTTAAGAACTATTATTATTATTATTATTATTATACTATTTATTTAGATATATGCATATATATATACCGTATATATATATATACCGTATATATATATATACCGTATATATATATATACCGTATATATATACCGTATATATATATACTGTATATATATATATACCGTATATATACCGTATACATATATATATACTGTATATATTTATATATACATATATATATACTGTATATATATACCGTATATATATATATATACCGTATATATATATATACCGTATATATATATTTATTTATTATTATCATTTGTTTGTCATTGTAATATCCTAGTTTGGTACCTAGACTTCCATCGAGCTGTTAAAAAAAAATCGATGTTAAAAAAAATGCCCCCAATCCCACCTTCGAGAAAAATGTGTACAATTTTCGGTAGGAAATTATCCCGGTCTAAAGGCCGATTCCTCCTATATTGCAGGCTCGCTATCGCTTGCCAGGAAGATATCGACATGCAAATGGCACGGAATGTCTTCAAATTGATAAAGAAATGGGTCGAAAGGTCTTAAAATTGACACATTACCCCTCTCACGTTTTTGACGCAATGTTGAGCCTATTAGGGATACATTAAAGCCTTTATCACCATCAGGGGTATTTAGAAACCTTTAGTTTAGTTACTTCAACCTCTGCAGTTGTCTTTGAGTTAGCTGTGTTGAGCCTATTAGGGATACTTTAAAGCCTTTGTTACCATCAGGGGTATTTAGAAACCTTTAGTTTAGTTACTTCAACCTCTGCAGTTGTCTTTGAGTTAGCTGTGTTGAGCCTATTAGGGATACTTTAAAGCCTTTGTTACCATCAGGGGTATTTAGAAACCTTTAGTTTAGTTACTTCAACCTCTGCAGTTGTCTTTGAGTTAGCTGTGTTGAGCCTATTAGGATACTTTAAAGCCTTTGTTACCATCAGGGGTATTTAGAAACCTTTAGTTTAGTTACTTCAACCTCTGCAGTTGTCTTTGAGTTAGCTGTGTTGAGCCTATTAGGGATACTTTAAAGCCTTTGTTTACCATCAGGGGTATTTAGAAACCTTTAGTTTAGTTACTTCAACCTCTGCAGTTGTCTTTGAGTTAGCTGTGTTGAGCCTATTAGGGATACTTTAAAGCCTTTGTTACCATCAGGGGTATTTAGAAACCTTTAGTTTAGTTACTTCAACCTCTGCAGTTGTCTTTGAGTTAGCTGTGTTGAGCCTATTAGGGATACTTTAAAGCCTTTGTTACCATCAGGGTATTTAGAAACCTTTAGTTTAGTTACTTCAACCTCTGCAGTTGTCTTTGAGTTAGCTGTGTTGAGCCTATTAGGGATACTTTAAAGCCTTTGTTACCATCAGGGGTATTTAGAAACCTTTAGTTTAGTTACTTCAACCTCTGCAGTTGTCTTTGAGTTAGCTGTGGGCAGAAAACTAATTTTGGAGAGGTAATTATAAGAGTGAAATAACTCTATTTCTTACTGCTAATCTGGCAACCTCTGCGTCATATGAGTCTGAAGGGGTTAATTTCGTTTGCTCCTAAGTATATGAAGTTTATTCTTTAGTCGTATTGTTTCAATCATTATTTACTATTAGGTAACCCCGTCTATATTATATATGTGCCCTGGTAACATAAGTTTACTATTAGGTAACCCCGTCTATATTATATATGTGCCCTGGTAACATAAGTTTTCATTCTGTATTAGGATCGCAACCGCGCCTGACCCCTTAGATGTGTAAGTACTATATACTTGTTAATAGCATAACATTGTATACGTTCTAGCTATATTAGGACATTTTATTATTTCGTAGTATATATATATATATATACCGTATATATATATTATATATATTATATATATATTATATATATATATATAATATATATATATATATATATACCGGTATATATATATATATATATATATATATATATATATATATATATATATATGAGAGAGAACCACAATGAATAGAACCAGAACAAAAATAGAAGCTTCCAAATTACAATGAATAGCCTCCCCCCCCCCCCCCCCCCCCTCCACCCCCCCAAAAAAAAAACATGAGAGAAAACTAAAGAACAAAAGAGTGTCGAGTCAAAAAATAGCACAATGTGGATTTTTTTTTTTTTTGCAGACATTCTTGACCTAGTGCAGAGAGTGTGTGTTGAAGGCATATTAGACACGTTCCGTAAACCACAAATGCCTGCAAAGTGATAGCATTAATAAAAAAAACAAAAAAAAAAAAAAAAGAGAGAGAGAGAAGATAGATCAATAACAAATAATATAGAGGAGAGCAACGAAGAAAGGGAGAGAGAGAGAGAGAGAGAGAGAGAGAGAGAGAGATCAATAACAAATAATATAGAGAGAAGGAGAGCAACGAAGAGAGGGAGAGAGAGAGTACAAAGGAGTACAAAGGAAATCAAGCAACAACAGATCTACTGACCCTTCTAGGTTGCTTGTCCTCCAAAACACTGAGGATCAAGTGTCCAAACAGTGGTTTAGAGTGGGTAAGGGAACATTGGAAAGGGAATTACTGCCCTGGAACTAATGTCCGTGGCAGGATGAGGAAGTTAGTAGAGGACAGATGGGTTAGTAACTGAGGGGGGGATAAAATAAAGTTATTCATTTACAAACGCAGTCAGTCGCGGGTTTGATGCGAGATATTTGTCTAGGCGGAGTTTAAATGAATCAACGGTGATGCAGTCTATAACGTTTCGGGGAAGCCCATTCCACAAGTTGACAACTCAATTGAAGAAGAAATTCTTAGATTAGTGCGAGTTAAAAGATTTACCAATAATTTTGCAACCGTTTCCCCGCGTGTAATTAGATTGGTCGATAGTGAAGTACTTACTACAGTTCATATTGTCGATGCCTTTGATGATTTTGAACACTTGAATTAAGTCACCTCTTAATCTGCGCTGGGTTAAAGGAAATATATTTAATTCTCTAAGACGCTCTTTGTATGGTTTGTTCTTTAGGCTAGGTATCATTTTGGTAACTCTACGTTGAACTCGTTCTAGCTTGTTTATATCTTTTTGGTAATAAGGGCACCAGGATTGAACGCAGTATTCCAGAAGAGGGCGGACTAAGGAATTGTAAAGGGTTAGGATAACTTCTTTGGATTTATGCTCAAATGACCTGCCTATAAAGCCAATTATTTTGTTTGCCTTCTTAACAACTTCTGAACATTGTTGACTCGGTTTTAGGTTACTCGATATTGTTACCCCCAGATCAGTTTCTCTGTTTACATTCTTAAGCTGAGTGCCATTCATCGAATAGTTTGCTTTCTCATTTAGGTATCCGACATGTAGTACTTTACATTTATCCGCATTGAAACTCATTTGCCAAATTTGGGCCAGAGAGAGAGAGAGAGAGAGAGTAAATTACAAGAAAATAGAAAACAACGGACGGATTTGCAAAAAATACTTGGCAAAACTAAAAATAATATAGTCAAATATAATAATAATAATAATAATAATAATAATAAAATATATATACCCGGTAATAATAATAATATAATAATAATAATAATAATAATAATAATAATAATAATAATAATAATAATAACAGTAAAAATATATATAGACTAAAATATAAGATTGCTTTGAATGAGTGTCTTCGAAGTTTCTCAAGTACGTCGTAAAAATTTGATATCGACGAAATTGTGATACTAAAAATACAGACCTAAAACATAGCTTATATTCGAAAATGGTTAAATTTTTGGTCGATGTTTTCATATATATATTATTTTTCTAGTTTCTTCCCTAGACCTACATCAAGCTTAAAACAAACAAAAACTAGACCGCCTTCAAGATATATTTGTACATTTTTCGATAGAAAAATGTCTTGGCCGAAGGCCGATTCGTTTTTAAATTACAGGCTCGCTATCGCTCACCAGGAAAAAATCGACACCTAAATGGCACGAACATTCTTGATATCGATAAAGAAATAGGACGAAAGGTCTTAAAATCGCCAAACTAATGGGCCGAACGTCTTAAAATCTGAAAACTAATGGGGCTAAACACGAGGGGGAAAGGGGACCAGAAAACCGGCTCATCCCCCCTTAAGGGGATATTTCCACTTGAGGGACATTTTTCTGGACCCCTTTCTCCCTCACGTTAAGCCTCATTGTTTTTTATGAGATTTTAAGACGTTTGCCCCATTACTTTGACGATTTTAAGAACTTTCGCTCCATTTCTGTCAATTTTAAGACCTTTCGTGCCATTTAAGTGTCGAGTTTTTCCTGTAAGGCCGGGCCATTTTTGTACCGAAAAATGTAAAAATTTATCTTGAAGTGGGGTCTAGAGGGTGTGCTTTTATTTGTTTTATTAGCTTGATGGAGGTCTTGCGAGGAAACTAAAAAAAAAAAAAAAAAAAAATATATATATATATATATATATATATAAATAAATAAACCCAAAAACTAAAATAATAAAACAATACGTAGATAAATAGAGCCAAAAATAACCGCTACCCCCTTAATATATCAATGTGCTACCTGTGTGCGTGACAGAGGCTCGTTTATCACACACACACCTCAGCTTGTGTGTACATGTGTGTGCGTGACGTGAGCATGGATTCCGCATACCTTACAAGATTTACAACCGGTATTATCCTAAAAACATAAATGGGAAAATGAGTCGGGGGTTGTTTGAGCGGTTTATTGAAGTTTACCCTCCTTGTTAGAAAACGGAGTATCGCTGGTATATGAGCTGGAGTTATTAACGTTTGGTTGAATGATGGGGGTTGGTTGGGGGAGGGGAAGGGGATGGTGAGGGTGTGTAAGGGGAGAGAGGAGGGGGAGGAGAGGAGCTAGAGAGGGGGGAAGAGGAGGAGAGTGGAGAGAGAGAGGAGAGTGATATAAAAGGGGAATGGAGTGATAGAAAATGGAGTATCACTGGAATATGAGCTGGAGTTATTAACGTCTGGTTGAATGATGGGGGTTGGTTGGGGGAGGGGAAGGGGGTGTAAGGAGAGAGAGAGAGAGAGAGAGAGAGAGAGAGAGAGAGAGAGAGAGAGAGAGAGAGTACACAGGCTAACATGACAAAGGAAGGGCCAGACACAACATGGCGGAAGGAAATTAAGATATTTCGTGCCATTTAGATATTTATTATTTAAGAGAAGCATTATTATTAGCAAAAAATACAAAAATGTTATTGCCAAAAAATACACACAATATATTTAAACTTGATGGAGGTCTAGGGAGAAAAAATAAATAAAAATAAATATATATATATACAGTATATACATAAATAGATACATAGACAAATAAGTAATTTATCTCGAAAGGGGGTCTTGGGGTAATTTTATTTTAATCTTGATGGGGGTCTAGGTAGAAAGCTAAAATAAAATATAAATAGATAATGATACATGAATAAATAATTAAATACATAAAAGAAATATATAATAATCCCCCCTTCACCCCCACCTCCCTTCTACCCCTCTCCTGCCCCACCCCTCACTCCCCCTCTCTTCAATAGTCTTCAGGTTATCTCAATCATCTTATACAGTACTCTCAAGGGGAGGTTTATGGTTTGTTCCATAGATATCCATCAAGCTTTAAAAAAATAATAATAACAATAGGCCTAATAAAAAAAATAAAAAAATAAAAAAATAAAAGAAATATATTCCCAAGACACCATTGCGAGATAAATATATATGTACATTTTTCGGTAAGTTATGGGTTTACCCTTAGCAATGAATCAATGAATCAATCAATCAGACTATTCTCCCGGCGAAACGACCCCTCTTAACCCCTTCACCCTATGGTGATGGGCTGGTCTATCAGAGTGAGAACTGAGCGATCTCTGCCATACCCATAGCTTACTCAGACTGTTCCTTTTACTTATATATTTTCTAGATCTCAAGTGACGGCGTCTCTTCCGTGGATTGACCTCCCAATCTACCAAGATTGGAAGCCAAAGCGTCACATTTTTCCTTTGCCCCTCAACTTTCTCTTCATAATTGCTGAGGGGCACAGGGCCCTGGGTGGGGCTTTGGTTTCCCGGGCCTTTCCGCACCCTCCTCAGCTACCCGCCATGGAGTGGCTTCGGTCGCCCAGGCTTTATTGTGGTCGGCAGGGATGGTTCTGTGGGGGCGCTCGGTTATGGTCTTGGCCTTGCTCGGGGCTGTTCGGCCAGGCAGCTTGGGGAACAACAACAACAACCCCTTCACCCCAACCCTTTTACCTCTCTCCAGACCCATCAAAGACCCCCTCACCCTCTTCAGTTATCTCCATCATCTCATACAGTACTCCTCTTTCTCAGACAAGCCACACCCCGGCCGGTCACAACCCCTTTTCTACTGTAGCTTCTACCGAACAAATGTACAAATTTATCTCGAAGGGGGGTCTTGGGGAAGTTTATATATATATTTATGTTTGGTCTTAGAATGAATACATGTGTGTGTGTGTGTGTGTGTGTGTGTGTGTGTGTGTGTGTGTGTGTGTGTGTATGTTAGTGTGTTTTTGTTATGTGTGTGTGTATGTTAGTCTGTCTTTGTTATGTATGTGTGTATGTTAGTGTGTTTTTGTTATGTGTGTGTGTATGTTAGTGTGTTTTTGTTATGTGTGCGTGTTGGGTATGTATATTAGTGTGTCTTTACTATGTGTGTGTTTTGTGTGTGTGTGTGTGTTTATTGCTATGTGTGTGTTTTAGTGTGTCTTCGTTATGTGTGTGTTTGTGTGTGTTATGTGTGTGTATGTTAGTGTTTCTTTATTATGTGTGTGTTAGTGTATCTGTTATGTGTGTTTGTGTGTGTGTTTGTGTGTGTCTGTTAATAGTCAACATGGGTACGAGTGTTGTTACCCAGTGTGTGTGTGTGTGTGTGTGTGTGTGTGTGTGTGTGTGTGTGTGTACCCTATCACTAATTTATTTTGGGCGTGTCTGCCATGGTAACTATATATAGCCTATATATATATATATATATATATATATATATATATATATATAAGGGGACAATTTTGCTCGTTTGTTTATCTAGTTTAATTTATTTGTTATATTTATTTTGTTTAGGTTTCTTCCCAGACCTCCATCAAGCTTAAACATATATTCCCAAGACCCCCTTTCGAGATAAATTTGCACATTTTTCGGTAGAATGATGTCGTGGGCCAAGGCCTGTTCCTCCTAATTTGCAATCTTACTATTGCTCGCCAGGATAATATCGACACCTAAATGGCAAGCAGGTCCTAAAATTGACAAAGAATTGGGGCGAAAAGTCTTGAAACCGAGAAACTAATGGGGCGAACTTCCTAAAATCTAATATCTAATGGGGCTAAACATGAGGAAGAAGGGGGTACAGTCTTAAAACTGAGAAACTAATAGGGCGAACTGCTTAAAATATAAAATCTAATGGGGCTAAACATGAGGAAGAATGGGGTCCAGCCAAAATCCAAACATACAGACCTCCCCTGAAGAGTAATGGGCCATATCGTTCAAGTGAAGTTTGTACTCTCAGCGACACGGGTTCGATCTTCGGTGAGAGCGGAGATAAATAGGGGGGGAGGGAGGAGGAAGGGGAGAGGGGAGTAGGGACATTGGGAGGGGAAGCGGGGGGACAGGGAGGGGGAGTAGGGAGTATGGAGCGGGGAGGGGACATGGACGGGGTGGGGGGAGTAGGAACATGGAGGGGGTTGGGGGGAGTAGGGACATTGAGGGGGGGGGGGGGGTAAGGTAGGAAAGTCAGTACGTGGGGAATAGGGGAAGGGTGGAGGGGGTAAGGACATGGAGGAGGGGTAGGGAGGGTAGAGTACTTTGGGAGCCCTTGTGGTATAATTATACTGTAGGCTATGTCATACGTTTTCCATCAGTAAACAGATATATATGTGGGAGGTATATATAGGGGAGGGGGGTAGGGACGGGGTGCAGAGAGGGGCAGAGTACTTTGGGATCCATTCCGATATATGTGTCAAGCTTCAGTAAATATACTGTATATATTTGGGGGAAAGGGGGAGGGGGTGTAGGAGGTGGAGGGGGTGTGGTTTGTAGGAGGGGGAGGGGGTGTAGGAGGTGGAGGGGGGTAGGGGGAGGTGGAGGGGTGTAGGAGGTGGAGGGGGTGTAGGAGGTGGAGGGGGTGTAGGAGGTGGAGGGGGTGTAGGAGGTGGAGGGGGTGTAGGAGGTGGAGGGGGTGTGTAGGAGGTGGGGGGTGTAGGAGGTGGAGGGGGTGTAGGAGGTGGAGGGGGTGTAGGAGGTGGAGGGGGTATAGGACTTGGAAGGGGGTACGGGAGAGTAGAGAAATGGGTAGAGTACTTCGAGATCCATTCCGATATATACTGTATACATGCCAAGCTTCTAAACAGATATAAGTATGAGGGCGATTGTACAGTAGGTTGGAGTGGGGAGGGAGGGGGGTAGGGATGTGAAGGAGGAGGGAGGGAGGAAGGGGTAGAGTACTTTGGGAGCCATTCCGGTTAATGTGACACAAACTTCCTACACCAGTATATTATATCTTCCGTGGACCCTCAGGTGAAGTGTGTTTGTGGGACACCTGATCGGGGATAACCAATTACCCCTAATGCTTAAACCTATAGACTGGTTGAGTGTCCACCTACCCCCAACCCACCATCCCCATCCTAAGTTTACCCTATCTCCACCCCCACCCCCACCCCTCCATCCCCCACTTCCCAGCTCCACTCGTCCTTAGTTATATACCGTTTCATTTCATCTGACGAATCCCTTAGCAACTAGTTTCTGGATACGGACCATAATGGAAAAATATTTAACTATTACGTCTCTGCATCATATTAAGACCAGGTTTATCTAATTAGCACCCTATGTCACTACAAAAACAGTATTTATCAGTATATCGCACAAGTCCAAATATTGACCAATTAGTTAAGGGGCCCAGATCTCCACTTGAGGGATTTTTTTCTTGACCCCTTTCTCCCTCATGTTTAGCCCCATTGCTTTTGATATTATGAAACGTTTGCCCCATTAGTTTATCGATTTTAAGAACTTTCACCCCATATTAAGACCTTTTGTGCAATTCAGGTGTCGATTTTATCCTGGCGAGCGATAGCGAGCCTGTAATTTAAGAGGAACCGGCCTTAGGCCGGGAAATTTTCTACCGAAAAATGTACAAATTTATCTTGAAAGGGACTCAAGGGGGTGTAATTTTAAGCTTGATGGAGGTCTAGGGAACACACTAAATACCTTCCCTGAACTCCTTGAGGATCATGACGCGTTTTGATTTTTTATTCTACCTATATTTTAAACGGGGTATATAGTGCTTATCATACTATCTTGTCTATTTCTGTCTCCAGAACTACGTCAGTGAGGAGCTTAGGTCACTTCCATAATAAAAGGTTTACTGCATGACATCTATATACACACATACACACATGCTGTGTATGTTCACTCCTACACTTACATAGAACACTTCCATACTCACATTCCTACACATCCACCGACATACACATACACACGTCTACGCACACACACATATGTACACACACACTCACATCTAAACACTCCCCTTCTACACACACACACACACACTCACATCTAAACACACACACACGCAAACACACAAACACGCCCTCCCACTTCCATACACATCGAAACACTCCTCGCTCTCTCTCTCTCTAATATGGCGAAGAGGAATAGTTTTGTTTTCAGTATTTTTAAACGACCTATATTGTCTGTGCTTCGTTAAATAGCTTATCCTTCCAGAGTTGAATTATACTTAACCCCTACAGTACCGGCGACGACTTTTAAATCTACTTCTGGCTACTATTAGACGATTTCATTAAGTTGAAACAGGGCCTCCAGCAATTAACAGGCTTTGATTATCTCACTTACAGGCTTTGATTATCTCACTTACAGGCTTTGATTATCTCACTTACAGGCTTTGATTATCTCACTTACAGGCTTTGATTATCTCAATTACAGGCTTTGATTATCTCACTTACAGGCTTTGATTATCTCACTTACAGGCTTTCATTATCTCACTTACAGGCTTTGATTATCTCACTTACAGGCTTTGATTATCTCACTTACAGGCTTTGATTATCTCACTTAACCCTATTCACTACCACAGATCCTTCTTACACTGCATATAATCGTCTAAATATAGCTAGAATGACATTTAAAAAAACGTCGCCGGTACAGTGGCGCTAATAAGTCATGTCTCAGCTGTCATTACGTTTGGTTCACTCTGTGCTGTAGTAATGTCCGTCAGATGTTCAATAGGGTAGGTAAATGTAGGAACCTGTGACCCACGTGACTCTCAGCCTCAATTGCCCCCACATTGCCCTTCACGGCAACCAACCACTCCCCCACAAGTTACCTCTCAGCCACCTCCGTCCCCTCCACCCTCTATCTGCCCCCCAACCGAGACCCTTATGTCACCCCAAACCACCACCCAGACAGGACTTTATTTTGTACCCAACTCCCCCGAGCAACAACATCGTAAGAGGAATGAAGGGGATAGCCCTCAAAATCAAAACCAACTTCCAACTACCACAACCACGGCAGTACAGGGTGCCCCAACCACAACCATACAAAAGAATGTGCCACTTTGGACCAAAAGGTGAACTTAATGGAGTAAAATGCAGATTTGAGCACCCCAAAATTTGCAACAATATGATCAGAGATGGCAAATGCAGATTTGGTGAAAACTGCAAATACCACCACCCACCCCTCCTCTGCCAGTTATCACTAGAGAGTAAGATATGCTATGATAACAGATGCTCAGATTTCCATATTAGGGGGACTTGGAGGATAGCCAGAAACAACACAAATGCTAACCAAAAAAACTCTCCAGTTTTGCGAGGACGAGACAGAGGAAGAAGACACTATGGGAAATGGCAGAACAAGATGAACAAAGTGCGAGAATTGGAAGAACAAATAGCCCATTTAGAGTACTTCCTGTCCTCCCGAGCGTGGCACAAGGATGTGCTCTACGAACAACACCAACTATCCCCCGAGGACTACTAGGTACACATAGTAGCCCCTCCACCGTCTTGTTTGCAAACATCCAAGGTCTTAAAAATAGAACCACAAACAAAGTACCATTTATTAGGGGCCTGCTAGAAGAAGGAAACGCTACATTTGCGGCTCTCACAGAAACCCACATTAAAGATCAGGCAGATAGTGAAGTATGGATTCCTGGTTATAACCTACATAGGACGGACAGAACGCATAGAACTCGTGGAGGTGTAGCCTTGTACATTCATGACTCGCTGATATCTACTGAATTCCCAAATAACAGTAACGAAGTAGTAGAAATACTTGGAGTTAAAATAGAATCCCTAAACCTAGCAGGTATTGTTACATACAGACCTCCTGACTCTTCCTTAGAAGAATTCAAAACCCAGCTCAACATGATAAAATCAGAAGTGGAAGCCCTGGGAAACCCGACACCAAATATTATGTGGTTAGGAGATTTTAACCTTCCAAACATCAAGTGGAGGCAACTAGAAGACCAAGTAGTGTCGATAAACGCCAGAGAAGCAAATGCAAGAGAACTATTTAATCTTTGCAGCGACTTTTTTAGTCTTAAACAACATATTACCGAACCCACACGTGAAAACAATATCTTAGACCTTATCTTCACTAATAATGACAACCTAGTACACAGTGTTAACATAATGACAACCTAGTACACAGTGTTAACATAATGACAACCTAGTACACAGTGTTAACATAATGACAACCTAGTACACAGTGTTAACATATCGGACACAACATACTCAGATCATAAATTAATTGAGATCAAAACAACCCTAGCATGTATACAGAACACCTCAGAAACTAGACCAAAAACTGGTCCATTCAGCAAATTTAACTTCAATAGTAAAAATATTAGGTGGGAAGAGGTAAACCAAGAAATGGAGGAAATAGAATGGGAAGATTTAATGACCAACCGGACTATTAACGGAAACCATGACCCAAATCTGTAGCCACCACATACCAGACAGACAAACAAGACGAAGAAGCAAACAAGAACGGGAAAGAAGGAAGCTGTACAGAAGAAGAAAATTATTAACACAAAGACGCACACAACAAAGTCTACAGGAAAGACAAAAGATCCAAATAGATAGAGAAATTGTGGAAATTGAACAACGACTAAGAATCTCCTATGAGCTACAACAAACAGAAGAGGAGAGCAAAGCTATTGCCAGCATAAAGGAAAACTCCAAGTACTTCTTTTCATACGCTAAACATAAAACTAAAACCATATCAAACATCGGCCCACTAAGTAAAGATGATGGGTCATTCACAGGGGACAAAAAGGAAATGAGTGAACTATTACGTCTACAGTATGAAAAAGCCTTCAGTAAGCCTGACGAAACAAAAGCAATCAGAGACCAAAATGAATTTTTCATGAATAATCCCCCCACGGAAACCCCCCAGATTCTGAACATTAATTTCGGACCAAAAGATATAACAGAAGCCATCGCCAACATGCCATCCCACTCGGCACCAGGCCCGGACTCGTGGAGTTCAATCCTAATGAAGAAATGTAAGGAAAATCTCTCAAAACCCCTGGCTATAATGTGGAGAAGGAGTCTAGACACTGGAGAAATACCGGATAGTTTGAAAAACGCAATAATTGCCCCTTTGCATAAAGGAGGGAGTAAAGCACTACCAAAAAACTATCGCCCAGTAGCTCTGACTTCCCACATCCTTAAAATTTTCGAGAGAGTCCTGCGAGGCAAAATCTCAACATTTATGGAAAAAAAAATGAACTACACAACACTGGTCAACATGGGTTCAGAGCAAGAAAATCATGTCTCTCACAACTATTGGAACACTATTGGAACACTATGACAGAATTCTTAAATCCCTAGAAGAAAAGAAAAACGTGGACGTCATCTACACCGACTTTGCTAAGGCATTTGATATAATTATTTATGTGATCACAGTATTATTGCACACAAACTTAAAGCAAAAGGGATAACAGGTAAAATCGGAAGGTGGATATACAACTTCCTTGTGAACCGAAAACAATCAGTAGCAGTAAGCCAAGTAACATCCGAGCCTTCAGGCGTCAAAAGCTCAGTACTAGCGCCCCTTCTTTTCCTCATTCTAATAAGTGACATAGATGCCAACACAAGACACAGTACAGTATCCTCCTTTGTGGATGACACGAAACTGAGTATGATAGTAAAGACACAGGAAGACACGGGCCGGCTACAAGAGGACATAAATAAGGTGTTCCAGTGGACCAGGGAAAATAACATGCAATTTAATGAAGACAAATTTCAATTAATACGATACGGAGATAAGGATTTCGTTAAGAAGAGCACCAGTTACATAACAGAATCCAATCACATAATAGAACGTAAAGACAATGTGAAAGACCTTGGGGTGATAATGTCTGAACATATGGTATTCAAAGAACATAACCAGGTCAAAGTTGCAGCTG
>CM064504.1:72520560-72523060 GCA_032716605.1 Paralithodes platypus | reverse complement strand
CAATAAGAAATAGAGTTCTCTCACTCTTATAATTACCTCTCCAAAATTAGTTTTCTGCCCACAGCTAACTCAAAGACAACTGTAGAGGTTGAAGTAACTAAACTAAAGGTTTGTAAATACCCCTGATGGCTTTAAAGTATCCCTAATAGGCTCAAAATCGCGTCATATGTCGGAGAGGGTTAAGCCGGTATCACACGAGCGCCTTTTCACTCAACATTTATCCTTAACACTGGTCTGGCAGCTCATAAGGTAAACATTTAAATTTTTTATGTTACCTAAATTTATCTACCATTAGTCTAGTTTCCGATACCAGTGCAAAATATTCCAGAAATGTTGATCATCGAATGTTGACTATAAAAGCTCCCGTGTGATACCGGCTTTAGTATTAATAAGTAGTATGTTTTTTTGGTGAAATTAATACAAAATAGATTAAAGAAATATATACTTTCTCTCTCTCTCTCTCTCTCTCTCTCTCTCTCTCTTTCTCACACACAAAACAACTCTTCGTTTTCTCTCAATATTCTTGGTAACTTAAGACTAGTATGACTTCTAGTATGACTTCTAGTATGACCCCCAGTATGACCTCCAGTATGACCTCTAGTATGCCCTCAGTATGACCTGTAGTATGACCTCTAGTATGACCTTTCGTATGACCTTTCGTATGACCTGTAGTATGACCTGTAGTATGCCCTCTAGTATGACCTAGTATGCCCTCAGTATGACCTGTAGTATGACCTCTAGTATGGCCTCTAGTATGACCTCTAGTATGACCTGTAGTATGCCCTCTAGTATGACCTTTCGTATGACCTTTCGTATGACCTGTAGTATGCCCTCTAGTATGACCTAGTATGACCTCTAGTATGACCTGTAGTATGACCTCCAGTATGCCCTCTTGTATGACCTGTAGTATGACCTCCAGTATGACCTCTAGTATGACCTGTAGTATGACCTCCAGTATGACCTCTAGTATGCCCTCAGTATGACCTCCAGTATGACCTCTAGTATGCCCTCCAGTATGACCTCCAGTATGCCCTCCAGTATGACCTGTAGTATGCCCTCTAGTATGACCTGTAGTATGACCTGTAGTATGCCCTCTAGTATGACCTGTAGTATGACCTGTAGTATGCCCTCTAGTATGACCTCTAGTATGACCTGTAGTATGACCTGTAGTATGACCTGTAGTATGACCTGTAGTATGCCCTCTAGTATGACCTCTAGTATGACCTGTAGTATGCCCTCCAGTATGACCTGTAGTATGCCCTCTAGTATGACCTGTAGTATGACCTGTAGTATGCCCTCTAGTATGACCTGTAGTATGACCTGTAGTATGACCTGTAGTATGCCCTCTAGTATGACCTGTAGTATGACCTGTAGTATGCCCTCTAGTATGACCTGTAGTATGACCTGTAGTATGCCCTCTAGTATGACCTCTAGTATGACCTGTAGTATGACCTGTAGTATGCCCTCTAGTATGACCTGTAGTATGACCTGTAGTATGCCCTCTAGTATGACCTCTAGTATGACCTGTAGTATGACCTGTAGTATGCCCTCTAGTATGACCTGTAGTATGACCTGTAGTATGCCCCTCTAGTATGCCCTCTATTATACCTGTAGTATGACCTGTAGTATGACCTGTAGTATGCCCTCTAGTATGACCTGTAGTATGACCTGTAGTATGCCCTCTAGTATGACCTCTAGTATGACCTGTAGTATGACCTGTAGTATGACCTGTAGTATGCCCTCTAGTATGACCTGTAGTATGACCTGTAGTATGCCCTAGTATGACCTCTAGTATGACCTGTAGTATGACCTGTAGTATGACCTGTAGTATGCCCTCTAGTATGACCTGTAGTATGACCTGTAGTATGACCTGTAGTATGACCTGTAGTATGACCTGTAGTATGCCCTCCAGTATGACCTGTAGTATGCCCTCTAGTATGACCTGTAGTATGACCTGTAGTATGCCCTCTAGTATGACCTCTAGTATGACCTGTAGTATGACCTGTAGTATGCCCTCTAGTATGACCTGTAGTATGACCTGTAGTATGCCCTCTAGTATGACCTGTAGTATGACCTGTAGTATGCCCTCTAGTATGACCTCTAGTATGACCTGTAGTATGACCTGTAGTATGCCCTCTAGTATGACCTGTAGTATGACCTGTAGTATGCCCTCTAGTATGACCTGTAGTATGACCTGTAGTATGCCCTCTAGTATGACCTGTAGTATGACCTGTAGTATGCCCTCTAGTATGACCTGTAGTATGACCTGTAGTATGCCCTCCAGTATGACCTGTAGTATGCCCTCTAGTATGTATGACCTGTAGTATGACCTGTAGTATGACCTCTAGTAATGACCTCTAGTATGACCTCTAGTATATGACCTGTAGTATGACCTGTAGTATGACCCTGTAGTATGCCCTCTAGTATGACGCTGTATATATGACCTGTAGTATCCTCTAGTATGTGTTAGTATGACCTGTAGTATGCCCTCTAGTATGAC
>CM064504.1:72383416-72520460 GCA_032716605.1 Paralithodes platypus | reverse complement strand
AGTATGACCTTTAGTAGTATCCTGTAGGATGACCTCTAGTATGACCTCTAGTATGACCTGTAGTATATATGACCTGTAGTATTGCCCTCTCGAGTATGACCTGTAGTATGGAAAGGCCTGTAGTATGACCCTCTAGTATGACCTCTAGTATGACCTGTAGTAGGACCGTGTAGTATGCCCCTTCGGACAGTATAATAGAGCGCTGTAGTATGAAAATGGCACCTGTAGTAGTGCCCTCTAGATAGCCCTCTAGTATAGACCTCTGTAGTATGACCTGTAGTAGTAAGACCTGAGTTCAGCTCTCAGAGGCCCTCGTATGACCTGTAGAAAGATATGACCTGTAGGAGGTGCCCTCTAGTATGGACCTCTCTAGGTATGACGCTGTAGTGATGAAGCCTGTAGTATGGACCTGTAGGATATGACCTCTAGTAGGACCTCTAGGACCGTGTTAGTATGACCTTGGAAGTGTGGATGCCCTGGGCTGTATGACCTCTAGTATGACCAAACAATGTAGTATTGGACCTGTAGTAGTGACCTGTTAGGTCTGCCCTCTAGAATACTGACCATGAAATTATTATGAACCTTGTAGTAATAAGACCTGTAAAGTGATGGCACCTGTAGTATGACCTGTAGTATGCCCTCCAGTATGACCTGTAGTATGCCCTCTAGTATGACCTGTAGTATGACCTGTAGTATGACCTGTAGTATGCCCTCTAGTATGACCTGTAGTATGACCTGTAGTATGCCCTCTAGTATGACCTGTAGTATGACCTGTAGTATGCCCTCTAGTATGACCTGTAGTATGACCTGTAGTATGCCCTCTAGTATGGACCTCTAGTATGACCGGTAGTATGACCTGTAGTATGCCCTCTAGTATGACCTGTAGTATGACCTGTAGTATGCCCTCTAGTATGACCTGTAGTATGACCTGTAGTATGCCCTCTAGTATGACCTGTAGTATGACCTGTAGTATGCCCTCTAGTATGACCTGTAGTATGACCTGTAGTATGCCCTCCAGTATGACCTGTAGTATGCCCTCTAGTATGACCTGTAGTATGACCTGTAGTATGACCTGTAGTATGCCCTCTAGTATGACCTCTAGTATGACCTGTAGTATGACCTGTAGTATGACCTGTAGTATGCCCTCTAGTATGACCTGTAGTATGACCTGTAGTATGCCCTCTAGTATGACCTGTAGTATGACCTGTAGTATGCCCTCTAGTATGACCTTTCGTATGACCTGTAGTATGACCTAGTATGACCTCTAGTATGACCTCTAGTATGACCTGTAGTATGACCTCCAGTATGACCTCCAGTATGCCCTCAGTATGACCTCTAGTATGCCCTCCTGTAGACCTCTAGTATGACCTGTAGTATGACCTCCAGTATGACCTGTAGTATGCCCTCTAGTATGACCTGTAGTATGACCTCCAGTATGACCTGTAGTATGACCTGTAGTATGACCTGTAGTATGACCTAGTATAACCTTGGGTATGACCATAAACAGCAGTAGGCTACACTACAAGGGTCGGAGCGGACATGACCTAGCAGTGACCTTGCTCTGGGGCGGCGGCAGTGGTGGTGATGGTGGTACAAAGGAGTACAAAGGAAATCAAGCAACAACAGTTCTAGTGACCCCTCTAGGCTACTTGTCCTCCAAAACACTGAGGATCAAGTGTCCAAACAGTGGTTTAGAGTGGGTAAGGGAAAATTGGCAAGGGAACTACTGCCCAGGAACTAATGTCCGTAGCAGGATTAGGAAGTTAGTAGGGGACAGATGGGTTAGTAACATAACACAGTTATAAGGATCTTTCGTATATCTGTGAAAAAGAGAGTAACGTCTTAGTAATATATATATATATATATATATATATATATATATATATATATATATATATATATATATAAATACGCAATAATCCTTGATGAATCTGAGGGATGAATATAATAAAGTTATTAATTTACAAACGCAGTCAGTTGCGGGTTTGATGCGAGATATTTGTCTAGGCGAAGCTTAAAAGAATCAACGGTGCTGCAGTCTATAACGTCTCGGGGAAACCCATTCCACAAGTTGACAACTCGATTGAAGAAGAAATTCTTAGATTCGTGGTGGTAGCAGCCTCTGTACAGCCAGACCCAAAAGTACTGATCTACCTACTTAAAGCCGGTATCACACGAGAGCATTTATAATCAGCATTCGACGATCAACATTTTCCTGGCAACATGTCTGGAATATTTTGCTCTTGTAAAGGCAACTAGACTGATGGTAGGTGAACTTAGGCAACCAAAATATTTCAGATGTTAGCCTCATAAGCTGGCAGACAAATGTTGAGGGAAAAACCGCTCGTGTGATACCGCCTTAACCCTTTCATTTCTAGGGATGGAGGAGGGTCCAGGTAATAAGGGTCTGAAGGTACTCTATGGAAGAATTGTGATCACCAGTATTGTATCATGTGTATTGGTTGGTAGGCAGCAAACATACTCGGGGGGAGCAACTCTCGCCGAGGCCGCTGAGGAGGCCGAAACAACTCAAGTAAACTCAAGTCAGTAGTGAAGTAAAGGTCATGTGTAGGTCATGTGTAGGTCTGGGCTGTACAGTACCTTAAAGGGAGGTTTTTAGTTTGGTCCCTAGATATCCTTCAAGCATAAGATTACATCCCCTTGAGCCTCTTTCAAGATAAATTTTTACATTTTTCGGTAGAAAAATGTCCCGGCTGAAAGCCGGTTCCTCTTAAATTACAGGCTCGCTATCGCTCGCCAAGATAAAATCGACACCTAAATGACACGAAATGTCTTAAAATTGACAGAAATGGGTTGAAAGTTCTTAAAATCGTCAAAATAATGGGGGCAAACGTCTTAAAATGAGAAAAACAATGGGGCTAAACATGAGGGAGAAAGGGGTCAAGAAAAAAATCCCTCAAGTGGAGACCTCCCGTTAACAAAGTTTCCCTCCACCCTGTTATAATACGTTTCATCCCATTTAGGTGTCGATTCCTTGCTGGCGAGCGCTAGTTATAGCTTTGCCAGACCCAGGTACCGGAACATTTACAAATTTAGCTCGAAAGGAGTTCAATACAGGCTCGCTATCGACCGCCAGGAAAAAAATCGACACCTGAATCGGGCGAAGCGTCTTAAGAGGAGGTCTCCACTTGAGGGATTTTTTTCTTGACCCCTTTCTCCCTCATGTTTAGCCCCATTGCTTTTGATATTATAAAACGTTTGCCCCATTAGTTTAGCGATTTTAAGAACTTTCACCCCATATTAAGACCTTTCGTGCAATTCAGGTGTCTATTTTATCCTGGCGAGCGATAGCGAGCTTGTAATTTAAGAGGAACCGGCCTTTGGCCGGGACATTTTTCTACCGAAAAATGTACAAATTTATCTTGAAAGGGACTCGAGGGGGTGTAATTTTAAGGTTGATGGAGGTCTAGGGAACAAACTAAATACCTCCCCTTAATACCGTCAAACCAGGAGTCTATGCGTCAAACTAACCAGGAACTTTTGGTGGGTACTGTACAGCCAGCCAGCCAGACCCAGACCTACACATCACCTTTACTTCACTACCAACCAACAATTTTTTTTTTTTTTTTATGTGGGAAGTGGGTTGCAGGAAATAAAAGAAGTCTCTGTAATACGAAATGTGAGAAGTGGGTTGCAAGAAATAAAAGAGGGGGTCACTGTACTAAGAAAGGTGAGAAGTGGGTTGCAAGAAATAAAAGGAGTCTGTACTACGAAATGTGAGAAGTGGGTTGCAAGAAATAAAAGAGGGGGTCACTGTACTAAGAAATGTGAGAATTGGGTTGTAGGAAATAGGCCTATAAGAAGGGGTCCCTACTCAGACTCACCCCTCAGCTTTATTCTGGGGTACGCCCGCTGAGCAGATGGTGTGGCGGCGGTTGGTGGTGGTGGTTAGATGTTAAGACGTTTCGCCCCATTAGTTTGGCGATTAGAAGACGTTACGCCCCATTAGTTCAGCGATTAGAAGACGTCACGCCCCATTAGTTTGACGACTTTTAAGATGTTTTGTCTCATTAGTTTGGCGATCATAAGACGTTACGCCCCATTAGTTCGGCGATTACAAAGCATTATGCCCCATTAGTTTGGCGACGTTAAGATGTTTTGTCTCATTAGTTTCGCGTGTATAAGACGTTTCGCTCTATTCAGGGGTCGATTTTGTCCTGGCGAGCGATAGCAAGCCTGCAGCTTCAGAGAAACCGGGACGCTACACTCCAGACCTACACTCCAGACCTACACTCCAGACCTACACTCCAGACCTACACATCAGCTTTATTCTGGGGTACGCCCGTAGCTCTCGGTTGTGAGCAGGGGAAGTGGTGGGGGTGGGGTTGAGCATAGAAGTGGTGATGGTGGGGGGTGAAGCGGTGGGAGTGGTGTAGTTGAGCATAGAAGTGGTGGAGGGGAGGGGAAGTGGTGGTGGTGGTGTGGTTGAGCATCGAAGTGGTGGAGGTGGTGGTGGGTGAAGCGGTGGTAGTGGTGGTATTGGTGGTGGTGGTAGTGGTGGTGTGGTTGAGCATACTGTAGAAGTGGTGGTGGAGGAGGAGGGGGGAGAGTACTTTATGTTGTGGTAGTGTTGATGGAGTAGTAGTAGTAGTAGTAGTAGTAGTAGTAGTAGTAGTAGAAGAGGATCTCTCACTGACCGTATCGTAGCACAAGATTCTGACGGGGAAGTAAACCAAGCAGACATTAAACAACATCAGAAGGACCATCATGTCAGAGAGGCACAACTCACAGACAAATGACCTGGCACGATTGATGCACCAACAAATAGCACAAGAAACGGGTGCTTCAAATTGGCTGACAACACTACCAATCAAGGAAAAAGGCTTCAACCCCAACAAACAAAATGTGATGCCATTGCACTGAGGTATGGTTGGCCTATTGAAGGACTGCCCGATCGATGAGTTAGTGAAGTCAACAACGATGATATGTAAGAAGGGATGGTTCATCAGCATCAGGCACGATGAAGTGAGAGACATAACAGCGAACATGCTCATTGAGATGTGTCATGATGTGGCGTGCGAACCATCAATCATTACCTTAGATGGAGAGATCTTGCAGCACAGGATGGCCAACACATCCAATGAAGCACAGGCAGATGTTAGTGCAAGAGGACAGCGAGCGTTGTTCGACATAAGAATATTCGACCCAATGGACCTTAGCTACAGAAAGCTGTCTCTGGATGCTGCACACAAGAGGAACGAACAAGAGAAGGTCAGGGCATATGGGGAAAGAATCCTAAATATCGAACAAGGCAGCTTTACCCCACAAGTCTTCACCACATCTGGAGGTATGGGACCCAGGGCCCAGTGCTTCTATTCAAGGCTAGCAGAGATCATTGCAGAGTAGAAGCAACAGCCCAGGAGCCAAGTTGTAGCCTGGATGAGGTGCAGTCTATCTTTCTCGCTGCTAAGATCAGCACTATGTCTGCGGGGAACAGGACTGTCTGCACCAAAACCAACTTGGCAGTCGCAGACGTGGACTATGAGGCAACAGTAGCTGAGACTGACATCAGGTTACGGCTGGATTGATTTTGTATGTTATAGAGTAGTAGTATATAGCAGAGTAGTAGAAATAGAGTAATATCTGATGTTTACAACAGCTTAAATGTAAAATGTAATAGTAGTAGTGGTGGTAGTAGTAGTCAATCAATCAATCAATCAGTCTTTATTTCATAATATACATAAATTTACATATATTACATATGGAGGGGAATCAGTCCGAATAGAGTAATAAAAATGTGGTATAATTATTTACAAATCGACTATAAAAATAATAAAAAACAATAAAAATAATACCCGCTGTACATCCGGCGGGCATTAATATCAAGCTCATTGGCACACTCGACCAAAAAACAATCCTCACACCGGCGAGCCACAACAAATCCAGTGTGAACGGAATGAATCGGGGGAAACACACGTCTGTCAGGCACCACCACAAGACTTCGACCCACCTCCAGAATGTTCAGAGCGCCAGTGCAAAGACCGCTTCTCGGTCGAGTGTACATCTCTGGCACAAATTCATACTGTTCTACTATTAAACAACAGAAGTTACAAGTTACAGCAAAATGTCATTATGCTACCGGTATCACATGAACTTGAGTATCTTACTTACACGCACATTGTAACATTTGACATGTATAGCCATGGTATTGCGCATGGCTAGATCATAATATGTTAGCCCATATCAAACAATTACAAACCTGTCTACCTGGTTATAATATCACTGGGATTCTTCGTTCTTCATGGTTTTGGATCCAATTTATCCTAGAAATAATAATATCTAATTCTTCAAACGCAATGCTCACATTATAATCTTCCAAGTCTTTTTGCGTACCGACATTGTATCAGTGTTACTTGATGGTTCAATAATAACAGGTTACATGCATTGGCTGATTCATGGCTGCTAGCATAAACAGGTGCACCCAGCATATTTGTCATGGCTTTACTATATGCAATATTAAAAGTTTTGAACATACATGACTTTTTGGTTTTAGAATGGTTCCATAGAGATAATTCGAAATCAGGCTTACAATATGAATTAAACAAGAAAATAAGAGTATCTAAATCTACGTAAGTAAAATAAGAGTATCTAAATCTACGTAAGTAAAATCCCTCTTGACACTGTTAAAACTTGCATAACAATTATTAAGTCTATATTTTATGTCCTCGGTATCTTCAAAATTACTGCTTACGAAGTGACCTAAATATTTAAAAGAGGTTACTACATCCAAGGTATATTTAAAAGAGGTTACTACATCCAAGGTATATTTAAAAGAGGTTACTACATCCAAGGTATCGCCATTCATTGTAATAACATCAATAGGATTAGTGATTTTTTTTTTATCAAATATAAAGCATTTTGTCTTTATCTTATTAATGAAAAGTTTATGGCTGTTTACCAATTCACAGAATTTAGAATAGAGAATATTCATATCAGTTTTTGATCCAGCGATAAGTGCAATATCGTCTGCATGAGCAAGTATATTACACCTATTAATGCCCAGTGTGCAGCCAATATCCATGTTACATATTTCATTGATAATTTCATTGAGTAGTAGTAGTAGTAGTAGTAGTAGTAGTAGTAGTAGTAGTAGTAATGGAATAGGAAGTAGCTGAATGACAACGAAGTCAGGCGCTTTGATGACTATTCTGACCTGGTCTAGGGTCCAAAGAGGGGATGCACAGACTGAGTGGTTTAAAAAAAAAAAAAAAAAAAAAAAAAAAAAAAAGTAATTGTTGGGGCATGCAGCTGGTGGTAGTAGTATTAGTAATAGTAATAGTAGTAGTAGTAGTAGTAGTAGAAATGGTGGGGGCATGCAGCTGGTGGTAGTAGTAGTAATAATAGTAGTAGTAGTAATTGTTGGGGCATGCAGGTGGAGGTGGCCGAGCTTATATGTGATTGACAAAATTAAAGTTGCATTCTCATTGACGCGCAGGTGTCGTCAGGGAGATGGGTGTGTGTGGAGGAGAGAGAGAGAGAGAGAGAGAGAGAGAGAGAGAGAGAGAGAGAGAGAGAGAGAGAGAGAGAGAGAGAGAGGAGTCTTGAAGAAAATCAGATTTATACGATTTTCCACCATATATATATATATATATATATATATATATATATATATATATATATATATATATATATATGTATATATACTGTATATAGGGTGTTTAAAAACGACACCATCAAAATTACAAGGAACAAGAAGTAAAAACATCAAATTAACCAACGTCCCATCATGTACCAATATTACCATATGGGCGATATGTATGCAGTTTAAAGGGGGTGACCTGCTTTGTTCTCTTTCTTGGTTGTATCCATTCGGCCCCATTCAGGCTACTGTTTTTAAGACGTTTATCCCCATCCAGGTGTCGATTTCATCCTGACGAGCGATAGCGAGCCATCATTGTATGGAGAAATCCGGCTTCATCGGAGACATTTTTCTATCGAAAAATGTACAAATTTAGCCTGCTGTCAAAACAAAAATATATATATGGTGGCTCGCTACCGCTCGCCATGAAAATAATTGACACATAGATGGGGGTAAACGTCTTAAAACAGTAGGCTGAATGGGGCCGAATGGATACAAGCCAGAGAAAGAGAGAAAATGAGAGAAGAAAAGCAGGTGACCCCCCCTTAAGAAAGACCCATAATATTTGGAGGGTTCATATTTCTTCCCTTCGAGTCCTGAAGGTAGACTAAACCAAATCGTGTAGTGGTAACCGGAACAAGATGAACTTATATTACGTCACAGTGCTGAAGGGGTTAAGGGGAGGTATTTAGTTTGTTCCCTAGACCTCCATCAACCTTAAAATTACACCCCCTTAGAGTCCCTGTCAAGATAAATTTGTACATTTTTCGGTAGAAAAGTGTTGCCTCTTAAATTACAGGCTCGCTATCGCTCGCCAGGATAAAATCGACACCTAAATGGCACGAAAAGGTCTTAATATGGGGTGAAAGTTCTTAAAATCGCTAAACTAATGGGGCAAACATTTTATAATATCAAAAGCAATGGGGCTAAACATGAGGGAGAAAGGGGTCCAGAAAAAAATCCCTCAAGTGGAGATCTGCCCTTAACGTTTTATCGGTCATGGTGATAAACGGGAACAACACAATCAATGTAGGTTATCAGTAATGCTGTTCACATAGGCTTATACCCCCCACCCCCACCCCCCCTACCCCCTTTCGAGGCTATTACATAACGCCCTACGTCATGGTTTGTAATGGTGGCCAGGAATTATATTTATTTATAGATATATTTAGTTTAGTTTACTTAACTTAAGGGGAGGTTTTTAGTTCGTTCCCTAGAATTCCATCAATCTTAAAAATACACCCCCTAGACCCCCTTTCAAGATAAATTTGTACATTTTTCGGTAGAAAAATTTCCCGGCTGAAAGCCGGTTCCTCTTAAATTACAGGAGGTGGATTCACTAACGGTCGTACGATCCGAAAACTCCCTTACCGTTCCCTTACGTCTCAACGCTGGTATTCATGAAGCGTCGTAGCGGCCATCTTTGATCGTAGGAAGCCCCTAAAATCCCCTTTCGCAAAGGGTGGTCCAGACCACCCTTACATGAATTTGACCCGGATATAGGTACACAAATATCGATAACACAACCCGCGACCATAACAAATTCGTCTGCAGTATAGCTCTTTATGACACACTAAGTCATTATTGAGGCAATAATAATAAATTGTTAACTTGTGTTTACAACACCATTAAGGCATTTAATACAAAGTATGAATATATTTGTATCCTTAATGTCTTATGACAGGCCGAATTAAGCTATGAATAGCCTACATATGCCAGCCTAGACCTAGTCAAGGTTAATTGATGCACAAATTCATGTGCTGCGACAACACGTAGCCTACCATTAGTAGATTTTAACCTTCATTTATTGCGGAAATGTTTTATTCCAAGTCCCCACCACCTCTGAGTTAGATTAGGGTAGCCTATTTCCTCAACAAATTTGAAAGTATCACAGGAACAAAATTATGAAAAGAATTACCCTAGGCCTAGCCTAAAAAATGAATAAAAAATAAACGCTGTGTGAATAATTTTGTTTAGCCTAGCCTAGGCTATAACCTAGGTTTATTTTGAAAAAGTTAGGGCTATTTAGGCTAGACAAGTTAGGCCTATGTATGGTATTTTGGTTAGGCTAGCAATGCCTAGCTTGGTGTAGCCTAAGCATGGTAAAGTAGAAGCCTAGCAGGTTAAGATGGTGTTTGCAGGCATACCGTCCTCATTGTTAACTAGCTGTTATTAGTCCCATGCTGGTAATATATTTGATGATGGCAATAAGTCATGGGAGGTGAGGGGGACAAAGCCCCCCTCAACCTATCATTATTTCCCATGGCCAACTGTTGGATAATAGATTGAGGAGGCCTATGCTAGGCCTATTTTGAAAAGGTAGATAGGCCTTGAGGTGTTGTGAATACAAAAATGTTACCCTAGGCCTATTTTGAAAAATTAGGCCTAGGCTAAGTCTGGCATTTTGGCTTGGCTAGAACTGCCTGTGTCGGCATAGACATAGTAAAGTCTGGCATTTTGGCTTGGCTAGAACTGCCTGTGTCGGCATAGACATAGTAAAGTCTGGCATTTTGGCTTGGCTAGAACTGCCTGTGTCGGCATAGACATAGTAAAGTCTGGCATTTTGGCCTGGCTAGAACTGCCTGTGTAGGCATAGACATAGTAAAGTCTGGCATTTTGGCTTGGCTCGCCCTGTCTAGGTGTAGACATGGTAAAGTAGAACAATATACTGTGGTTAAGGTATAAATAATACACTCCCAACTAGCCTAACATATGATTATCAATGATCAATCCGTCGAAAATCCTTTAACTTGGGCCACTAACAGGCTTCCCTGTAGCCTAGCTAGGCTAATTTCTTATCATCAATTCACAAGATACTCTATTCTTCTTCCTGCTGGCTGTGGTGGATCGAATTAGCCATGCTAAACAATGACAAGCTCATAAATTAAAGTATATTAGGTTCTTCTTGGCGCTTCAGTCATGTGGGTGACATATTGTTTATTTACAAAGGCCAAGCGCCTGATTGGTCAAGAGAAGCCTCGGTGAAAATAACTGAAAGGGAGCCGTAAGATGCGTTCGTGAATACACCTTCCGCACTCCCTTAGGAACGATCGTAGGTTGCTGTACGACATCGCACGCTACGACCGTTAGTGAATCTGGGTCCAGGCTCGCTATCGCTCGTCAGGATAAAATCGACACCTGAATTGCACGAAAGGTCTTAATATGGCGTGAAAGTTCTTAAAATCGCTAAACTAATGGGGCAAATGTTTTATAATATCAAAAGCAATGGGGCTAAACATGAGGGAGAAAGGGGTCAAGAAAAAAATCCAAGTGGAGATCTCCCCTTAATAAGTGTTGTCAGATATTTCACAAAGTTTCGGACACTGACTAATACTCTGAGGGATAAGCACTTTTCCCAGTAACTATAAAGATACCGATAACACTTGTTGAGCGAAAACCACTGGAATCTATGACAACACTTAATATCCTCGATCGTACGGTGGCGCTAATAAGTCATGGCCCAGCTGTCATTACGTTTGGCTGGTTCTGTGCTGCATTAATGTCTGTCAGATGTTGAATAGGATGGCTAAGTGTAGGAACATGTTTGTATATTTCACTCGATATGAAGAAATGAAGCTTAGATATTGCTGATACCAACTATTGATCAAAACATACTTGGTGCCGAGACATGACTTATTAGCGCGATTGTATATATTTTCTAGAGTGTCCGAAGTAATCTCCCCGTCCACAGTTACGTCATGTTACCGGTACTTGATATTAGTATAGTATGTCAACAACAACCTGGCGCCAACATTATGTCAACAACAACCTGGCGCCAACATTATGTCAACAACAACCTGGCGCCAACATTATGTCAACAACAACCTGGCGCCAACATTATGTCAACAACAACCTGGCGCCAACATTATGTCAACAAAAACCTGGCGCCAACATTATGTCAACAACAACCTGGCGCCAACATTATGTCAACAACAACCTGGCGCCAACATTATGTCAACAACAACCTGGCGCCAACATTATGTCAACAACAACCTGGCGCCAACATTACTGAACATTACATAACCTACAGTATAGCACGGCCACCCTCCACCCCAGGTACAGTCGCGCTAATAAGTGATGTCTCGGCACCAAGTATGTTTTGATCAATAATTAGTATCAGCAATATCTAAGCTTATTTGTGTTCATATTGAGTGAAATATACACACATGTTCCTACAGTTACCCATCCTATTCAACATCTGACAGACATTAATACAGCACAGAGCAAGCCAAACGTAATGACAGCTGGGCCATGACTTATTAGCGCGACTGTACAGTACACTTATATAGTTAGGTACCAGGTAGTATACTTGGGAGAGTTAAGGGCAGATTTCCACTCGAGGGATTTTTTCTTGACCCCTTTCTCCGTCATGATTAGCCCCATTGCCGAACTAATAGGGCAAACGTCTAAAAATCTCAGAACTGATGGAGCTAAACATGAGGGAGAATGGGGGCCAGAAAAACCAACCAACCCCCCTTAATAAAAAAAACAAAATGGCGTCAGGTTGAGCAGTTGTCCCGGCCATCTCATCCACTCAGCCAACACGTCACCCGGAAAACAACAACAACAAAACAACAAGAGAAGTAAACAAAAGGTATATCAGACCGGAGACAAAAGAGTGTAATAATCATAGAGTGAGAGAGAGAGTGTGAGTGAGTGGTGGGTCTGGGTCTCTCTCTCTCGCTCTCTCTATCTATTTATGTATCTCTCTCTCTCTCTCTCTCTCTCTCTCTCTCTATACCGGTATATATCTATCTATCTAACTTTCTATTTATCTTTTTATCTCTCTCTCTCTCTCTATCTATCTATCTATCTTTCTCTCTCTCTCTCTCTCTTTATCTGTCTCTCTATCTATCTATCTATCTATCTAACTTTTGTCTCTTGCTGTCTTGTATATCCGTCTATTAAATTAATATATTTATCCATCTAGCTATCTCTCTGTCTGTCTACCTGTTTATTAAACTCACTCACTCTCTCTCCCTCTCTCTTTCCTTAGTTCTTGAGTATTAATTTTTATTCTACACTCGTACACCTTCCCATTCATTCACCCCCCCCATTCATTCAACCCCCCCCCCCCCTCCCTCCATTCATTCACCCCCTCCATTCATTCACCCCCCCTCCCCCCATTCATTCACCCCCACTCCCCCCATTCATTCAACACCCCCACCCCACCCCCCTCCCTCCCCATTCACTACCATATCTATCCACCAAGCTATTGTCTTTGGTTGGGGTCGGCTATTGTCTTCACAGTTTTGAATGCTGTGTAAGAAAACTTTTAAGGGAAGGTGGTTGTATTTTTTGCATATTTGTTCGTTTTCCTTTAGTTTCCTCCCTAGACCCCCATCAAGCTTCAAAAAACATCCCCAAGACCATCCATCAAGATAAATTTGTACATTTTTCGATAGAAAAATTTCCCGGCCGAAGGCCGCATCCTCTTAAATAATAGGCTCGCTATCGCTCGTCAGGAAAAAATTGACACCTAAATTGCATGAAAGGTCTAAATATTGACGAAGAAATGGGGCGAAAGGTCTTAAAATCAACTAACTAATGGGGCAAACATCTTAACATCTGAAAACTAATGGGGCTAAACATGAGGGATAAAGTGGTCCAGAAAACCGGCCCATCCCCCCTTAACCCTTTCAGTATTAAGATGTCTTTTTTTTTCCTTTTTCCCAGTCTTTCTTCTACACACAGATAAAAACTGTTTGCCTGGCGATAAGACGTTTCACCCGACTAGTTTCTCTATTATAAGACGTTTCACCCGACTAGTTTCTCTATTATAAGACGTTTCACCCGACTAGTTTCTCTATTATAAGACGTTTCACCCGACTAGTTTCTCTATTATAAGACGTTTTCCCCGACTAGTTTCTCTATTATAAGACGTTTCACCCGACTAGTTTCTCTATTATAAGACGTTTCACCCGACTAGTTTCTCTATTATAAGACGTTTCATCCGACTAGTTTCTCTATTATAAGATGTTTCACCCAACTAGTTTCTCTATTATAAGACGTTTCACCCGACTACTGTAGTTTCTCTATTATAAGACGTTTCACCCAACTAGTTTCTCTATTATAAGACGTTTCACCCGACTAGTTTCTCTATTATAAGACGTTCTCCCCGACTAGTTTCTCTATTATAAGACGTTTCACCCGACTAGTTTCTCTATTATAAGACGTTTCACCCGACTAGTTTCTCTATTATAAGACGTTTCACCCGACTAGTTTCTCTATTATAAGACGTTTCACCCGACTAGTTTCTCTATTATAAGACGTTTCACCCGACTAGTTTCTCTATTATAAAACGTTCTACCCGACTAGTTTCTCTATTATAAGACGTTTCACCCGACTAGTTTCTCTATTATAAGACGTTTCACCCGACTAGTTTCTCTATTATAAGACGTTTCACCCGACTAGTTTCTTTATTATAAGACGTTTCACCCGCCTAGTTTCTCTATTATAAGATGTTTCACCCGACTAGTTTCTCTATTATAAGACGTTTCACCCGACTAGTTTCTCTATTATAAAACGTTCTACCCGACTAGTTTCTCTATTATAAGACGTTTCACCCGACTAGTTTCTCTATTATAAGACGTTTCACCCTACTAGTTTCTCTATTATAAAACGTTCTACCCGACTAGTTTCTCTATTATAAGACGTTTCACCCGACTAGTTTCTCTATTATAAGACGTTTCACCCGACTAGTTTCTCTATTATAAGACGTTTCACCCTACTAGTTTCTCTATTATAAGACGTTTCACCTTACTAGTTTCTCTATTATAAGACGTTCTCCCCGACTAGTTTCTCTATTATAAGACGTTTCACCCGACTAGTTTCTCTATTATAAGACGTTCTCCCCGACTAGTTTCTCTATTATAAGACGTTTCACCCGACTAGTTTCTCTATTTCACCCGACTAGTTTCTCTATTATAAGACGTTTCACCCTACTAGTTTCTCTATTATAAGACGTTCTCCCCATACATTTTTTTTTGTGGGGGGGGGGGGGGGAGCAATAGCGAGCCTGTATCCTCCAGACTCGGCTTTCGGTGGCCGAGACACTTTGCTACCAAAATTATATAGATATATATATATTGAAGGAAGTCTAGGGGAAGCATTTTTGTATATATTTATTTATTTATTTATTTATTTAGGGGAAGAAGTGGTTGTGTTTGATATATTTTGTGTTTACTTTTCTTGTGATATATTTTAAAGTTTGGAAGAGGTCTGGAGAGCAAAACAGATACAAAATAAAAATAAAAAGTGAATGCTAGACGATTGCAAAAACGATGAACACTCACTGATAGTTAAAGCAACACACACACACACACACAAAAACAGACAGACAGACAGACAGACACACACACACACACTAACAACCCCCCCCCCCCCCCCACACACACACACTCATCCAACACATCGGCTCAGCTAGTGTTAAGAGAGGATGACAGGGTTGGCACAGGAGAATGGTGAAGATGAACAAAAGACAGAGATATATGGCGACATGTAGAGGAGGGGAGAGAGAGAGAGAGAGAGAGAGAGAGAGAGAGAGAGAGAGAGAGAGAGAAGAGAAGATGGGATATGAGGTAATGAGAGAGAAGAGAGGAGAGGAGGGAAGAGAGATGGGATATGAGGTACTGAGAGAGGAGAGGAGAGAAAGGGAGAGAGGAGGAAGGAGAGAGGAGGAAGGAGAGAGAAGAGAGATGAGAGGAGGGGAGGAGAGAAGAGAGGGGAGGAGGGAAGAGAGGAGAAGAGAGGAGAGGAGAGGATAGAGGAGAGGAGGGAAGAGAGGAGGAGAGAAGAGAGGGGAGGAAGGAGGACCAGGGTTCAGGTTAAAGTCGCTGTGGTGGTGGAGGCCCTAAATGGTGGTGGTGATGGTGGTGGTGGTGGTGGTGGTGGTGGTGGTAGTGGTGATGATGGTGGTGGTGATGGTGACCCAAATAGAGACCCTTCCACACATTCACGACAAATTCTACAACAAACCCAAAGCTGAAAATCAGCGTACCTCGGGACAGGAAAGGCCATGATTTCAACATGGTACGAGACGGTGTAACAACGGTGCTACGACTATCGACGACCGACCTAACAACGCCGCTACGCTGTACGACGACGGACCTACGACAACGGCACAATGATTGACGACAGACCTACGACGACGCCACAATGATCGATGACGACGGACCTACGACGACGCCACGCAGTACGACAACGGGGCCACGATGGGTACAAAACTGAAAATTAACGGTCAAAATCGGTACACGACTAGGAACGACGGACCTATGACGACAGAGGCACGAATTCTGACACACGCACGACTTTCCACGACTGTTGTGTTACTGTCGGTGGTTGTCGGCGATCAAGGACGATGGCACACACCGGTAATTTCCAAACTTTTAAGATGACCCTAACTTTTCTGCACAATACCGACACGTGGGGACGACAACAAACGAGAGAGGGGATGAGAATACAAAGGAAATAAAGCAACAACAGGTCCAGCAACCCCTCAAGAATAGAGAGAGGGGGAGAGGGGAGGGATATGACAGGAGATAGGATGGGGTTGGTCTCCTCTATAAACAAATCAATAATAATATATTGCCATCAAGCTAATGATCCAACCCCACACACGTATACAGGCCAAGAGAGAGAGAGAGAGAGAGAGAGAGAGAGAGAGAGAGAGAGAGAGAGAAAAAGGACAAAAAATAAAGAGAGAGAGAAAGACAGACGTAAGATAACACAAGAACATGATGTTGAAACAGGAAAGAGAGACATACCAAAAGAGATGAGAAAGAAAGAAAGAAAGAAAGAAAGAAAGAAAGAAAAACACATAAGGAATAATAAGAAAATATGTTGAAAGAAATAAATATAAACAGAGAGAAAGAGTGAACAGAGAACTTGTAAGGGGGGGATGGGCCGCTTTTCTGGACCACTTTCTCCCTCATGTTTAGCCCCATTAGTTTTCAGATGTTAACATGTTTGCCCCATTAGTTAGTCGATTTTAAGACCTTTCGCCCCATTTCTTCGACAATATTTAGATCTTTCGTGCTATTTAGGTGTAGGTTTTTCCCTGGCGAACGATAGTGAGCCTGTAATGTTGGAAGAACCGGCCTTCGGCCGGGAAATTTTTCTACCGAAAAATGTACAAATTAATCTAGAAGGGGGATCTAATGGATGTTTTTGTTTTAATTGGATGGAGGTCTAGGGAGGAAACTAGAAAAATAATAAATATATGCAAAAATCGCCCAAAAAGTGGACCAGGGGGGATGGGCGTATTTATTTCCTCATTTATATGTATCTTTTAGTTAATTCTATAGTTTCCTCCCTAGACCTCATCAAGATGCTTCACTTTTTGGGCGATTTTGGCATGTATTCATTATTTTTCTAGTTTTCTCCCTAGACCACCATCGAATTAAAAATCCAGTAGATTCCCCTTCTAGATTAATTTGTAAATTTCCCGGCCGAAGGCCGGTTCTTCCAACATTACAGGCTCACTATCGTTCGCCAGGGAAAAATCGACACCTAAATAGCACGAAACGTCTAAATATTGACGACTAAATGAGGCGAAAGGTCTTAAAATCGACTATGGGGCAAACATCTTAAAATCTGAAAACTCATGGGGCTAAACATGAGGGAGAAAGTGGTCCAGAAAACCGGCCCTTCTCCCCTTAAAGCAGAAGGCTCCTCCCCCACCCGCCACTCCCTTCCTCCCCCACCCACCACTCCCTTCCTCCCCCACCCACCACTCCCTTCCTCCCCCACCCACCACTCCCTTCCTCCCCCCCCCACCACTCCCTTCCTCCCCCACCCACCACTCCCTTCCTCCCCCACCCACCACTCCCTTCCTCCCCCACCCACCACTCCCTTCCCCCCCCCCCCACCACTCCCTTCCTCCCCCACCCACCACTCCCTTCCCTCCCCACCCCCCACTCCCTTCCTCCCCCACCCACCACTCCCTTCCTCCCCCACCCACCACTCCCTCTTAAGCTGGTGTGGAAACAGTTGGAGAAAATATACCATGCATGAAGCTTGGAGAAGAAGAAGAAGAAGAAGAAGGGGGAAGAAGAAGAAAAGGGGGAAGAAGAAGAAGAAAAGGGGGAAGAAGAAGAAGAAGAAAGGGGGAAGAAGAAGAAGAAGAAAAGGGGGAAGAAGAAGAAGAAAAGGGGGAAGAAGAAGAAGAAGAAGAAAAGGGGGAAGAAGAAGAAAAGGGGGAAGAAGAAGAAGAAGAAAAGGGGGAAGACGAAGAAGAAAAGGGGGAAGACGAAGAAGAAGAAAAGGGGGAAGAAGAAGAAAAGGGGGAAGAAGAAAAGGGGGAAGAAGAAGAAGATAAGGGAGAAGACGAAGAAGAAGAAGATAAGGGAGAAGAGGAGGAAGAAGAAGAAGATAAGGGAGAAGAGGAGGAAGAAGAAGAAGATAAGGAAGAAAAGGGGAAGAAGAAGAAGAAGAAGAAGAAAAAGGGAGAGGAGGAAGAAGAAGAAGAAAAGGGGAAGAAGAAAGAAGAAGAAAAGGGGGAAGAAGAAGAAGAAGAAACAGAAGAAGAAGAAGAAGAAGAAAAGGGGAAGAAGAAGAAGAAGAAGAAGGGAAGAAGAAGAAGAAAAGGGAGAAGAAGAAGAAGAAAGGGGGGAAGAAGAAGAAAAAAGGGAGAAGAAGAAGAAGAAGAAAAGGGGGAAAAAGAAGAAGAAAAGGGGAAGAAGAAGAAAAGGGAGAAGAAGAAGAAGAAGAAAGGGGGGAAGAAGAAGAAAAAGGGAGAAGAAGAAGAAAAGGGGGAAAAAGAAGAAGAAAAGGGGGAAGAAGAAGAAAACAGAGGAGGAGGAATACAAAGGACTTATAAACTGCAACAGACTTATTGGTCCTTACGGGGAAGTTTGGATATCTACACTGCTAAGCTACTAACTACTAGGTCAAGAAATGGATAGTTGTTGTTGTTGTTGTTGTTGTTGTTCCAAATGGATAGTAAATCAGAAGGCTCCTAGAAGGACTACAGAGGACTTAAGGTAGGAGGAGGAGGAGGAGGAGGAGGAGAAGGAGGAGGAAAAAGAGAAACAGAAGAAGGAGAAAGGGAAAAGAGAAGACGAAGAAGAAGAAGAAAGAGAGAAGAAGAAATAGAAATACACAGGACTTAAAGGAAGAGGAGGAGGAGAAAAATAGAAGAAGAAGAAGAAGAAGAAGAAGAAGAAGAAGAAGAAGAAGAAGGAGGAGGAGGAGGAAAATAGAAGAAGAAGAAGAAGAAGAGAATGATAAAGGGAGAATTTGGCCACGAAGGGGAAATTCTTTATCTAGGGGGAAATGCCTCTTGGGTGGAGGGGGGTATGGGGGGGGAGGGGGGTAAGGGGAAATAGCTGAGATGAGAGAGAGAGTGAACAAAAAATCGACACCTTCATGGCACAAACAAATTTCAAATCGCCAAACTAATGGAGCGAACGTCCTAAAATCTCAAAACGAATGGGGCTAAACATGAGGGAGAAGGAGGTCCAGAAAACCTCCCCCCTTGCAAAACTGAAATTACATGAAAAACTATACCCTATTCCAAGTGGGTATGCCAAAACTATACCCTATTCCAAGTGGGTATGCCAAAACTATACCCTATTCCAAGTGGGTATGCCAAAACTATACCCTATTCCAAGTGGGTATGCCAAAACTATACCCTATTCCAAGTGGGCATGCCAAAACTATACCCTATTCCAAGTGGGTATGCCAAAACTATACCCTATTCCAAGTGGGTATGCCAAAAACTATACCCTATTCCAAGTGGGTATGCCAAAACTATACCCTATTCCAAGTGGGTATGCCAAAAACTATACCCTATTCCAAGTGGGTGTGCCAAAACCTATACCCTATTCCAAGCAGGTATGCCAAAAAATCGTGATTCCAAACCTCTGTAACTCAAAAAGGGCTAGAATACATGGGCTGTAAATGTCCACACCTATTCCCTGGCAGACCCTTCCCAATTGGTAGCATTATTGGAGAGGACAAAGGAGAGAAGGAAGGACAAAAGAGGGAGAGAAGGAAGGAAGGAAGGAAGGAAAGAAAGAAGAAAGAAAGAAAGAAAGAAAGACAGAAAGAAAGGGGGAGGGGAGAGGAAGGAAACGCACTCACGCCAAAAGCGGAAAGAATCGAATCGCTTCTCAAGGGGATCACGAACCGTGGGGAGAGGGGGGGGGGTGAGTAGAATAGGGGGAGGGAGGGGAGGGGAGTATAAGGGGGGTGGAGTATAAGGGAGGGAGAGTATAAGGAGGGGGGAGGGGAGTATAAGGGGGGGAAGGAGGGGGGAGGGGAGTATAAGGGGGAGAAAGGAGGGGGAGGAGAGCTTAAGCGGGGGAGGGAGGGGGAGTATAAGGGGAGGGGGGAGGGGAGTATAAGGGGGGGAAGGAGGGGAGGGGAGTATAAGGGGGGGAGGAGAGCTTAAGAGGGGGAGTACAAGGGGGGGGGAAAGGAGGGGGGAGGGGAGTATAAGGAAGGAGGGGGGAGTATAAGTAGGAAGGGCCTGGAGTTCTCGAAAAGGGGCTCCATGCCTGACGCCTATATACTTGATAATTATGCAGTGTGCTGGTTTAAGGGGACGGACCCGCTCTTTCTCTCTGGGGTTTATCTATGCAGCCTACTGTTTTAAGACGTTTCTCCCCATTCAGGTATCGATTTTTTCCTGGCGAGCGAGAGCGAGCCATCATTGGTATGGAGAAATCCAGCTTCGCCTGTCGCTTTTCTGATCCCCTTTCTTCCTCATGTTTAGCCCCATTAGTTTTCAGATTTTAAGACGTTCGGCCCATCAGTTTGGCTATATAAAATAACCACTTAATGAAGTATCCCCGTAACGGCCAAACGTGTGAACAGGCAAGGCTATAGAGGACGCCGTTGATAGAAAGGGGTTAGAGGTCAAGATATCGTCAGGTGAAGTGGGTCAGGTGTAGGTGTGTGTGTGTGTGTGTGTGGGAGTTTAACTGTGTGTGTGCCTGTGAGTTTGTGTGTGTGACTGTGTGTGTGTGTGTGTGTGTGTGTGTGTGTGTGTGTGTGTGACTCTGTGGGTGTGTGTGAGTTAGTGAGTGAGTGTACGTGTGAGTTTAACTGTGTGTGTGCCTGTGAGTTTAACTGTGTGTGTGCCTGTGAGTTTAACTGTGTGTGTGCCTGTGAGTTTGCCTGTGTGTGTGTGTGTGTGTGTGTGTGTGTGTGACTCTGTGGGTGTGTGTGAGTTAGTGAGTGTGTGTACGTGTGAGTTTAACTGTGTGTGCCTGTGAGTTTAACTGTGTGTGTGCCTGTGAGTTTGCCTGTGTGTGTGTGTGTGTGTGTGTGTGTGTGTGTGTGTGTGTGTGTGTGTGTGTGTGTGTGTGTGTGACTGTATCTGTAATATTAATTACATTAATTGTCGGTTAATTGTTCACTCGAGTTTGTCTTAACCTAGAAACAGTACAGTGCATATTCTACCTTTAAGGGGAGATCTCCACTCGAGGGATTTTTTTCTTGACCCCTTTCTCCCTCATGTTTAGCCCCATTGCTTTTGATATTATAAAACGTTCGCCCCATTAGTTTGGCGATTTTAAGAACTTTCACCCCATTTTAAGACCTTTCGTGCCATTCAGGTTTCGATTTTATCCTGGCGAGCGATAGCGAGTCTGTAATTTAAGAGGAACCGGCTTTCAGCCGGGACATTTTTCTACCGAAAAATGTACAAATTTATCTTGAAAGGGGCTCAAGGCTTGATGGATATCTAGGGACCAAACTAAAAACCTCCCCTTAAACCTTTGAACCGGAGGCGTTCTTAAAATTTCAGGCTCGCTGGAACAAAATCGTCACCTAAATGGCACGAAAGGTCTGAAAATTGACAACGAAATGGGGCGAAAGGTGTTAAAATCGCCAAACTAATGGGCCGAACGTCCAGTTTTCTGCACCACTTTCTCCCTCATGTTTAGCCCCACTAGTTTTGAGATTATAAGATATTTGCCCCATTAGTTTGTCGATTTTAACACCTTTCGCCTCATTTCGTTGTCGATTTTAACACCTTTCGTGCCATTTAGGTGTCGATTATTTCCTGGCGAGCGATAGCGAGCCTGCATTTTTAAGAGGAACCGGCCTTCGGCCGGGACATTTTTCTACCGAAAAATGTACAAATTTATCTTGAAGGGGGGTCTAAGGGGTGTTTTTCGATGTTTGATGGAGGTCTAGGGAGGAAACTAAAAAAATAATTAATACATGCAAACATCGCGTAAAAAGTGAACCATCCTCCCTAACGAAATAATACGGTTGATTTAGCATTCCCGACATTGAAGAAGTGAGTCAGCCGTATTGTCGTTCCGTGACTGTTATTATTCCGTTTCCGGCCGCAGCTGTTCGCGGTACGCCCCCGCACGACCGTCATGCACGGCAGGGAGGAGGGGCACGTGAGGTATAACCCTTTCAGTACCAGCGACGTATTTCAATCTAGCTATATTTAGGCGATATTATGCAGCTTAAGAAGGATCTGTGGTGGTAAAAAGGGTTAAGGGGAGGTTTCTAGTTTGTTTCCTACTCCTCCAGCAATCTTAAAATTTCACCCCCTTGACCCCCTTTCAAGATAAATTTGTACATTTTTCGGTAGAAAAATGTCCCGGCCGAAGGCCGATTACTCTTAAATTACAGGCTCGCTGTCGCTCGCCAGGATAAAATCGACACCTAAATGGCACGAAAGGTCTTAAAATTGACAGAATGGGGCGAAAATTCTTAAAAATCACCAAACTAATGGGGCAAACGTCTTAAAATCTCAAAAGCAATGGGGCTAAACATGAGGGAGAAAGGGGTCAAGAAAAAAGTCCCTCAAGTGGATATCTCCCCTTAAGTGAGATCGCTCGAAGCCTGTTAACTGCTGAAGGCTCTTTGGAACTGAATGAAATCGTCTAATAGTAGCCACAATAAAGTGACGCCTCGGTACTGAAGGGGTTATTACGTTTCCGGCCGCAGCTGTTCGCGGTACGCCCCCGCACGACTGTCATGCACGGTAGGGAGGAGGGGCACGGCGAGGTTTAAGGGGAGGTATTTAGTTAGTTCCCTAGACCTCCATCAAGCTTAAAATTTCACCCCCTTTCAAGATAAATGTGTACATTTTTCGGTAGAAAAATTTCCCGGCCAAAGGTCGGTTCCTCTTAAATTACAGGCTCGCTATCGCTCGCCAGGAAAACATCGACACCCAAATTGCATGAAAGGTCTTAAAATTTACAGAAATGGGGCGAAAGTTCTTAATTATGGTGCGAATGTCTTAAAATATCAAAAGCAATGGGGCTAAACATGAGGGAGAAAGGGGTCCATAAAAAAATCCCTCAAGTGGATATCTCCCCTTAAGGGAAGGTTTTTGTAGGTAGCGCCAACGAACTTGACAAAATCTCCACCCCTTAACTTCTTATAACTCGAAATTAATTAAAACAAACACACGCACAGACATACACACGCAGACAGACAGACACACGCACACAGTCACACGCTAACAGACGCAGAACACACAGACACGCTACCAGGCCCTGGAGTGGTATGACCAAGCAGAACTTCCACACACAAACACACACGCACGCACGCACACACACGCACACACACAGGGGGAAAGACTGTCCAAATGGTATGACTGTTGGGTGCTAAGTCTGTTAACTGACTGCTTGACTGACTGACTGACTGACTGACTGACTGGTTGACTGACTGACTGACTGACTAGTTGACTGACTGACTGGTTGACTGACTGACTGACTGGTTCACTGACTGGTTGACTGACTGACTGGTTCACTGACTGACTGAGACTGACTGACTGGTTCACTGACTGGTTCACTGACTGACTGGTTCACTGACTGACTGACTGACTGACTAGTTGACTGACTGACTGGTTCACTGACTGACTGACTGGTTGACTGACTGTTTGTTTAAGCTTGATGGAGGTCTAAGGAGGTAACTAAGATAATACTATATAAATAAATATATCGACCAATAAATAACTCCCCCCACCCCTACCCCCCCCCCCCCCACCCCTTCTTAAGGTGGTTTAGTCCTGGGTATAACAGATGACTGGACCCTGACCAATACTGACTCACTGACTCATATGAACCACTCACCTGTCTTCCCATACTATACCCTGTTCCCAATAGGTCGGCAAGAAATTATAGGGTTGGGTGTGAGAGGGATCTGCCTTGTGTGGTCCAATCGACTTTCTGCAGACTCCCATTTTCTTATGTTCTATCTATCTATCTGTCTATTACCGGACCCCTTACTCCCCTTTATGAGGGTGGCCATACACAAAATGCCCCCAAGTGGACCTATCTCCTATGAAAAGGACAACCCGTGCCAGTTTGCTAAAGGACTTACAGGATTGACCACTAAACTTAGGGTCCGTCCGACTCCGAGGCCTTCTATGTATCCTGTTAGCACTATTTTTCTAGTGGGGTACGGCTAGTCCATCCACTAACCTGCTTCATCTTTAGGTAAGCAGTACGGATTTGTATAAGGTTTACTCCCCTAGACAGGTTGCCGACCAAGACTGACAAGTCCCACCCACCCAGATATTTATAAGGTTGTCTCCCCTAAATAGGTTGACGACCAAGGCTAACGAGTCCCATCCACAGCGATAGCGAGCCTGTAATTTTAAGAGCAACCGAAGAGACATATTTCTACCAATAAATGTACAAATTTATTTTGAAAGGTGGTCTGGGGGGGGGGGGTTGTTTAAGCTTGATGGAGGTCTAGCGAGGAAAAAAAATATATGGAAAACAAAATAATACAAAAAAAACAGCCGCTTCCCCCTTAAGGGGAGGTTTTTAGTTGATTCCGTAGACTTCCATCAAACTTTAAATTACTCCCCCTAGGCCCCCATTCAAGATAAATTTGTACATTTTTCGGTAGAAAAATGTCCCGGCCGAAGGCCGATTCCCCTTAAATTACAGGCTCGCTATCGCTCGCCAGGAAAAAATCGACACCTAAATGGCACGAATGGTCTTAAAATTGACAGAAATGGGGCGAGGGTTCTTAAAATCGCCAAACTAATGGGGCGAACGTCTTAAAATCTCAAAAGCAATGGGGCTAAACATGAGGGAGAAAGGGGTAAAGAAAAAAAAATCCCTCAAGTGGAAATCTCCCCTTCAGGTCGGTATAGCCACGGGTATAATAGCTGACTGGCCCCATGATCGATACATTGAACTGACTCACTCACTCACTCAATCATTTGAATCCCCTGCACCTGTCCGGATTCACCTGGTAAAGGAAAGCATGTTTAATATCTATCTTTCTATTTGTTTATCTATCTATCTATCTAGCTATACATCTATCTATCCTTCTTTCTGTCTGTCTTTCTTGCTTTCCTTCTTTCTATCTATCTATGTGTATATCTTAGTTTACCGTATGTGTGTATGTGTGTATGTATGTATAGATATGTTCGAAAACTTAAATGTAAATTGTTCAATGATTTGACTTGCCAAATATCACACGCACACACGCACGCACACACACACAGCTGTCAGGTCATTGTCACATAAATCACATACACACCTGCTGTCACCATGTGCACAATAAGTCTCACACACACACACACACACACACACCTGCTGTCGCCATGTGCACAATAAGTCTCACATACACACACACACACACCTGCTGTCGCCATGTGCACAATAAGTCTCTCACATATACACACACACACACACCTGCTGTCGCCATGTGCACAATAAGTCTCACATACACACACACACACACACCTGCTGTCGCCATGTGCACAATAAGTCTCACATACACACCTGCTGTCGCCATGTGCACAATAAGTCTCACATACACACACACACACCTGCTGTCGCCATGTGCACAATAAGTCTCACACACACACACACACCTGCTGTCACCATGTGCACAATAAGTCTCACATACATACACACACACACCTGCTGTCACCATGTGCACAATAAGTCTCACATACACACACACACACACACCTGCTGTCACCATGTGCACATAAAGTCTCACATACACACACATACACACCTGCTGTCACCATGTGCACAATAAGTCTCACATACACACACATACACCTGCTGTCACCATGTGCACAATAAGTCTCACATACACACACATACACACCTGCTGTCACCATGTGCACAATAAGTCTCACATACATACACACACACACCTGCTGTCACCATGTGCACAATAAGTCTCACATACACACACACACACACACCTGCTGTCACCATGTGCACAATAAGTCTCACATACACACACATACACACCTGCTGTCACCATGTGCACAATAAGTCTCACATACATACACACACACACCTGCTGTCACCATGTGCACAATAAGTCTCACATACACACACACACACACACCTGCTGTCACCATGTGCACAATAAGTCTCACATACACACACATACACACCTGCTGTCACCATGTGCACAATAAGTCTCACATACACACACATACACCTGCTGTCACCATGTGCACAATAAGTCTCACATACACACCTGCTGTCACCATGTGCACAATAAGTCTCACATACACACACACACACCTGCTGTCACCATGTGCACAATAAGTCTCACATACACACACACACACCTGCTGTCACCATGTGCACAATAAGTCTCACATACACACACACATACACACCTGCTGTCACCATGTGCACAATAAGTCTCACATACACACACACACACATACCTGCTGTCACCATGTGCACAATAAGTCTCACATACACACACACACACCTGCTGTCACCATGTGCACAATAAGTCTCACATACACACACACACACACACACCTGCTGTCACCATGTGCACAATAAGTCTCACATACACACACACACACCTGCTGTCACCATGTGCACAATAAGTCTCACATACACACACACACACACACAGCTGCTGTCGCCATGTGCACAATAAGTCTCACATACACACACACATACACGCCTGCTGTCACCATGTGCACAATAAGTCTCTCACATACACACACACACACACACCTGCTGTCACCATGTGCACAATAACTCACATACACACACACACACACACACACACACACACACAGGCACTACAAAAAAAAAAAAAACACACACACAGGCACTAAAACACACACACACACACACACACACACACAGGCACTAAAACACACACACACACACACAGGCACTAAAACACACACACACACACACAGGCACTAAAACACACACACACACACACCACAGGCACTAACACACACACACGCACACACACACGCACCTGCTGTCACCATGTGCATAATAACTCACAGGTGAACACATTCACCGAACTTGTTTGTAATTCAGTGAATTACAAACAAGTTCGGTGAACTACACACATACACATACACACACACACACACATACACACCTCTGCTGTCACCATGTGTACAATAACCCATACACACACACACGAATGCTTAATAATTTCACCCTTGCTCTCCCCCCCCCCCCCCCACCCCACACACACACACACATTGATAAGCTATGCAATTTAAAGATTAATATAAGCCCGTTACAATAATGATATATAACATTATTTGGGGCGCGGGAGGTCTTTTTGGACCTCCCCTGTTTCGCTCCATTAGTTTGGAGACTTTAAGACGTTTCACCCCATTATCTCGATTAGTCCTTTTAGCTACCATATATCCTTCCTAATCGTTTAAATGTAGCGGAAATATAATTTATAAAAGACGTCGTCGGGACAGAAGGGGTTAAGGGGAGATGGGTCAGTTTTCTGGTTCCTCTTCTTCCTTATGTTTAGCCCCATTAGTTTTCAGATTTTATGACGTTCGGCCCGTTAGTTTGGCGATTTTAAGACCTTTCACCCCATTTCTTTGTCAAAAATAAGACTTTTCATGTCATTTAGGTGTGTATTTGTTCCTGGCGAGCGCCGGTAATTTGAGAGGAACCGGACATTTTTTGGTAGACAATGTCCAAATACATCTTGAAGGAGGATCATGGGGTTGTTTTTTGATGGAGGTCTAGGGAGGAAAGTAGAAAATCATAAAAACCGACCAAAAAGTGAACCATTCCCCCATTAAATAAGTCCTAGGTCTAAGTTCGTGATAAGATTGATAATCCAGAATTCGAAGATGGACATTTATCGTGATCGTGTACTTAGCCTTTAAGGGGAGATCTCCACTAGAGGGATTTTTTTCTTGATCCCTTTCACCCTCATGTTTAGCCCCATTGCTTTTGATATTATAAAACGTTCGCCCCATTAGTTTCGCGATTTTAAGAACTTTCACCCCATATTAAGACCTTTCGTGCCATTCAGTGTCGATTTTATCCTGGCGAGCGATAGCGAGCCTGTAATTTAAGAGGAACCGGCCTTCGGCAGAGACATTTTTCTACCGAAAATGTACAAATTTATCTTGAAAGGGACTCAAGGGGGTGTAATTTCAAGCTTGATGGAAGTTTAGGAAACACACTAAAAACCTCCCCTTAACTATGTTGGTGGTGTAATGGCTCAGATGCTTATGTTCTGGGTGTGGTGTCCCAAGTTCGAATACCGGGAGGACCATATGCTTTCATTAATTCAATCAAGAGCATTGGGGTTTGTAATGGAGGATTAATGTTAACCCTTTCTCTACTGTCAAGGTCTTTTTTATTTGATTTCACCTACATTTAGACTATTTTATGAAGCTTAGCAATGATACATGGTAGCTACAAGGATTAACCCTCTCACGACCATAGGACGCAGAGGTTGCCAGATTAGCAATAAGAAATAGATTACTCTCACTGTTATAATTACCTCTCCAAAATTAGTTTTCTGCCCACAGCTAACTCAAAGACAACTGCAGAGGTTGAAGTAACTAAACTAAAGGTTTCTAAATACCCCTGATGGTAACAAAGGCTTTAAAGTATCCCCAATAGGCTCAACACAGCTAACTCAAAGACAACTGCAGAGGTTGAAGTAACTAAACTAAAGGTTTCTAAATACCCCTGATGGTAACAAAGGCTTTAAAGTATCCCTAATAGGCTCAACACAGCTAACTCAAAGACAACTGCAGAGGTTGAAGTAACTAAACTAAAGGTTTCTAAATACCCCTGATGGTAACAAAGGCTTTAAAGTATCCCCAATAGGCTCAACACAGCTAACTCAAAGACAACTGCAGAGGTTGAAGTAACTAAACTAAAGGTTTCTCAATACCCCTGATGGTAACAAAGGCTTTAAAGTATCCCTAATAGGCTCAACACAGCTAACTCAAAGACAACTGCATAAGTTGAAGTAACTAAACTAAAGGTTTCTAAATACCCCTGATGGTAACAAAGGCTTTAAAGTATCTCTAATAGGCTCAACACAGCTAACTCAAAGACAACTGCAGAGGTTGAAGTAACTAAACTAAAGGTTTCTAAATACCCCTGATGGTAACAAAGGCTTTAAAGGATCCCTAATAGGCTCAACACAGCTAACTCAAAGACAACTGTAGAGGTTGAAGTAACTAAACTAAAGGTTTCTAAATACCCCTGATGGTAACAAAGGCTTTAAAGTATCCCTAATAGGCTCAACACAGCTAACTCAAAGACAACTGCAGAGGTTGAAGTAACTAAACTAAAGGTTTCTAAATACCCCTGATGGTAACAAAGGCTTTAAAGTATCCCCAATAGGCTCAACACAGCTAACTCTAAGACAACTGCAGAGGTTGAAGTAACTAAACTAAAGGTTTCTAAATACCCCTGATGGTAACAAAGGCTTTAAAGTATCCCCAATAGGCTCAACACAGCTAACTCAAAGACAACTGCAGAGGTTGAAGTAACTAAACTAAAGGTTTGTAAACTAAAGGATGGTAACAAAGGCTTTAAAGTATCCCTAATAGGCTCAACACAGCTAACTCAAAGACAACTGCAGAAGTTGAAGTAACTAAACTAAAGGTTTCTAAATACCCCTGATGGTAACAAAGGCTTTAAAGTATCCCTAATAGGCTCAACACAGCTAACTTAAAGACAACTGCAGAGGTTGAAGTAACTAAACTAAAGGTTTCGAAATACCCCTGATGGTAACAAAGGCTTTAAAGTATCCCTAATAGGCTCAACACATCTAACTCAGACAACTGCAGAAGTTGAAGTAACTAAACTAAAGGTTTCTAAATACCCCTGATGGTAACAAAGGCTTTAAAGTACCCCTAATAGGCTCAAAAATCGCGTCAGGATGTGAGAGGGTTAATTGAGATAGTCTGTAGCCTTTTAATGAGTAGACGTCCTTCCTAAGCTGTACAAAATCGTCTAATAGTAGCCAGTACACAAAGAAAAGTACATCACCGGTACAGAAGGGGTTAAGAACGGGTATTCCTTAACCCCTTGAAGCTCTGACGCGTTTTAGCAGTTTATTTTGGCTATCATTAGACGATTTTATGCAGCTTAGGAAGTATCTGTGGGTATTAAAAGGGTAAATACTATCTCAATCAACCCTCTGACTTCCATAGACCGTTACTAATCTGAATAAAATCGACTAATAGTAGCCAGAAACAGAACAGAAACGCGTATTGAGCTTGAAAGGGTTAACATATGTAAGTATATCTACACTCATAACTCCTCGTCGGATCTCTCCTAGCAAACCTTGACCCCTGCCTATCACGCGTCGCAGCAATGACACATCGTATATGGGGGGCTCTTGAAAATATAAGTATCTTGCCTCATATCAGAAAAACACCCTCTTAAGGGGAGGTTTTTAGTTTGGTCCCTAGATATCCTTCAAGCTTAAGATCACACCCCCTTGAGCCCCTTTCAAGATAAATTTGTACATTTTTCGGTAGAAAAATGTCCCGGCCGAAGGCCGATTACTCTTAAATTACAGGCTCGCTGTCGCTCGCCAGGATAAAATTGACACCTAAATGGCACGAAAGGTCTTAAAATTGACAGAAATGGGTTGAAAGTTCTTAAAATCGTCAAAATAATGGGGCAAACGTCTTAAAATTAGGAAAACAATGGGCCTAAACATGAGGGAGAAAGGAGTCAAGAAAAAAATCCCTCAAGTGGAGATCTCCCCTTAACCCCTTCAGTGCCGGTGCCATCCTTTGGGCTACTATTAGATGATTTTGCTCAGCTTAATAATGAACCACTACAACTTCGACTAAGCTAACCTTAATCAGAACTATAGCAATCATCATAGCTCAATCAAGCCTCTTAGATTGTTTAGGGTGGCGGCTGTTTTGGGTTGTGGCCGTTTTGGGATGTGGCTGTTTTAGTTATGGTCGTTTTGGGTCGTGGCCGTTTTAGTTATTATCGTTTTAGTTATGGTCGTTTGGGCTCGTGTCTCTAGGTTGTGGCCGTTTGTGTTGAGGCCGCTTAGGAATGTGATCGTATTGAAGCGTGGCCGTCTTGACCTGCTAGCCTTGGGAGGGGTGATCAGAGGTCACACACACACACACACACAAACAAACAAACACACACATAACAGCAGAACAAATGACTGTGTTCTCTGCCCGCCCGAGTAAGGTGCAAGATCGATACTTCTGGCCCTGGGGTGGGGGGGTGGGGAGGAGGAGGGGCGGAGGGGGGGAGGAAGGAGGGTCGGAGGATTGGCAGAGAGAGAGAGGGGGGGGGGGGGGGAAGGGCGGACACAATACACGCCCCCCCCCCCCTCTACCGGTGTCTGGGCCGGTGTCTGTGAGTCATCCCCGGGGTCTGTGGCGGCGGCTGTGGTGGTGGTGGTGGACTATATAAGAGGGTATGATTGTAGCCTGTGGGTGCAGTATACAGACGCCCTCCCAAGCCGCCGCCATGCTGCTTGTGGTCGTGGTTCTTCACGGTGTGTGTGTAGCGAGGCCAACCGTTCAGTCTGGTGCAGCGGGCGACGGCGAAGGGGGCTCGGGTGGGGCAGTGAGGGGGCCGAGTAGTGAGGAGACTGAGTGGTGAGGAGGGGGCCGAGTGGTGAGGAGGGGGCCAAAGGGAGAGGGAGGCCGGTAACAGGGGGATGGGGCCGACTGTTGAGGGGGCCGGTAACAGGGTGAAGGGGGGAGGGAGGGAGGGGGCCGTCTGGTGAGGGGGCCGAGTAGGGGGGGGGGGGGACGAGGGACCAGACGAACGAAGGTCGATGAACCCTCGCCCGTCTACACTAGTGCCGGTTCACAATGTTTTCTCGCCAAATGATCGGGCGGTGTCTGCGTGTGTGTGAGTGGGCGGTGATGGGCGGCGTGGGGATGGGTGGGGGGTGGGGAGTGATCTGTGGGCGTGTGTGTGGTGGTGTAGTAATAGAGGGTGAAGCACTAATGGTGGTGAATGTGGCGGCTATGGTAGGATCGGGATTCGGGAACTTGGGTAGGGTCCGCCTTACCAGTCAAGTGTTGCCAATTTAGCCCCTTTCCCGTTAGATCTAGAGGTATTCACGTCGATCTAGAAGAAAATTATTACATCTAGCGACATGAATTATTACATCTAGCGACATGAATTATTACATCTAGCGACATTCATTCTAACGATACCCTGGAGATTGAAGCCATTTAAGAGCGATATTCTCGAGATTGTGGCATTATTATATACGATCTAAAGGACTTGATTTGGTCACCCTGCCACCACTACCACAGCGATCGCCACAGAGAGCAGTCATATACCCCGCCCCTCCGCCCTAACGCCCTTGCAGTAGTTCCACCCACCAGGCCCCCGGCAGGAGCGGCGCCCCCTGGACTATATATAGCCACCACGAGGCGAGGTGACCTAGCCACCAGCGGCAGCGGGGCGTTACGTTACGTGGTGGGTCTGTCTGTCTGTCTGTCTGCCGCCATCACTACCGCACTGCACCACCACCACCAGCTGTTGTCTCTCTCCACCACCCATAGCTGTCTCTCCACCACCACCACCAGCTGTCTCCACTACCACCACCAGCTGTCTCTCCAGCACGACCAGCTGTCTCTCCACCACCACTAGCTGTCTCTCTCCACCACCACCACCAGCTGTCTCTCTCCATCAACACCACCAGCTGTCTCTCTCCACCATCACCACCACCAGCTGTCTCTCCACCACCAACCAGCTGTCTCTCTCCACCACCAGCTGTCTCTCCACCACCAACCAGCTGTCTCTCCACCACCAACCAGCTGTCTCTCTCCACCACCAGCTGTCTCTCCACCATCACCATCATCTGTCTCCACCACTACCACCAGCTGTCTCTCTCCACCAGCTGACCCCGCCCCAGGCCCGACCATGAGGGTAATATTGGTGACGTGATGTCTGGAGGCGGGTAGTGGCGCAGCGGTCGGTCGGTCGGGTGATCGGTCGGTTGGTCGGGTGTTGGCCAAGGGTACAGGATGGGAGGGAAGGGGCCACTCAGCAACAGCGACTGGAAACACGAGGTCGGGGCAGATCCCTCTCATACCCAGTCCATACAAGAACATAAGAAAATGGGAGTCTGCAGAAAGCCGATTGGACCCACACAAGGCAGATTCCTCTCACACCCAGTCCACAAGTGCCTATACCCTGGAGATATGACGTCACCCACATCGAATAGAAGCCAAGACAGGAGACAAACAATCAACTCAATAAATAACAAAAACAACAGCAACAACAGCAACAACAGCTTCTCTCAACCAACCCACATGCCCTTATTGGAAGACAATATCCCCCCCCCACCCCCCTTACAGTAGAAAATAAGACCCTTCGCCCCTTATTGTTGCAGAGTCTATCACACCCACAGTAAAAGAGAAAACAAGAGTCCCCTCCCTCCCTCCCTCCCTCACAAACAAGAAAAGACAAAAAGACAGCCCCCTCCTTCCCTCAGAAACAGTAGAAAAGAAGACAGTAGCTCCTCCTTCCCTCACACACAGTAGAAAAGAAGACAAGTCACCCCTTAGCCCCTCACAAAATATTAGAAGACACAACGACAGCCCCTTCTCGCCTCACAAACAGTGGAAGACACAACAAGCAGTATAATAGAAGACAATATAGCTCCTCGTCCCTCACAAATAGTAGAAAAGAAGAAAATCGCCCTTCATGAGCCATTGAAAAGAAGAAATCGCCCCTATTAAGCCATTGAGAAGAAAACAGTCGCCCTTCAAAAACAGTAAAAAAAGCAATTACCCCTCACAAACCCTATTAAAGAAGCCAGTCTCCCCTACTTCGTCCCTCACATCCTGAATATAACCCGCCACGTGGCCCCACCGTCGCCGCCTCCGCTATCACCACCACCACCACCACCTCCATCATTATCTCCATCACTACCACCACCACCATCATTACCATTACCACCACCATTATCATCACCACCACTGCCGCCACCCCTACCACTACCACCCCTACCACCACCATCACCAACACCTCCCCCCCCCCCACCACTACCACCGCACCTTCCCTGGAAGTGAAAGTTGGTCAGCCAAGGTTTCTGAGCGAGGTCAGTATTGCTTACCGCACCTGGTCGCCGCCGCAGCCGCCGATGAAAAACACAAACAAAAACACAAAAACGGGAAAAACACCAATCTATACTGTACATAGCCTCCGTGCTGCTAAAAAAAAAAAACAACAACACCGACCGATCAGCAAATGGCCACTGCTGCTGAAGAAGAAAAACACAACCCCGACCGATCAGCAAATGGCCACTGCTGCTGAAGAAAAAAAAACACAACCCCGACCGATCAGCAAATGGTGGATGCTGCTGAAGAAAAAAGAAAAAAACACACACACACACACACACACACCGATCAACCCACGGCCATCTCTACTAAAGAATACACACACCAATCAGCACACATCCACTGCTGCTAAAAAAACACACACCAATCAGCACATGGCCATCTCTACTAAATAAAACACCTACCAATCTACACAGTCAATGCTGCTAAAAAAAAAACACACACACACACACTCACCAATCAACCCATGGCCATCTCTACTAAATATACCACACACCAATCTACACATACCCACCACTGCTGACAAAAATAAAACCCAATCGGTAAACAATCTGGAATGTCGGCCGGAAGTCGAGAAGTTACCTTGCAACTACCACCGCCACCTCCGATGCAACATACCAATCAACCGAATCAAGACCTAGCCAGCCAATCGGAATACCTGACTCGAATGGGTCCAGGAGGGTGCGAATCGTCCTGCAATAAGAAGGCTGGAGAGACAAAAGGAACACTACCCTACGAAACCCTAGATGGTGCAAATCGTCCTGATACCCTACGAAATGGCAGCCAAAGTCAAGCCCCATGAATCTGACATTGAGTTTGAGTGGGGCAAGTGGTGGAACTCTCACCTGTGTGTCTGTGTGTGTGTGTGTGTGTGTGTGTGTCTGTGTGTGTGTGTGTGTGTGCCCCCTCTCCCGGTCACCCATACAACTGCCGCACCACACACACTAAGTCTACCACACACCCCTACTACGACCACATCCCTACCACCTCATCACTACTACCACCACAACGACCACATCACTACCACTCATAGGTAAGTGTTTCTTTAGGTAGATTCTCACCAGTGTTTCTTTAACCCATTGAGTACCAGCGACGTGTGTCATATTTTATTCTGGCTATATTCATACGATAACCTGCAGTTTAGGAAGGAGCTGTGGTGGTTAAAAATGATGGTTGAGATAGTTTGAAGCCTTATTATTGCTAGAAGTCCTTCCTAAGCTGAATAAAAGCTTCTAATTGTTGCCAGAAAATGATGAAAAGGACGTCCCTGGTACTGAACGGGTTAACTAGATTTTAATTCGTGTTTCTTTAGGTAGATTTTCACCAGTGTTTCTTTAGGTAGCTTCTCACTTTGTTTAGGTAGATTTTCACCAGTGTTTCTTTAGGTAGAATGTCATTTTTTTTTTTTAGGTAGTTTCGAACCAATGTTTCTTTAGGTAGATTGTGTTTCTTTAGGTAGATTTTCACCAGTGTTTCTTTAGGTAGATTCTCACCAGTGGAAGATTTGGAATTCTAGTGGTTAGGAAATGTCAGCTAAATGTATCAGTTGAGTGCCATAGAGTTGTTTTATAAGTAGGGTGTCAAACGAAATCCGAGTCCATTAAAATTAGGCACTATTATTGTATATGCAAAGACAAAATTATGTGATAACCCGGGTTCGAATCCCGGTCGATCACAATTATATGCTTTCATTAATTTCATTGGAGGTGTTTGGTGTTGCGGTGAAATCAATAAAATATGGATTATAGCTCAAATAATGACTTTGGACGTGATCAAATGAACAAGACGATGCTATTTCACGTAAATGTTCTTGTATTCTTTCTCATAGCTCGACTAATAACTTTGGAAGTGATAACAAAACAATGCTAATTCACGTAGATTTGCTTGCATTCCACCTCCTATAGTCCGTTCATTATAGGTTGGGGCAGAAATCGTAACCCCTAACCTCTCATAACTCAAAAGGGACTATAGTAATCGAGCTAATATGTCTACCGTCCTGGTGGTGTAGTGGTTAGAGTGTTTAAAAATATGTGTGTGATAACCCAGGTTCGAATCCCGGTGGATCACAATTATATGCTTTCATTAATTTGCGAATACGGACAGAACCAAACATGCCGAACGGAACTAGGCGGGAAAAAATAAAACTCGCATGTCACACACACACACACACACAGATACCCTTGCCAATTATCCATGATTTTTTTTTTTTTTTTGCCAATCGCGTGTTGATGTTTTCGCAAATTCGAGCCTTTGTGAGAGATGGAAGTCCAATTACTATACCCAGAGTAATACTAATAATAATAATAATAATAATAATAATAATCTATCTATCTATCTATCTATTTACTCAGGCCCAATTCTCACTTTTCCTATTTTTGTTCTTTTTCTTCTTTTTTCCTCCTTTTTTTTTGGGGGGGGGGGGGGAGGGGGATAATAATAATAATAATAATAATAATAATAATAATAATAGTGCTACCTCTATACAAGGAATGTGAAAATGCCAGAGAGAAATAAGTGAAAGTCAGTGTGAAGAAGGTTGAGAAAATCCTAATGTGACAGAACAGACTAAATGATGCGAGCCCTGACATCTGTAAGTGTCATCTATTTGATTTTATAATTATTAATTTTATTATATTCATATTTTGTTCTCACAAACTCTCCAATAATTTACAAATAAACCTAACTAGTGAAATCAATGAAAGTGATGAATACATGTGGTATTCCAAGACTCGAACCTAGGATACTCACACCGAAATTCCACACACCAATTTCTTAAAAAAAAAAAAAAAAAAAAAAAAAAAAAAAAAAATATATATATATATATATATATATATATATATATATATATATATATATATATATATATATATAGATATATATATATATATATATAATATATATATATATATATATACAAATTATATACAGTATATATATGCAGTATATATTGACACGATATTTCACCAGCAAGTGTTTCATCAATTAAGTACACCCATCTTCTGAACCAATTATCTATTATAATAATTAATTTTGAATAATAATATACCAATCTACCTTCAATATATTTACGAAACCAAAGAAGTTGACCGAAAAATTAAATTGCTGGTCGAAAATTATCTGTAGATATTCTCGTATACCTCGGGGCGTTATATCGATACACAGTGAGAAATATCCCAAGACTTAATCGTATCACCTGATTTAAAACATCTATCTCTCTATCTATCTATCTATATCTCGCTATCTCTCTCTCTCTCTCTCTCTCTATATATATATATATATATATATATATATATATATATATATATATATATATATATATATATATATATATATATATATATATATATATATTTATTTATTTATCTATATATATATATATATCTATATCTTTATCTATCTATCTATCTCTATCTATCGTGAATTAATAGACTAAGAAAACGGCCACTGTATAGAGTCGATTAACCCTATTCGTACGCAGTGAAATAGATAGTACGCAATATCGATACGTCCTAATCGCACAAATTAATACAAGGCAGATCCCTTTAAAACGCAACCCATCTCGTCCATATGCCTATCTAATTATATTTTGAAGCTCTCTATCATTCTTGGTCCTATCATATATATATATATACCTTTTTCATATACTTTATATACCTTTTAAGCTGTATACATTTAGTAATATATCCATTGAATACAAGGCTGACCATAATAATAATAGTAATATTTATTCAAGTTAGCAATTTACAATGTTGGTACAACATAATATGTTACAAATATGACATGTACACTCGCTCCAAGAAGTATCTGCACCCCTATGCTGATCATCTGGTGTGTACAGCTTGATAGGGTTGGCACCTCTGCCTGCAACTATATCCATGTGTCAGAGACGATCGTCTCTGACACATGGATATAGTTGCAGGCAGAGGTGCCAACCCTATCAAGCTGTACACACCAGATGATCGGCGTAGGGGTGCAGATACTTATTGGACCGAGTGTACGGTCGAGGTTAATAAGTGTTGTCAGATATTTCACAAAGTTTCGAACACTGACTAATACTCTGAGGGATAAGCACTTTTCCCAGTAACTATAAAGATACTAATAACACTTGTTGAGCGAAAACCACTGGAATATACCCCGATTGTACCAGCTTTGCATAATTCCAACTAAGGATAGCCCAATAAGGCCGTTAGGCGTATTTCCATTGGGGTCCTCGTGGGATTAAGTTAGCTGGGGGCAGAACAAAAAATCGCTATCAATATACCCAATGATCTTATATCTTATATAATATTAATTTCACAACAGCAAACCCCTCCAATTAAATTAATGAAAGCCTATAATATTGTAATCCACCGGGATTCGAACCTTATATAGATTTTTAAACACTCTAACCATTATACCACCAAGACGGTTATATACCCAGTATATATCCTTGATACCTATACAGGTAGACCCTTTGTAAGCCTTATATAAAACCCGGTACACCTTCCCCCTTATAGGCGCACCGTTACCTTCACCAGACACGGGGAATATTTAGCCAGGGGCCATTTTGTTTGGGGCGGACCAGATGGGAGAGCGAGAGTGAGTGAGTGAGTGAGTGCAAGAGAGAGAGAGAGAGATATCCATAAAATAAAATTAAGAGATATAAAACAAATTAAATAAATATAGGCCTATAAATATTTACAAAAAGATACAACAAATATTAAAATACAAAGATAAATATACACAATAATGAATTAATTAATATACTGCGTAAGACATTGCCTTATCTATGAATAAATTACACCTATAATATCCTCGACCGAATGGAATCTGATATTTACGATTAAATTAATATCCAGTATTCGATAAATTGATATGAATCGTGGTCATGTGTTGTACGGTCGCGCTAATAAGTCATGTCCCAGCTGTCATTACGTTTGGCTTGCTCTGTGCTGTATTAATGTCTGTCAGATGTTAAATAGGGTGGGTAAGTGTAGGAACATGCTTGTATATTTCACTCGATATGAAGAAACTAAGCTTAGATATTGCTGAAACCAATTATTGATCAAAACATTGATGTGCCGAAACATCACTTAATTAGCGCGACTGTACTTATAACTGTCTTGATGGTGTAATAGTTAAGAGTATTTAAGATCTGTGTGTGGTAACCCAGGTTCGAATCCCGATAGGATCACACGCTCTCATTTATTCAGCAATATTTTCCCATATTTTCCTTTGAAGATTGTGACGCAATTTGAACGTTTATTCTGGCTAGCATTAGACGAGTGTATACAGCTTAAAGGGGCTGATCTGTTTTTGTTCTGTCCTTTTCTCTCTTTCTCTGGCTTGTATCCATTCGGCCCCATTCAGCCAACTATTTTAAGACGTTTATCCCCATCTAGGTGTCGATTTCTTCCTGGCGAGCGATAGCCAGCCAGCATTATATGAAGAAATCCGGCTTCGCCGGAGAATTTTTTCTATCGAAAAATTTACAAATTTAGCCTGCTGTCAAACAAAAATAAAACAATTGTTTACTGGCTCGCTACCGCTCACCAGTAAACAATTGACACCTGGATGGGGTTAAACGTCTTAAAACAGTAGGCTGAATGGGGCCGAATGGATAAAAGCCAGAGAAAGATAGAAAAGGACAGAACAAAAATAGGTCACCCCCCTTAACCCTTTCAGTACCAGCGACGTGTGTTATATTTTATGTTAGCTATATTTAGACGATATTTTATGCAGCTTAGGAAGGATCTGTGGTAGTCCAAAGGGTTGGTTGAGATCTTTTGAAGTCTTGTTATGGCTAGAGGTCCTTCCTAAGCTGAATAAAATCGTCTTATAGTTGCCAGAATAGGATGAAAAGGACGTCCCTGGTACTGAACGGGTTAAGGGGAGGTATTTAGTTTATTCCCTAGACTTCCATCAAGCTTAAAATTAAACCCCCTTGACCCCCTTTCAAGATAAATTTGTACATTTTTCGGTAGAAAAATGTCCCGGCCAAAGGCCGATGCCTCTTATATTACAGGCTCGCTATCGCTCGCCAGGAAAAAATCGACACCTAAATGGTACGAAAGGTCTTAAAATTGACAGAAATCGGGCGAACGTTCTTAAAATCGCCAAACTAATGGGGTGAACATCTTAAAAACTCAAAAGCAATGGGGCTAAACATGAGGGAGAAAGAGGCAAAGAAAAAAAAATCCCTCAAGTGGAAATCTCCCCTTAAGCAGGATCTGTGGGAATTACAAGGCTAAAGGCGATCTCAATAAACCCTTCGATTCTTACATTCCCTTACTAATCTGAATAAAATCATCTAATAATTCCTGGAGGACAGAACAGAAATGTGGATTGGATCTTGAAAGGGTTAATTTATATTTTGGCAATATTTGGGGATCACTTGCATAGGTTCCGGCAGCTGTGTGGGTGGTGTAATGGGTTTAGATGCTTGTGTTCTGCGTGTGGTGTCCCGAGTTTGAATCCCGGGAGGACCATATGCGTTCAGTAATTTATTCAAGTGCATTGGGGTTTGTAATGGGGTTCAGATGCTTATGTTCTGCGTGTGGTGTCCCGAGTTTGAATCCCGGGAGAACCATATGCGTTCATTAATGTATTAAAGTGCATTGGGGTCAGATGCTTATGTTCTGGGTGTGGTGTCCCGAGTTCGAATCCCGGGAGGACCATATGCGTTCAGTAATTTATTTAAGTGCATTGGGGTTTGTAATAGTTTAGATGCTTATGTTCTGGGTGTGGTGTCCCGAGTTCGAATCCCGGGAGGACCATAAGCGTTCAGTAATTTATTCAAGTACATTGGGGTTTGTAATGGGTTTAGATGCTTACGTTCTGCGTGTGGTGTCCCGAGTTCGAATCCCGGGAGGACGATATGCGTTCAGTAATTTATTCAAGTGCATTGGGGTTTGTAATGGGTTTAGATGCTTATGTTCTGGGTGTGGTGTCCCGAGTTCGAATCCCGGGAGGACCATAAGCGTTAATTAATTTATTCAAGTGCATTGGGGTTTGTAATGGGTTTAGATGCTTATGTTCTGGGTGTGGTGTCCCGAGTTCGAATCCCGGGAGGACCATATATGCTTTCATTAGTTTATTCAAGTGCATTGGGGTTTTTAATTGATGAATAATGTTAAGAACGGGGTGTTACTTAATACAGTTTATCAGGGAGTTAATAATGTAACTAGAGGGGTTTCCAAAAGCCCACCCTCCGCTAAGATACACTTAAAGGATGCTAAGCGGCGAAAGGGTGCGTCGAGACACGGAGAGAGGGAGCGAGAGCGAGAGAGAGAGCGAGAGTATCGTCGGTGTACGGTACGAAGAGAGAGGGAGTGCGAGTGTGTGTGTGTGAGAGAGAGGGGAAGGAGAGAAAGAGAGTAGAGAGAGCGAGAGAGTAAAAGAGAGAGAGTCGGTGAGGGGAACGGGGGGGGGGGGGGGGGGGGGAGGGTAGAAGGGGGGGGGGGGGTACCGTTAGCCAGACGTCTTGCTCTTGGTATAGTAGAGTAACCCCACCCCCCCCCCCCCCACTCCCCCCCCCCCTCCCTCCAGTGCCCCCTCTGTCTGTCTATCTATCTATCTATCTATCTATCTATCTGTCTATGTATCTATATATTCATCTTTCTGTCCATCTATCTATCTATCTATCTATCTAACTATTCTATATATGAATGTGTCAGTCCATCTGTTGATCTATGTAGCTGTCTCTCTATCTATCTATCTGGCTATCTACCTATCTATCTACAGTATATACCTGTATATTAATTTATCTATCTATCTATCTATCTATCTATCTATCTATCTTATTTACTGTCCTTGTCTTTGATTCAATAGCAAATATTCCATTATAGCATTAAGGCCGGACTGCCTAGTAAGAGCTGCAGAGTCTGTGTGGTCTGTGTAGCTATAGGTAACACACACACACACACACACACACACACACACACACACACACACACATGCAATATGATGCTAGTTAAAGAGTAAGGCAATTAATATGCTTGTGCAATATCAATAGTAGAATCTCTCTCTCTCTCTCTCCTTCTTTGCTATCCTTTCTTTCAACTTTCCCTTTCTATCGGATATGCCATCTCTACTAGAATTAAGTCCTGACCACCTCGCTGGGATCGTAAGGTCTGTGTGGCCAGAGTATCTATGTAAATTTATGTAAACCTTCTCTCTCTCTCATAGGATACTATATATATTCAACTATCTCTCTCTCTATCTATCTATCTATTTATTTATCTAACCTTACCTTCATCTCTCTCTCTCTCTCTCTCTCTCTCTCTCTCTCTCTCTCGCTATCATAGGATGTTTATATATTCAACACCCAACGTTTTCTATTCCCACATCCATACGCTATTCGCCCCTACTAATCTAACTGATAATCGAATATTATATCTCTCTATTACCATATGATATCTGCCCATGAATATCCTGTCCCTTAAGGGGGTTAAACTGCTTTTTTCTCTCCTTTTCTCTCTTGCTCTGCCTTGTATCCATTCGGCCCCATTCAGCCTACTGTTTTAAGACGGCTATCCCCATCCCGGAAAAAAAAAAAAAAAAAAATGTCGATTTAAGTGACCCTAATAATAGTCTAGCCATTTAAAGATATATTGGTGGTAATAAACTCATCTAATACACAAGGCCAGAAAAGTAAAATTACGATTATATACCTTTTCGTGTCACTTGTTATGCCTTTTTCACAGTGTTTTCTTCCTTCCAATTTCCTAGCTTCCTACTGTTAATTTTGTGTAGTTAAGGGAAGGTTTTTAGTTTGTTTCCTACTCCTCCAGCAATCTTAAAATTTCACCCCTTTGACCCCCTTTCAAGATAAATTTGTACATTTTTCGGTAGAAAAATGTCCCGGCCGGAGGCCGATTACTCTTAAATTACAGGCTCGCTATCGCTCGCCAGGATAAAATCGACACCTAAATGGCACGAAAGGTCTTAAAATTGACAGAATGGGGCGGAAATTCTTAAAAATCACCAAACTAATGGGGCATATGTCTTAAAATCTCAAAAGCAATGGGGCTAGACATGAGGGAGAAAGGGGTCAAGAAAAAAAGTCCCTCAAGTGGAAATCTCCCCTTTAATCTTTCCTATTGCCAACCTATTTATTGTGGATTATTGGTTAGTTAAATTTAATATATTATTAATTCCATTATGGTTGCCTAGTTTTGAATTTTGCCTAATATGTTTGCCTATATCCAAGCTTCCTAGTGTATATTTGGCCATATTATTGATTTCCTATATCCAACTTTTCTACTGTTATTTGTTATTGTTTATTGATTTCCTATATCCAACTTTTCTACTGTTATTGTTTATTGATTTCCTATATCCAACTTTTCTACTGTTATTGTTTATTGATTTCCTATATCCAACTTTTCTACTGTTATTGTTTATTGATTTCCTATATCCAACTTTTCTACTGTTATTGTTTATTGATTTCCTATATCCAACTTTTCTACTGTTATTGTTTATTGATTTCCTATATCCAACTTTTCTACTGTTATTGTGTATTTATATATCCTAGAACTAACTTTCCTATTGTTAAATTGTCTGTATTGAGCTTTCCTGTTAATATCCACGTTTCTTCCCCTTTGATTTTTGCCTAATATGTGTTTCCTATATCCAAGCTTCCTATTGTAGGTACATTACATATTGTATATTTTCCTATATCCAAGCTTCCTATTGTAGGTACATTACATATTGTATATTTTCCTATATCCAAGCTTTCTACTAGACATGTATTGATTTTTCCCTATTTTTGTTCCCTATATCCTACCTTCCTACTGTCGATTTTTGCCTATTATTCTTTCCTAAATCCATGTTTCACCCCACCCCAAAAAAAAAAAAAAAAAAAAAGTAAATACACATATACAGTATATATATATTTATATATATATGAATAAATTAATAACCAAGCAAATGCAACACATAGAAACAATAGAAAACAATCAATACATTTATAATTGTGGTTACATTTCAACACACCACTTTTTGTGTATTGTTCATAAAATTTGTTTTATTAATGCAGAGAATAACATCGGGCATTTTTAAGTCTTTATAAAATCATTAAGGCGGGTCACCGGCTCTTTTTTTTATCTTTCTCTCCTTTTCTCTCTTTCCCTGGCTTGTATCCATTCGGCCCCATTCAGCCAACTGTTTTAAGACGTTTATCCCCATCCAGGTGTTGATTTCTTCCTGGCGAGCAATAGCAAGCCAGAATTGTATGGAGAAATCCGGACATTTTTCTATCGAAAAATGTACAAATTTAGCTTGCTGTCAAAAAAAAAATATATACATATATGCTGGCTCGCTACCGCTCGCCAGGAAAATATTGACACCTGGATGGGGGTAAACGTCTTAAAACAGTAGGCTGAATGGGACCGAATGGATACAAGCCAAAGAGAGAGGGAGAGAAAGAAAACAAAACTACTACTACTACTACTACTACAACAACTACTACTACTACTACTACTACTACTACTACTACTACTACTACTACTACTACTACTACTACTACTACTACTACTACTACTACTACAACAACTACTACTACTACTACTACTACTACTACTACTACTACTACTACTGCTACTACTTCTCTTTCTCTCGTAGTTGTAAAATATGCTTTGTAAATTTGTCGTGAGAGAGAGAGAGAGAGAGAGAGAGAGAGAGAGAGAGAGAGAGAGGCGTGTGCTAGCGGCCTTGCGCTGATCGAGGAGAGGGGGGTTGCGCGACGAATGCCCGCCCCCCCCCCTCTCCCCCCCCGACCCCCTCCCCTTCCCTCTTTAGTCGTACCCCTTCTCTCTCTCTCTCTCTCTCTCTCCATGTTGCCTTCTTCTTCTCTATCCTTTCCTTTTCTATCGGATATAATGCCATCTCTACTAGAATTAAGTCCTGACCACCTCGTTTGGATCGTAAGGTCTGTGTGGCCAGTGTATCTATGGAAATATATGAAAATCTGTCCCTATTTCTATCTAAACTCACTCTCTCTCTCTCTCTCTCTCCATGTTGTTACAAGGTGTTACAAGGTGTGGCATAAAGAACACATACTGTGGATTATCAAGGGGAGATGACCCCTTTCTCCCTCATGCTTAGCCCCATTAGTTTTCACATTTTAGACGTTTGCCCCATTAGTTTGTCGATTTTAATACCTTTCGCTCCATTTCTTTGTCAATATAAAGACCTTTCGTGCCATTTTGGTGTCAATTTTTTCCTGGCGAGCGAGAGCGAGCCTGTAATTGTGGAGGAACCGGCCATTGGCCCTGACATTTTTCTACCGAAAAATTTACAAATTTATCTTGAAAGGGGGTCTTGGGGGCGTCATTTTAAGCTTGAGGGAGGTCTAGCGAGGAAACTAGACTTTTAATAAATACATGAAACCATTGACCAAAAAGTGAACCATCTCCCCTTAAGGGGGGTGACCTGCTTTTGTTATAACCTTTTCTCTCGTTCTCTGGCTTGTATCCATTTGGCCCCATTCAGCCTACTGTTTTAAGACGTTTATCCCCATCCAGGTGTCAATTGTTTACTGGTGAGCGGTAGCGAGCCAGCATACTTTTAAAAAAAATTGACAGCAGGCTAAATTTTTACATTTTTCGATAGAAAAATGTCTCCGGCGAAGCCGGATTTCTTCATAATAATGCTGGCTCGCTATCGCTCGCCAGGAAGAAATCGACACCTAGATGGGGATAAATAGTTGGCTGAATGGGGCAGAATGGATACAAGCCAGAGAAAGAGAGAACAGGAGAGAAATAAAACAAAAACAGGTCACTCCCCTTAAAACAGGTCACTCCCCTTAAAACAGGTCACTCCCCTTAAAACAGGTCACTCCCCTTAAAACAGGTCACTCCCCTAAAAACAGGTCACTCCCCTTAAAACAGGTCACTCCCCTTAAAACAGGTCACTCCCCTTAAAACAGGTCACTCCCCTTAAAACAGGTCACTCCCCTGAAAACAGGTCACTCCCCTAAAAACAGGTCACTCCCCTAAAAACAGGTCACTCCCCTGAAAACAGGTCACTCCCCTTAAAACAGGTCACTCCCCTTAAAACAGGTCACTCCCCTTAAAACAGGCCACTCCCCTTAACCCCTGTACCAACTCGCAAGTGATCAATTTACCGTTAGTTGTCATTGAACAGAAATTGGGGTGTTCTGATTGAGAAGGTTCGTGTCATTGAACCTATTTTCCCCTCAAGCCAGACTTGTAGACCCACTTGGGGAAACTCTCTCTCGCTCTCTCGCTGTCTACCTATCTATATGTCTGTCTGTCTGTCTGTCTGTCTCTCTCTCTCTCTCTCTCTCACACACATTGACTCACTCCAAATTTCTAACTTTAATTTACTCTCTAACTATAACTCACTCACTCACTCACTCTCACTCCAAATCTCTAACTCTACTTACTTTATACTCTCTCTCTCTCTCTCTCTCTCTCTCTCTCTCTAGGCGCCATAGACTCGTAGACAGACTATAATGAGGGTGTTTTACGAGCAATACAACCCATCTTCGGAATGATCCCGTGTTCGATGATGTGCGGGAGTCTTAATGTGAATGCTTAAATCCCGGGTTCATCATATATTTTCAGCTTAGAGGACGGGCGGGATGAGTCAATGTACTTTTCATTACATTCTGGCAGTTATTAGACGATTTGAACAGGTTAGGAAGGACTCCTACCCATTAAGGGGAGGTATTTACTTTGTTCCCTAGACCTCCATCAAGCTTAAAATTATACCCCCTTGAGTCCCTTTCAAGATAAATTGTAAATTTTTCGGTAGAAAAATTTCCCGGCCGAAGGCCGGTTCCTCTTAAATTACAGGCTCGCTATTGCTCGCCAGGATAAAATCGACACCTAAATGGCACGAAAGGTCTTAAAATTGACAGAAATGGGTCGAAGGCTCTTAAAATCGCCAAACTAATCGGGCGACCGTCTTAAAATCTCAAAAGCGATGGGGCTAAACATGAGGGAGAAAGGGGTCCAGAAAAAATCCCTCAAGTCGATATCTCCCCCTTTATTTGTTGGGGTCTGTTTAATAATAATATATTCATTTTTATTTTGTAGTTTCTTCCCTAGACCTCCATCAAACTATAAAAAAAAAAAAAAAAAAAAAAAAAAAAAACATTAGATTCCCCTTCGAGATTAATTTGTAATTTTTGTTTCGGTACACGAGTGTCACGGTTCCTCCACAATTACAGTACAAAGGAGTAGTACAAAGGAAATCAAGCAACAACAGATCTAGTGACCCTTCTAGGCTGCTTGTCCTCCAAAACACTGAGGATCAAGTGTCCAAACAGTGGTTTAGAGTGGGTAAGGGAACATTGGAAAGGGAACTACTGCTCTAGGCTCTTTATCGTTCGCCAGGAAAAATAGCCACGCCTAAATGGCACGAAAGGTCTTACTATTGACAAAGAAATGGGTCGAAAGGTCTTAAAATCGAAAACTAACGGGGCAAACGGCTTAAAATCTCAAAAGGAATGGGCTAAGAATGAGGAAGAAAGGGAACCAGAAAAACAGCCCATCTCCTCTTAAGGGGAGATCTCCACTTGAGGGATTTTTTTCTTGACCCCTTTCTCCCTCATGTTTAGCCCCATTGCTTTTGATATTATAAAATGTTTGCCCCATTAGTTTAGCGGTTTTAAGAACTTTCACCCCATATTAAGACCTTTCGTGCCATTTAGGTGTCGATTTTATCCTGGCGAGCGATAGCGAGCCTGTAATTTAAGAGGAATCGGCCTTCGGCCGGGAAATTTTTCTACCGAAAAATGTACAAATTTATCTTGAAAGGGGCTCAAGGGGGTGTAATTTTAAGGTTGATGGAGGTCTAGGGAACAAATTAAATACCTCCCCTTAAGACACATCTTGACATTGTATTCCGGCTTTCCTTAGGAGGTTTTATTCAGCTTTGGAAGGCCCTCTCAGCGTCAAAGGCGTAAAGCATATCTCAATTAACCCTTTCAAGATTACGATTACGCATTCATATTTTGTTTTCTGGCCATTATTAAGTGATTATATTTAGGTTGGTAAGTCAGGGGGTTAAGAAAGTCTTGACCCTTTTCACACACACACACACACACACACACACACACACACACACACACACACACACACACACACACAGATCCTTGCTAACCTGAATAATTTCGTCGCATTATAGCCAGAAGCAACTGTTAAAATACGTCTAAATATTCAGTCTTTATTATCCTCTAACTTCCAAATACGTCTAAATATTCAAAGTCTTTATTATCCTCTAACTTCCAAATACGTCTAAATATTCAAAGTCTTTATTATCCTCTAACTTCCAAATTTCCAAAAGTAGAGTTACGAAATCAGGACGACCCTAGAAACACACACACACACACACAGATCCTTGCTAACCTGAATAATGTCGTCGCATTATAGCCAGAAGCAACTGTTCAAATACGTCTAAATATACGTCTAAATATTCAAAGTCTTTATTATCCTCTAACTTCCAAATTTCCAAAAGTAGAGTTACGAAATCAGGACGAGCCTAGAAACACACACACACACACACACACCTCAAGGCCTAGATTAGATAGTCCCTGCCCTCCCTGTCCAGATAGTACAGATAGTTCAGATAGTCCACGAGGACCAGATTATGCCTATATGGGGGGGGGGGGCGGGGATTATGCCTATGGGGGGCGGGGGGAGGGCAGGCTTACGAAATAGGGTGACAGTACTGGTGGTGGTGGTGGTGGTGGGGCTTTAGATGTGAACGAAGATAGTAAGCATCATTAACCCCTTCAGACTCATATGACGCAGAGGTTGCCAGATTAGCAATAAGAAATAAGAGTTCTCTCACTCTTATAATTACCTCTCCAAAATTAGTTTTCTGCCCACAGCTAACTCAAAGACAACTGCAGAGGTTGAAGTAACTAAACTAAAGGTTTATAAATAACCCTGATGGTAATAAAGGCTTTAAAGTATCCCCAATCGGCTCAACACAGCTAACTCAAAGACAACTGCAGAGGTTGAAGTAACTAAACTAAAGGTTTCTAAATACCCCTGATGGTAACAAAGGCTTTAAAGTATCCCCAATAGGCTCAACACAGCTAACTCAAAGACAACTGCAGAGGTTGAAGTAACTAAACTAAAGGTTTATAAATAACCCTGATGGTAATAAAGGCTTTAAAGTATCCCCAATCGGCTCAACACAGCTAACTCAAAGACAACTGCAGAGGTTGAAGTAACTAAACTAAAGGTTTCTAAATAACCCTGATGGTAATAAAGGCTTTAAAGTATCCCCTAATCGGCTCAACACAGCTAACTCAAAGACAACTGCAGAGGTTGAAGTAACTAAACTAAAGGTTTATAAATAACCCTGATGGTAATAAAGGCTTTAAAGTATCCCCAATCGGCTCAACACAGCTAACTCAAAGACAACTGCAGAGGTTGAAGTAACTAAACTAAAGGTTTATAAATACCCCTGATGGTAAAAGGCTTTAAAGTATCCCCAATCGGCTCAACACAGCTAACTCAAAGACAACTGCAGAGGTTGAAGTAACTAAACTAAAGGTTTCTAAATAACCCTGATGGTAATAAAGGCTTTAAAGTATCCCCTAATCGGCTCAACACAGCTAACTCAAAGACAACTGCAGAGGTTGAAGTAACTAAACTAAAGGTTTCTAAATACCCCTGATGGTAATAAAGGCTTTAAAGTATCCCAATAGGCTCAACACAGCTAACTCAAAGACAACTGCAGAGGTTGAAGTAACTAAACTAAAGGTTTCTAAATACCCCTGATGGTAACAAAGGCTTTAAAGTATCCCCAATAGGCTCAACACAGCTAACTCAAAGACAACTGCAGAGGTTGAAGTAACTAAACTAAAGGTTTCTAAATACCCCTGATGGTAACAAAGGCTTTAAAGTATCCCCAATAGGCTCAACACAGCTAACTCAAAGACAACTGCAGAGGTTGAAGTAACTAAACTAAAGGTTTCTAAATACCCCTGATGGTAACAAAGGCTTTAAAGTATCCCTAATAGGCTCAAAATTGCGTCATATGTCGGAGAAGGTTAAAATCGACAAACTAATGGGTCAAACTTCTTAAAATCTGAAAACTAATGGGGCTAAACATGAGGAAGAAAGGGGTCCAGAAAAACGGCCCATCTCCCATTAAAGATGTCATTAACCTCTTGAGGACCATGACGCATTTGGACATTTTATTCTGGCTGTCAGTGGAAGATTTTATTCAGATTAGGAAGGACATGTGGAAGTCGGAGGGTTGCTTGGGCCAGTCTCTACCCTTTTTACTCCCACAGACCCTTTCTAAGCTGTTTAAAATCGTCTAATGTCGGCCGGAGTCGAGGGCTAAAAGGCGTCATAATCTTGCAGGGGTTAAGCATCACTAGCTTAACATTCATTGTATTAGACTAAATTACAGGCTCGCTATCGCTCGTCAGTATAAAACCGACACCTAAATGGCACGAAAAGTCCTAATATTGACACAAAAATGGGGTGCAAGGTCTTAGAATCGCCAAACAAATAGGGAGAACGTCTTATATATATATAAATGGGGCTACACATGAGGGAGAAGGGGGGTCTAGAAAAGCGACCTATCTCCTCTTAACATTCCCTTTCTCAGACTAAATACCTTTGTTGATTGTGAAGCCAGGAACATCAGCACATTATAAGAAAGTTTAGAGTGAGAACAGTGGCATAGAAATATATTCTTAACCCCTTCTGTGCCGGCGACGTCTGTTTAACTTTATTCTGGCTACTATTAGACGATTTTATTCAGTTCCAAAAGGTCCTCCAGCAAATTAACAGGCTTCGAACTATCTCACTTAACCCTATTAACTACCAAAGATCCTTATCAAACTGCACAAAATCGTCGAAACAAAGATAGGGATTCCTTTGGCCGGAATTTTTTTCTACCGAAAAAATTTACAAATTAATCTAGAAGGGGGATCTAATGGATGTTTTTTTTTTCAGTTTGATGGAGGTCTAGGGAGGAAAAAATAATATCTAGTTGGTGGTGTAATGGTTTAGATGCTTATGTTCTGGGTGTGGTGTCCCGAGTTCGAATCCCGGGAGGACCATATGCTTTCATTAGTTTATTCAAGTACATTGGGGTTTGTAATGGATGATTAATGTTAAGAACGAGGTGTTACTTATGTGAAGTAATCGACCAAAAAATAAACCGATCCCCCCTAATCAAAATGTGATCATGCTTTATCTTAAATTCTTATAACTAATGGGTCTAAACATGAGGGAGAAAGGGGTCCGGAAAAATCATATACCTCCCCTTAATCAAAATTTGCGCATGCTTCATCGATTTTGCCGTGGGCGTGTCAGTCTCTCTCCTTGACCAAATGTTTTCTTCTTTGGTTTTAGATGTGGCCGAGGAAACACAAGGTTCTCTTCTTCTCTCCCGGTACGACCCTTAGCGGATGTTACGTCACGTGAAAACTAACTTTGACTAGCCAACGAACACGTCATCAATGCCGGGCTTTCCGATTGGCTGGCGAGGGCTGGTGACGCAAGAGGGGCTGTGATTGGTGGGATGGGACTGTGACGCTAGGGCGAGGCGCGGCGATGGTTGGTGGAGACTCCGGCTGCCAGACTCGGCTCGACCATCGTAGCGTTCACATGTCAGCCCCCTCTCGAACCAAACCCACATCCTCCCCCTCCTCCAATCCCTCCATTCCCAGATCCCCCCTCCCTCCCTCCAATCCCAGATCCACCCTCCCTCCTCCAATCCCCCCCCCCCCCCTCCAATCCCCCCCAACCTACCCACCACCACCACCCCTCCAGTCTCCGTGTCCCCATCAGCTGTTCTCGAAGCCGGGCTGGCGGTGGAAGGGGTCCGCTCCCAGTCCTCCACACCTCTCTAAGTCCACCAGACCCCGGACTTGGGTATACCAGGACTCTTAAGACCCCAGACCAGGACTCAAGGGAAGAGAAGGGTGCTTCAAGAGAACGCAATATATCTCGGAAAGACTCGGGAAAGACCCCACGGATGAGTGAAAGTTGAACCGGCGACAAACATCCTTGACACCACCACGACCACCATCATCAGCTGCTGAGGTGGTGCCGGCCGGCTTCCCGTCTGGCGAGGTGAGTCCAGGATGGAACATTCTAGCGCCCCCTTTTTCCCTCAGTTTGGGCCCCATTCTTATACCATAGTGAAATCCCTCGCCTTTTTTAGCCACATTCTCATATTTTAAGTGGTCTTCATTTTAACGGAGTTCGTAGATACCGGTATTCACTTTTTTGTACATTCTCTTTACATTCTAGTGGCCCCTTCTCTCTCATGTTGGGCCCCATTCATGTACCTTAGTGATTCTAGTGAAGACCCTCGCTTTTTTTGGGGGCCACATTCTCATATCCCAAGTGAAAAATCCTCACCTTTTCTTTTAACTAAGTTCGTATTCACGTTTTTTTAACATTATTTCAACATTCTAGCGCCCCCCCTTCTACCTCATGTTGGACCCCATTTCATACATCTTAGTGAAAACCCTCGACTTTTTTAGCCACATTCTCATACCCTAAGTGAAAATTCCTCGGTCCTTTTTTTTTAACGGAGTTCGTAGATATTCACTGGTTTTAACATTCTAGTGTTGGACGCATTCTTTTAAAACATCCTAGTGCCCCCTTCTCTCTCATGTTGGGCTATATTTGTTCTACCTTGGTGAAATCCCGTGCCTTTTTTTATAGAAATTCGTAGACACACTTTCTTTTCGTTACATTCTAGTACTGCCGTGTGGATGCATTCGTGTAAACTTTGCCCATTTATTTATTTTCATATGAATTCAGTCAATTCGTCAAGATACATTTTAACTTAAAGGGCGTGACCTGCTTTTGTTTCTTTCTTGGTTGTATCCATTTGGCCCCCATTCAGCCTACTGTTTCAAGACATTTATCCCCATCCAGGTGTCGATTTTTTCCTAGCGAGAGACAGCGGGTTATATTTTTCAACTTTGTATGCCGAGCGAATCCCCCACTATTTGGAAAGAGCCCTAGCTAGAATTACATTGTTAATATTTTGGTATTGTCCGCTCCCTTCTTGGCAATACTCTTATTCTGAGAGTTTAGCCAGCGAAACCCCTTGCCATTTGTGAACGGAATCGGGAGGAATACATTTTTGGCATTCTGGCGATTCCTAGGTCTTTCACTTGGTCCGTATTCTTACATTTTATTATGTGCAGCCATCGGCCTTTTAGAAGTGAATCGTTTCGAATACTTTGCTAATATATTCCGGTGTTAAGTACAGTAGATATACATTTATCCTGAAATGTCTTCTCCTGGATGACCTAGATGTGTGTGTGAATTTGTATTTTGTTTTTGTGTGTGTTCAATGTTTGCTGTTGTGTTATCCTTATTCTGGCTCTGTCTTGAGTCGGCCACCCCTCCAAAAAAAAAGGAAAAGATGAAAAAATATAATTTATTAGGAAAAGTGGGGATTGGGCCAGAGTATATAGAATAGAATGGATATACTGTCCATGAATCGTGACATTTCTAGCGAGGACTTAAATTTAGATAGGCATGAATAGTGACATTTCTAGAGAGAACTTAGGTATACATCAATCGTGAACTTTCTAGACAGGACTTAAGGGGAGATGGGTCGTTTTTCTGGTCCTCTTCTCCCTCGTGTTAAGCCCCATTTGTTTTAAGATTGTAAGACGTTCGGCCCATTAGTGTGGCGGTTTTTCGCACCTTTCGCCTCATTTCTTAGTCAATATTAAGACCTTTCGTGCTATAAAGATGTCGATTGGTTTCCTGGCAAACGATAGTGAGCCTGTAATTTTGGAAGAACCGGCCTTTGGCCCGGGAAATTTTTCTACTGAAAAATGTACAAATTAATCTAGCAGGGTGATCTAATTTATGTTTTATTAAGTTTGATGGAGTTCTAGGAAAGCAACTAAACAATAAATGATTATATAAGTAAATAGGCCTAGACCCTTAAAATAATCAGCCCCCTTAAACATATTTGGGTGCGGTCTGTCCCCAACTTCATCCCATATTCTTAAACTTGACGTAGTGGAGCCCATCCCTATCCCCGTTGAGAGAAATCAGTCGACATAAATGGCTACTAAAAAAAAAATATATATATAACTTTAGGCTATCGATTTCTCTTTCACAATTCAACGTTCACTTCTTTGGTCCACAGCTTTTTAGGCGATGTGTGCATGTATTCATTATTTTTCTAGTTTCCTCCCTAGACCTCCATCAAATTTAATAAAAGCATCCATTAGATCCCCCTTCTAGATTAATTTGTAAATTTTTCGGTAGAACAATTTCCCGGCCAAAGGCCGGTTCTTCCAACATTACAGGCTCACTATCGTTCGCCAGGGAACACAATCAACACCTAAATAGCAGGAAAGGTCTTAATATTGACGAAAAAATGGGGCGAAAGATCTCAAAATCGACTAAGGGGGTAAACATCTTAACATCTGAAAACTAATGGGGCTAAACACAAGGGAGAAAGTGGTCCAGAAAACCGGTCCCTCCCCCCTTAACCCCTTCAGCACGATAACCCCTTTATACCGTTTGATTCCAGCTGTCCGAAACAGGAGGACTCGGGGGGGCTAGAGGAAATGGGCTGTAGGTTTTCACACCTCTCTCCTGGTTGACTCTTCCCAAATTGAGAATATATCAGTTTGATTGTTCTCAACCTTTTTTTTATATTAAAGGTGGACAGGGGTCAAGATGTCTTGCCTAATTGTAGTGAAGAGACTATGGAAGATTGATAAAGGACTGACTGACCTTCCAGAACAAAAGAAAATTATATGAAATGGTCTCCCTGAAAGTGATAGAATGATACGAAAGATATTAAAAGGGTGGATTCGAACATATGGCTGTGTCTAAATTGGTAAATGTGGAAGTGATAGAATGATTGGAAAGATATTGAAAGGGTGAATTCGAACATATGGCTGTGTCTAAATTGGTTAATGTGGAAGTGATAGAATGATTGGAAAGATATTGAAAGGGTGAATTCGAACATATGGCTGTGTCTAAATTGGTTCATGTGGAAGTGATAGAATGATTGGAAAGCCATTAAAAGGGTGAATTCGAACATATGGCTGTGTCTAAATTGGTAAATGTGGAAGTGAATTCAAAATATGGTTGTCTGGGAGTGAGTTGAACATGGCTTTGTGGGAGTGAGTTAAACATATGGTTGTCTGGGAGTGAGTTAAACATGGCTTTGTGGGAGTGAGTTAAACATATGGTTGTCTGGGAGTGAGTTAAACATGGCTTTGTGGGAGTGAGTTAAACATATGGCTGTGTCTAAATTGGTTACATACTGTGGGTGTGAGTTAAGATGGATTTGTGGGAGTGAGTGAAACATGGCTTTGTGGGAGTGAGTTGAACATATGGCTGTGTCTAAATTTGTGACTGTGGGAGTGAGTTAAACATATGACTTTGTGGGAGTGTGTAAAACGGTGTGTTAAACATATGGCCGTGTCTAAATTACTTACTGTGGGAGTGAGTTAAACATAGGGCTGTGTCTAAATTGGTTACTGTGGGAGTGAGTTAAACAAATGGCTGTGTCTAAATTGGTTACGTAAGAACATAAGAAAATGGGAGTCTGCAGAAAGCCGATTGGGCCACACAAGGCAGATCCCACTCACACCTTTACTGTGAGAGTGAGTTAAACATATGGCTGTGTCTAAAATGGTGGCTGTGGGAGTGAGTTGTGGGTTGTGTCTAAAATGGCTTTAGTGATCAACACATAAAAAAATTCGAAAGGTGAACAATCTCAAAACACTTCTATGATGACATTATTTAACTGGATGAAGATTTGTTTAAATAAATGTGAAGGATGAACATAACTTCTCTACAGCTTGCTCGCGCTGGGGATTTTCTACGTCTTTGGAAGTGATAAAATAGCCTGTTAATTGCTGGAGGCCATATTTAAACTGAACAAAATCGTCTAATAGTAGCCAGAATTGTCTCTAAACCCTTTGCGTACCAGCGAATCTGTGTTTATATAATTTATCCTAGCTACATTTAGACAATATTATGCAGCTTAGGAAGGATCTGTGGTAGTTGAAAGGGTTGGTTGAGGTAGTTTGAAGCCTTATTATTGCTAGAGGTCCTTCCTAAGCTGAAAATAATCATAAGACTCGGGCAGTGGAATGTGGCAAACAAATACCCTAGACTTTATATACAAGATTCCTACCCCGCTCGCCTAAAGAGGATCCCAGTTTTTTTTTGTTATCTACTTTCCTCTCTTGCTCTGGCTTTTATCTATGCGGCCCCATTCATCCTACTGTTTTAAGACGTTTATCCCCATCCAGGTGTTGTAGCGAGCCGGCATATTTTGGTTAATTCTTTTAACAGCAGGCTAAATTTGTACATTTTTCGATAGAAAAATGTCTGCGGCGAAGCCGGATTTCTCCATACAATGCTGGTTCACTATCGCTCACCAGGAATGCGACAAAACAATAACGCAGACCTTTATACAAGGCTCTCCCCTCAATCACTCAAACTCAATCTTTAGCTCCATCTCTCTGTAGGCATTCCAAAACTAAATATGTTGGAAATATGGCCCTCATCCCAGGCCTCTTAGGGGCTAGTGGCTACTTTTTAGTCTATTAATTCATGTAGGTCTATTCATTGTTTTGTATTTAGTTTCCTCGCTATACCCCTCAAATTTAGAAAAACACACCCTAGACCCCCCTCAAGATAAATTTGTACATTTTTTGGTAGGAAAATGTCACGGCCAAAGGCCAATTCCTCTCATAGTTACAGGCTCGCTGTCTCTCGCCAGAAAAAATCGACACCTAAATGAAACGGTAGGTCTTAAAATTGACAATGAAATGGAGCTAAAGGTGTTAAAATCACCAAACTAATGGGCCAAACGTCTTAAAATAGGGCTAAACACGAGGGAGAAAGGGGTCCAGAAATACCGGCCCATCTCCCCTTAAGATTTATGTCCCCCCTCCCCCATTCCTAGCTCATGGCCTCGTCCTAACTGCCTGTTCTTTTACGGTCGTTATAGTCGTCTCGTAAATCATCGACCGAACGACTCAACCGGGGCCCCGACAGTTCGACCGGTAGACCATTTCAACCAGTAGATTATTTCGACCAGTAGAAGAAAAACGGAAAAGTGGGGATTGGGCCTGAGTAGATATAGATAGATAGATAGATAGATAGATAGATAGATAGATAGATAAATAGATAAATAGATAACTCTCAATCGGTAGACCATTTCAACTAGTAATTGTCATCCAGTTGACTATTTTGACCAGTAGCTTTCAACAGGTGGACTATTTCAACCAGTAGACCATTTCGACCAGTAACTCTCAACCAGTAGACCATTTCGACCAGTAACTCTCAACCAGTAGACCATGTCGACCAGTAACTCTCAACCAGTAGACCATTTCGACCAGTAACTCTCAACCAGTAGACCATGTCGTCCGATAACTCTCAACCAGTAGACCATTTCGACCAGTAACTCTCAACCAGTAACTCTCAACCAGTAGACCGTTTCGACCAGTAACTCTCAACCAGTAGACCGTTTCGACCAGTAACTCTCAACCAGTAGACCGTTTCGACCAGTAACTCTCAACCAGTAGACCATTTCGACCAGTAACTCTCAACCAGTAGACCATTTCGACCAGTAACTCTCAACCAGTAGACCATTTCGACCAGTAGACCATTTCGACCAGTAACTCTCAACCAGTAGACCATTTCGACCAGTAACTCTCAACCAGTAGACCATTTCGACCAGTAACTCTCAACCAGTAGACCATGTCGTGCGATAACTCTCAACCAGTCGAAACTCAACCAATACTAAAGCAATAATTTGTCTTCTTTTTTTCAGCTAAACAAGATTACAAAATATATCTGGGTTAAAGTTTGATAAGAGACAGATCAACTGTTTAGGAAAAATATTAATAATTACCGTTCTGAGAATAAAATATTAAAACATACAAATACTAATTATAATATATACAAATATTAATTATAACAAATGCAAATGACACTTCTAATAAATGCAATTAATAATTCTAATAAATAATACAAATTAATAAAAATAATAACATGCTATAAAAAAATAAAAATAATAATGATAATAATAATAATAAACTGTAGTAGGCTAAATCACAACCAAATAGGCCATCTCACATTCTCGACAGCTCCTATAATAATCGTTTAACGGAGCGTCGTAGGAGATGATTGACGATCTAGACGAGAACATGATCTGAATTCACATCGAACATGATCGCCCTCTTCGAACACGATATATAACTTGATCTGAATTCACATCGATCATGATCGCCCTCATCGAACACGATATAAAATTTGATCTAATTTACATTGAACATAATCGATATCTTTGAACACAAAATATATGAGAACATGATCTCTGAATTTACACGGAATATAATCGCCAGGAATATCTAAGCTTTATTTCTTCATATCGAGTGAAATATACAAACATGTTCCTACACTTAGCCACCCTATTCAACATCCGACAGACATTAATACCGCAAAGAGCAAGCTAAACGTAATGAACGCTGGGACATGACTTATTAGCGCGACCGTACTGCATTATGGAAAGCTTAATGTTTTAGTGAGAGGAAAGAGAAATGCAAGATATTGATGAAGAAAGTGAGAGGTGGAAGTGAGCCGCAAGCCAGGTGGAGCTAGAAAGTGGAAGAATGGAACGGTAACCACGCGGATGTAGAAAGCTACCCCTTCAGTAGCGTAGACCCCAATTTTTAGTTCGATCAGTTAGTTTGGCGATTTTGAGACCTTTCGCCTCATGTTTTTGTCAATATTATGACCTTTCGTGCCCTTTAGGTGTCGATTTTTTCCTGGTGAGCGATAGCGAACCTCTAATTTTAGAAGGAATCGGCCTTCGGCCGGGAAATTTTTCTACCAAAAAATGTACACATTTATCTTGAAAGGGGGTCTAGGGGGTGTTTTTCTAAGCTTGATGGAGGTCTAGCGAGGAAACTCATAAATAAATTGATCCATAAATATATATAGACCAAAAACCAAGCACTATCCCCTTAAGGGGAGGTTTTTAGTTTGGTCCCTAGATATCCATCAAGCTTAAGATTACACCCCCTTGAGCCCCTTTCAAGATAAATATGTACATTTTTCGGTAGAAAAATTTCCCGGCTGAAAGCCGGTTCCTCTTAAATTACAGGCTCGCTATCGCTCGCCAGGATAAAATCGACACCTAAATGGCACGAAAGGTCTTAAAATTGACAGAAATGGGTTGAAAGTTCTTAATATCGTCAAAATAATGGGGCGAACGTCTTAACATTAGGAAAACAATGGGGTTAAACGTGAGGGAGAAAGGAGTCGAGAAAAAAAACCCTCAAGTGGACATCTCCCCTTAAGTGAGAGGAATATGAAGAAAGTGGTGGAGAGAGTGGAAGAAGTCAACCGCAAGCCAGGTGGAGCTAGAAAGTGGAAGAATGGAACGGTAACCACGCGGATGTAGAAAGTTAACCCCCTTCAGTAGCTTGGGGCCTATTTTTAGTATGTCATTAATTAATCGATGTACATGGTTGAATTGGGATAGTGTTAACCCCTTCAGTAAGATGAACCATTTATAGTATATATTTGATCAGGTTAGAGTACAAAGGAGTAGTACAAAGGAAATCAAGCAACAACAGATCTAGTGACCCTTCTAGGTTGCTTGTCCTCCAAAACACTGAGGATCAAGTGTCCAAACAGTGGTTTAGAGTGGGTAAGGGAACATTGGAAAGGGAAATACTGCCCTGGAACTAATGTCCGTGGCAGGAAGAGGGAGGGGGGGGGGGGAGATCCTGGTGGGTTTTCTTTAAAAAAGTTGGATGAAAGTCTAAAGCCGGTATCACACGAGCGCTTTTTCACTCAACATTTTATCCCCAACACTGGTCTGGCAGCTTAGGAGGTCAACATTTAGCATATTTCGGTCACCTAAATGCATCTAGCAACAGTCTAGATTCCAATACCAGTGCAACATATTTCAATAATGTTGCCAGCAATTTTTTGATCATGGAATGTTGACTATAAAAGTTCTCGTGTGATACCTGCTTAAGGGGAGATTTCCACCTGGAGGATTTTTTTCTGAACCTCTTTCTTCCTCATGTTTAGCCCCATTGTTTTTGAGATTTTAACCACGTTCGCCCCATTAGTTTAGCGATTTTAAGAACTTTCACCCCATTTCTGACAATTTTAAGACCTTTCGTGCCATTTAGGTGTCGATTTCTTCCTGGCGAGCGATAGCGAGCCTGTAATTTAAGAGGAACCGGCCTTCGGCCTGGACATTTTTCTACCGAAAAATGTAAAAATTTATCTTGAAAGGGTGTCGAGGGTGTGTAATTTCAAGCTTGATGGAAGTCTAGGAAACACACTAAAAACCTCCCCTTAACCTTAAATGTGTTGACTATAAAAGCTCTCGTGTGATACCGGCTTAAGGAGGAAACTAGACCAATAATAGAATATATAGGAAAAATCGACTAAAAAGCGAACCCTCCCCCCTTAAACAGAGGAAGGTTGATGACCAGCGAGGAATTTTGGACAGGAACCAACACACCACTATAATATTGCCTACATTGACGAGAGAGAGCGAGAGCGAGAGCGAGAGAGAGAGAGAGAGAGAGAGAGAGAGCGAGAGAGAGAAAAAAAAAAAAACACACACACACACACTGTATAATATATGCCCTTATGGTGTGTGTGACAGTAGGCATAACACTGGAGAGAGAGAGAGAGAGAGAGAGAGAGAGAGAGAGAGAGAGAGAGAGAGAGAGAGAGAGAGACGTAGATGGAGGGGGGGTGGGGGGTGGTGGGGGGGGGGGGGGGGGGGGGGGGGGGGGGGTGGGTGTGTGGAGGGGAGGCGGGGGGGGGGGGGGGGGGGTGGTGTGGGGGAGATGAGAGAAAGTGGAGTTAAAGATGGATAATATTGAGAGAAAGAGACAGTGTGTGAGAGACCGACAGTGAGTGTGTGTGATAGTGAAAGAGTGTGTGTGTGTGTGTGAGAATGTGTGTGTGTGTGTCAGAGATAGAGAGAAAGTGTGTGTGTAATTGTGTTTGTGTGTGTATGAGTCAGAGAGAGATTATGTAACTGTATCTGTATGTGTGTGTGTGCGTGTGAGAGAGAGAGAGAGAGAGACTGTGAGTGTGTGTGTGTGTGTGTGTTTGTAATTGTACCTGTGTACGTATGAGTCAGAGAGTATGTGTAGGCATATGTAAGTTGTGTATGTAATTGTACCTGTATATGTATGTATGTGTGTGTGTGTGTGTGTGTGTGTGTGTGTGTGTGTGTGTGTAATTGTACCTGTGTACGTATGAGTCAGAGAGAGTATGTATGTACGTATAATATGTAAATATAGCTAATATGAAATAAATAAAACATCCCCGGTACAGATTAAGTTGAGGGGAGGTTTTAGTTTGGTCCCAAGATATCCTTCAAGCTTAAGATTAACACCCCCTTGAGCCTCTTTCAAGATACATTTTTCGGTAGAAAAATGTCCCGGCTGAAAGCCGGTTCCTCTTAAATTACAGGCTCGCTATCGCTCGCCAGGATAAAATCGTCACCTAAATGACACGAAAGGTCTTAAAATTGACAGAAATGGGTTGAAAGTTCTTAAAATCGTAAAAATAATGGGGCAAACGTCTTAAAATTAGAAAAACAATGGGGCTAAACATGAGGGAGAAAGGAGTCAAGAAAAAAATCCCTCACGTGGAAATCTTCCCTTAACATATTCAGCACACCGCTTGGATACAGCTCAAATAACTTCAGGTTTCTCCTCTCCACCTCGCTTCTTTTGTTTTATCTTTCTCTCCCTCTCTTTGGCTTGTATCCATTCGGCCCCATTCAGCCTATTGTTTTAAGACGTTTACCCCCATGTATAGTCTATTTTTGTCCACTTAAAGGTAAATTGAATCCCTTAGATTAGTTTTCAATACTTAAGAACAAAAGAACATAAGAAAATGCGAGTCTGCAAAAAGCCGATCGGCCCATACAAGGCAGATCCTGTCACACCCAACCCCAATTACTAGGCCCAACTCACTACTACGTCGCTGTGCCGAATTAATGCCATGTTTTTATAGTTATCAATACATTTCGTTACAAAATCTACCTTATAGCTGAATAACCAAGCTAGTGTCATGGCAATTTACCCTCAGCTGGGAAAAATACACTATAGCCTATAACATTTGGGTCCGTTCGTTCGTGTGTCACGAACGAAACTTATTGAAAATCTGGAGAAACGTGAGTGAACTGCGACAGGTGTGTGTGTGTGTGTGTGTGTGTGTGTGTGTGTGTGTGTGTGTGTGTGTGTGTGTGTGTGTAGGAAGCCTGAGCCCAACCTAGCCCATAGCAACAGCTCTCTCTCTCTCTCTCTCTGTCTCTCTCTCTCTCTCTCTCTCTCTCTCTCTCTCTCTCTCTCTCGCTCGCTCTCTCGCTCTCGCTCGCTCTCTCGCTCTCTCTCTCTCTCTCTCTCTCTCTCGCTCTCTGTATATATATATATATATATTACACAATTTATATTCAACAATCGAGTTAAAATGTTAAATCAGGATAAATATTTAAGGCTGTTATTTGACGATTGTATTTACATTGTGTAGGGTCAGAGGCTTGAAATAGTCTTCAATACCCTAATAATCCCCACAGGTCCTTCCTAAACTGTATAACATCGTCTCATGATAGCCAGAATAAATGGTCAAAATGCGTCATAAGCCTCAAAAGGTAAAGGGGAGGTTCTTAGTTAATTCCCTAGACTTCCATCAAGCTTAAAATGACTCCCCCCTCGGTTAATATAAACGAGTAACTTCTTTGATGGTGCTGCGATTTTAAACTTTTCAACCCACAATTGAGAATCTGAACAATTTGGTATATTTCAATTCTGACCAATACACTTCAGCAGGTAACTCAATTAGTGGACGTATATATATATATATATATATATATATATATATATATATATATATATATATATATATATATATATATATATATATATATATAAATATATATATACCAGACAACAGTGAAGCTAGGTACATTCTTCTTCTTCTATATTCAGGGACATTGATGGGGCTTCGTCTCTCTCTCTCTCTCTCTCTCTCTCTCTCTCTCTCTCTCTCTCTCTCTCTCTCTCTCTCTCTCTCTCTCTCTCTCTCTCTCTCTCTCTCTCCATTCCTTGCTTCCTCCTCCTCCTTCCCCTTCCCCCCTCCTCCTCTCTCCTCACTCACTTGACTAGCCATCCTATGTCAGCTATCCATCAACTCTCTCTCTCTCTCTCTCTCTCTCTCCCCGGTAGACTGTAGCGTCAGGCGCGGCCAATCCGACTCAACCTCATTTGCATAATCTTGCTTCCGGTATCAGTTCTCACGGGCGGGGGGAGAGAGAGAGAGAGAGAGAGAGAGAGAGAGAGAGAGAGAGAGAGAGAGAGAGAGAGAGAGATTAAAATAGAATGCAAATGTCATAAAACGTATTTGATCACTAAAGAGAGAGAGAGAGAGACTCTGTTGCTATATACATATATATATATATATACAGTATATATATATATATATATATATATATATATATATATATATCTCTCTTTATATTGCCACATGAACCACTACGCCATCTTTATATTAGGTTGATATCTTTGAGTTACGTCACTTGAGTCACATCCTGTCCTCTAACATCCCACACACACACACACACCACACACCCATGATTACCACATTCCAGTCTCTCTCTCTCTCTCTCTCTCTCTCTCTCTCTCTCTCTCTCTCTCTCTCTCTCTCTCTCTCTCCACCACCTCCTATGGATCGTAACATCTGTGTGCTCAGTATTTATATACAGTATATACCGGTACTGTATTTATCTGATATATAATAAGAGTAAAAGTTATTATAGTGGTTATAATTAGTGGTGGAGATTGGTGGTGGTGGTGAGGGGGAGATGTGATGTATTGGTGGTGGTGGTGAGGGGGAGATGTGATAAGAAAATGGGAGTCTGCAGAAAGCCGATTGGCCTAAGCAAGGCAGATCCCTGTCCCACACAACCCCAGTTCAATTACAAAGCCCAATTATAGGCTCAACACTCTAATACCCTGAGGATCATCTTACCAAAACGGTTAGAGATTAACGCAGGATTATGGGGGTATGCAGAGCGCTGATTGGCCCAACCCGGCTGATCCCCCTTCACACCCAACCCCTCTCGTCCATATGCTTATCCAATTCTATCTTAAAGCTCCCTACCGTCTTAGACCCCACTATAGCACTTGGTAGTCCATTCCACCCATCTACAACTCTGTTACCAAATCAATATTTGCCTATATCTTTTCTGAAACGAAATTTATCTAATTTGAAACCATTGGTACGAGTTCTTTCGCTATCACTGAGCTTTAGTACATTTGTCATGTCCCCTTTGTTAATCCCACTAACCCACTTGAACACCTCTATCATATCCCCTCTAACTCTGCGTCTCTCTAACGAATGTAAACCTAATTTCTTCAACCTTTCTTCATACGAAAGATTTCTAATATTATGGATCATTTTTGTCATTCTACGCTGTACTCTCTCCAATGAATCTATGTCCATTCTGTAATAAGGACACCAAAATTGGACAGCATAATCCATATGGGGTCTCACTAATGACAAGTAAAGTTTTAAGATAACATCAGCAGTTCTGTTACTCACACTCCTAGAGATGAACCCGAGAATCCTGTTTGCCTTATTACGAACGCTTATACACTGTTTTCTAGGCTTCAATGATGTATTGGGGGTGGTGGTGAGGGGGAGATGTGATGTATTGGTGGTGGTGGTGAGGGGGAGATGTGATGTATTGGTGGTGGTATGTGATGTATTGGTGGTGGTGGTGAGGGGGAGATGTGATGTATTGGGGGTGGTGGTGAGGGCGAGATGTGATGTATTGATGGTGGTGGTGAGGGGGAGATGTGATGTATTGGTGGTGGTGGTATGTGATGTGGTGGTGGTATGTGATGTATTGGTGGTGGTGGTGAGGGGGAGATGTGATGTATTGGTGGTGGTGGTGAGGGGGAGATGAGATGTATTGGTGGTAGCGGTGGTGATGGTGCATGATTTATGATGAAGGCACTTATGGTGGTGATAGAGTTGGAGGCATAAATATACTGTAGAGTGGTAGTGGACGATTGGTGGAGAAGGAGTGATGGTGATAGGGGAGTGGTGGAGGAATGATGGAGAATAGGAGTGGTGGAGGAATGGTGGTGAAAAGATAGAGTAGTAGTGATGGCGGTGGAGAAGGAATTATGGTGAGATGGAATGATAATGTTTTGGTGGTGGTGGTGGTGGTGGTGAAGGAATGATGGAGATGGTGGTGGTGGAATGGTGAAGGTAGTGATGGTGGTTTATTGATGGAGGAATGGTGGAGGTAGTGATGGTGGTGGTGGGGTGGGGTGTGGTTTGTAGGGTCAGTGAACGCTGGTTGGCAGATGGGTGAGGGGAGACGAAGGAAGGAAGGGGGAAAAGAAATGAAGGATGAAGGAGGGGAAGAGGGAATGAAGGAAGAGAATAAGATGGAATGAAAGAAGAGAAGAAGGAATGAAGGAGGAGAATACAAAGGAATGAAGGAAGAGAAGAAGGAATGAAAGAAGAGAATAAAAAGAAATGAAGGAAGAGAAGAAATGAAAGAAGAGAAAGAGAAGGAATTAAGAGAAGAAATAAAAGAAGAGAAGAAGGAATTAAAGATGAGAAAAAGAAGGAATGAAGGAGAAGAAGAAGACATGAAGGAATGAAAGAAAATAAGGAATGAAGGAAAAGAAAGAAGAAAAGACAGAATATGGAGAGGAATAGAAGAGGTGAAGAATACAAAATGAGAAATAGGAAATGGAAGTATAATGTTTGCAACACTTTGAGATATCTAAATAATCAATTACGTGAAGGTAAATAGCAATATCATATACATTAAACAAGGTTGCATAAATACAGCTAGAGCACTTCCTCGCTAAATGCATCACCTCGCTAAATACATCAAATGACATCAGACTATACCGTCATGAAATTCAAGGTCACCTCATTGACATCAAACGGTGCCCTTATAATGCTTAAATACCTTCAAGTATATATATATATATATATATATACTGTATATGGCGCAGGTTTTCATTACATTCGACCAATTATTAAGTCTTATTAAGATTAGGACAAATTTATGGAGTCAAAAAAAAAAAAAAAAAACAAAAAAAAACCCTGTGATTGCCAAGGGCTTTCCTAGGCTGCATAAACTCGTAAAATCGTCTAGTGTCAGCTAAAATGAGTCAATCTGCCATATTTCTGAACTATTGCACAACAAACATCAATTCAAGTTTACCGTATATTAATGAAGCAGGTAACCGCGCTAGCTAACGTTGCCACTTCGCATTTCCGTAAACATAATCTCCATCCCTACAATATTAGCCTTTCATAATATTAAGGGGAGGTAGAGAGAGAGAGAGAGAGAGAGAGAGAGAGAGAGAGAGAGAGTGAGAGTTATGTAACGGGAAATCGACAACATAAAATCATAAGCCAACAACAACATATAAAGATCATCAAGAATAACAACAACTAACAGAGAACAGAAGAAGAAGAATTAATCGAAGAATTAAGAAGAAGCAGAAATAGAAGGAGATATAAAAGAGGGAGGAGGAGGAGGAGGAGGAGGAGGAGGAGGAGGAGGAGGAGGAGGAGGAGGAGGATGAGGATGATGATCAGGAAGAAGAGGAAGAAAAAGAAAGAGGAGTTAGGGTTGTCTATGGCTTGGAGAATTTTTGGTAGCCTTCTGAGGTCATTGCTCTGTTGCGTGGGAAGGAGGGTGGGGAGAGAGAGAGTAGAGGGGAGGGGGGAGAGGAGGGGGGAGGGAGGGAGGGGGGGGGGAGGAGGAGGAGGGGGGGGGGAGTAGAGGGAGGGAGAGGAGTGGAGGGGAGGGAGGGAGGGGAGGGGAGGAGTGGAGGGGAGTAGAGTTTTATTTTGTTTTTCTATGTGAGTGAGGGAGACAAAAGGCAGAACTTCTTGTAACGAGTGCCTCCCCCAGAGTTGAAAGTAACAGGGCCAAAATCAAGGGACGTTCGAGCCAAAAATGCCTGGGCACACGGGAGTTTGAAGCAATTTAAGTCATAGGAAGAGGGAAAGACTGATTCTGGGAGAGAGTTCCAGAGCTCAGCTGTTGAATAGCAGAAAGACTGAGAATAGCGTTTCACCCCTTTATAAGTCCTAGAGAAAATAGTCAAATGCTTATCGAATTAAGACGAATATTACGAGGAGAGGTGGAGGGGAGGGAGGGGGGGGGGGGAGCAACAGGGAGGGGGGGGGGGGGGAGGAGGGAGTGGGAGTGATGATGTCGAGAGGAGGGATTTTCTTCTGGCACTCTTAGGTCAGTGCCTCTCGCTCGCTCTCGCTCTCACTCTCACTCTCTCTCTCTCTCTCTCTCTCTCTCTCTCTCTCTCTCTTATACACCCCTTTCCTTTGATGCGCCGCTCTCGCATTACCGTCACCGCTGAATTCCGTCTTTCCGTCTCTCTGCCATTGACGGTAGGAGAGCTGCCATTTATCCGTCTATACCACTTTTCCCAAAATTGAGTTCTTTTTTAAAACTTCTTGTCTATTATTTTGATGTGTTTTTTTAGGTATTTTCTAAACCTTCGCTATTTTTTCCCAATTGTGTATGTTAAGGGGAGGTATTTATTTTGTTCCCTAGACCTCCATCAAGCTAAAAATTATACCCCTTTGAGTCCCTTTCAAGATAAATTTGTACATTTTTCGGTAGAAAAATTTCCCGGCCGAAGGCCGGTTCCTCTTAAATTACAGGCTCGCTATCGCTCGCCAGGATAATATCGACACCTGAATGGCACGAAAGGTCTTATTATGGGGTGAAAGTTCTTAAAATTGCTAAACTAATGGGGCGAACGTTTTATAATATATCAAAAGCAATGGGGCTAAACATGAGGGAGAAAGGGGTCAAGAAAAAAAATCCCTCGAGTGGAGATCTTCCCTTAAGTTCTTTTCTAAAATTGTTCGCTATTTATTTGCTATTAATAATGTGTAGGATATTATATTGTTTGTAATTCTTATATATTTCCCTGTCTATTCCGTTTTTCGCATAATTGAGCTATATTCTATAACTTGTTCGCTATCTTTTAATTATATATATATATATTGTCTCTCTCTCTCTCTCTCTCTCTCTCTCTCTCTCTCTCATGGCTTACACTATATTTTAGGCCTCTCTCTCTCGCGCCCTCTCACATGCCTTAGACTATCTCTTAGGCCTCTCTCTCGCGCCCTCTCACATGCCTTAGACTATCTCTTAGGCCTCTCTCTCTCTCGCCCTCTCACATGCCTTAGACTATCTCTTAGGCCTCTCTCTCTCTCTCACACACACACACACACACACACACACACACACACACACACACACACACACACACACACACACACACACCCACACACACGAGAAGCCTAGCTACTGCCCAGATGTGGTATGGTTATATGGGAAGGCAAAACTGAGAAGATGTGGGATAAATTCAAATATTGGAAGAAAAACAGACACTATTTTAAGGAACACAGACAATATGAAGACAATATTGGAAAGAAAAACAGGAAAGTAAAAGAAAGAAAACAAAAGACAAGAGATGGAAATTATTAGAAGGACAAATATGCAAAAAAAAAAAAAAAAAAAAACAAAAAAAAAAAAAAAAAAAAACACACAAGCCCACAATACAATCGATCAATTAATCACTCAAGCAATAAATTAACCCCTTGAGGATTATGGCGCGTTTTAACAGTTTATTCTGGCTATCATGAAGCGATTTTGTACAGCTTAAGAAGGATCTGAGGGAAAGAAAAGGCTAAAGACCATCTCCATGAACCCTCGGACTTCCATATATTTATTTTGTTTTTGTCCTATATTCCAACTACTCTTCCTATATACCCTTCCTAAGCTGAATAAGATCGCCCAATAATAGCCAGAGAGCAGAACAGAATTGCGTCATAATCCCGAAGGGGTTAATAAAGCAAGCCATGTATAAATATACGAATCAAGCAAAAAATAATGTCATCAAGCAATAAATGCATTACCAAATAGAACATACATCAGGAAAGTGAATTAAGAAAGGAAATAAGGAAATTAAATTCAATATATCCCAATACTCAATATAAACTCATATACAATCAATATAAACTCAATTTAAACTAATATAAACTCAATACTCAATATAAACTCAATATAAAACTCAATTTAAACTCGATATAAACTAAAAAAAAATATCCCAAGCAAAGAAACCAGTCAAACAAGCAAATCAAGCAAGTAGGAAGCAAAGTTCCCCCCCCCCTCCCCCCCTGGTAGTTGTAAAGGGGGGAGGGAGGGAGGGAGGGGGGGGGGGATAGTGTATTGATCTCTGTGTGCTGTTCATATAACACATTTACCTTACCCTGGCTCTGCTCTCGCTCTCTCTCTCTCTCTCTCTCTCTCTCTCTCTCTCTCTCTCTCTCTCTCTCTCTCTCTCTCTCTCTCTCATACAACTTCCAATACGTACACTCTTACTCTCATGTCATCTCACTCTCACTCTCTCTCTCTCTCTGATCGGCTTATAGTAATTAATGTTTCTGTTACTATGATCGGGTTGATATACTTAAGTTGGGCCTATAGTCATTTTCGTTTTCTATTGCTCTCATTGACGATAACATTAATATTGGTAGCGCCAGCGAATTTGACAACATTTTTGACCCCTTAACCTTTTATAACTCAAAATTATTGAAAGCAATCAGGCTGAAGTTTCTATCATTTGGGAAGATTCCATCAGGAAATAGGTGTGGATATTTACAGCCAGTTTCCTCTAGGCCCCTTGTAAGTTACGAAGAAGTCGGGGATCAAGATTTCTGTCAAGTTCGTTGGCGCTACCTATAGTGATTATGATGTGCCTATAGTGAATTAGGCTTTCTATTAGTATCAGGTGTAAGTAATTATGCTAACCCTACAATAGATTAGGCATATTATTTGTTGACATAATGTATTAATGAACGTTCTCTTTTCTTTACAGGTGAGTTGAGGTTGCTGATGGAACCACAACACAACACAAACAATCTTTTGGGGTAGTGTAAGCCAACGATCCAATAAACCCTGCCTTGAACTTGGACGATCCCGTGGTGAGTAGTGAACTTCATATAATACCCCAACCTCCCGTAACTCATATTAAGGACTTCAGTAAAACTTTAAATTCAGAAGTTTCATGATCACAGTTGCCTAAAAAGATTCCACCAGCAATTGGCTCATGTGGTTCGACCTTCGCTATAAACAACCTTCGACCAAGGACATACAGACGGTCTGGGATTGTGTGTGTGTGTGTGTGTGTGTGTGTGTGTGTGTGTGTGTGTTTACCTATTTGTAGTATACAGGAGTTGAGCTTTTTAGGCTCGTATTGTCCCGCTTCCTGAGTTACAATTATCTAACTTTGCCTTAAAAATATGAATGTTTTTGGCACACACCACTTCCTCTTCCAACTGATTCCACTTACTTACACTTCTGTAAGGGAAACTACACTTTCTCACATCTCCTTAAGATGTGAGATGTGTGTGTGTGTGTGTGTGTGTGTGTGTGTGTGTATGTATGTATGTATATGTGTGTGTGTGTGTGTGTGTGTACGTGTGGTCCAAGGTGAGAGATGTAAGTCCTTGAATTATTATGCACACGTGTGCTTGTTCTACAGTATGTACGTTTGTGTGTGTGTGTGTGTGTGTGTGTGTTAGTTTGGTATATGTGAAATCCGTTTTTTTTTTTTTTTTTTTTTTTTTTTTTTTTAGGAATATATACTAGCTCAATACGTAGACACTTTATTATACAATACGTAGACACTTTATTATACAATACGTAGACACTTTATTATACAATATCTACTAGTTTCTGTATATTACATAACATAATTCGTGTACACTTGCATATGCAATGCAACAAATCATCCATGCACACCGAACTACTGAAGAACTGTATATTCTCACAACATCTGAACCCCTTCAGTACCGGCGACGTCTTTTTAAGTTTGTTGTACCTATATTAAAACGATTTTGTGCAGCTTAAGAAGGATACGAGGTAGTAAAAAGGATTAATTGAGATAGTTGTAAGCCTGTTATTTGCTGGAGACCTTTCTTAAACTGAATAAAATCGTCTAATAGTAGCCTGAATAAAGTTAGAAAGACGTAGTCGGTACAGAAGGGGTTAAGTAGGACTAAATAATATTGTATTTCATACTTTTGATCCCATTTCTTATTTCCGATTTCAAGGGTAGACGTCAGTAAGGAAAGACAAGGTGTATGCTGCAAAATTTCAGCCTACACTATCAACAAATATGCGTACATAATTTCTACTTACTTTCGGTGATTCCCCTACTGACGCCGACGAGCGAACCGCCCTCCACGTAACTGAAACAGAATAGATTCACATTATTGGAGAGTAAGGGTAATTTACTATCATATTTTGCATACTCACATAATTTATGCTCTGTACACTCTAATAACTATATTCTGTTTCTTTTCAACTGGCGGTAAATTGCAAAGTTTCCATCATGATTTATCAGTTATTTGGAACATTTTGTAGTGAAATCTGGTGCCAATTATATAAACTTGGCCTTAATATGAGGGTAGTTTCATGTTTCTCTTAATTATCGAGAAATTAACTGCCAAGGGATTACATTTACCGTCAGCTGAATAGAAACAGAGTATGGCTAATGACCTAATATGTACATTCATCCACACACATACTACTACATATGTAACTAGCTAATGACCTAATATGTACATTCATCCACACATACACACAACCACTTAAATATAACTAGCTAATGACCTAATATGTAAATTAATCCACACGTACACTACTACATATGTAACTAGATAGTGGCCTCATATGTAAATTAATCCACACGTACACTACTACATATGTAACTAGCTAATGACCTCATATGTAAATTAAGCCACACGTACACTACTACATATGTAACTAGATAATGGCCTCATATGTAAATTAATCCACACGTACACTACTACATATGTAACTAGATAATGGCCTCATATGTAAATTAATCCACACGTACACTACTACATATGTAACTAGATAATGGCCTCATATGTAAATTAATCCACACGTACACTACTACATATGTAACTAGATAATGGCCTCATATGTAAATTAATCCACACGTACACTACTACATATGTAACTAGATAATGGCCTCATATGTAAATTAATCCACACGTACACTACTACATATGTAACTAGCTAATGGCCTCATATGTAAATTAATCCACACGTACACTACTACATATGTAACTAGATAATGGCCTCATATGTAAATTCGTCAACACATATACAACTACATATGTATCTACTTAATAACTTAATATGTAAAATCATCCACATTATATACTTTCACACATACAGTACATACAACTATATATGAATACCTAATGGCCTAATATGTAAATTGATCCACACATGAACACACCAGACCATCATTCATTACCCCCACTCTCTCTCCACCCCCACCCCCACCCCCACCCGAGGTCAATACCCTCTTTATCTAGACCGTGGGGGTGGGGTACATAGGCCTAACACGTAGAGGGAGGAGAGAGAGTGAGAGAGAGAGAGTGTGTGAAGCCTATTTGTTCTCATCCTTCCTTCCTTCCTTCCTCCTCCATCTCCTCCTCCTTCCTTCCTTCCTTCCTCCTCCTCCTCCTCTGGCGTACATTGGCAAGGCAAAACAAAATACCACAAATCCCTGAGGCGTGTTTTGTAGCATCCCAGACTCCCCTTCCTGTCCTTTCCTTTCCCTTCCCTTCCCTCCTCGTCCCCCTCCCCCTCCTCCTCCTCTATCTCCCCCTCCAAATCCTCTTCTTCTTCCTCTGGCGTACATTGGCAAGGCAAAACAAAACGCCACAAATCCCTGAGGCGTGTTTTGTAGCATCCCAGATTACCCCACCATTATTTCTCAGAGACAGTTGAGCCTAAACAGAGTACTGGGAGGGGGGGGGGGGGGGATTACGCCCTAAACACTATACTGGGGTAAAATTGGAGGTATTGACAAGACCCCAACCACCAGGTCTTTATAGCAATTTTAAGGGGATCCTGGGTTTTTTATTTTTTTTTAAGTTTGATGGAGGTCTAGTGAGAAAACTATAAACAAAATTACATAAATGAAAAAATCGACCAAAAATGTAACACCACCACCCCCCCCCCCACCCCCCCCACCCCCTTCAACCGAGCATGGTCTTCTTCGGTCAGACTCCCTCTATTTTGCCCCATTACTTTCGCGATAATAAGACGTTTCACCTTATTATATTTGTATATGGCTATTTGCTGAAGATTAGTATTATGATTATTATTATTATTATTATTATTATTATGTTTACAGCTTAGGGAACAACAACAACAACAACAACTATTATGTTTATTATTACCGGTATTATTATTATTATTATTATTATTATTATTATTATTATTATTATTATTATTAGTAGTAGTAGTAGAATTAGTTTGTCGATTATAAGACATTGGCAGGGAGGGTTCTGTGGGGGCGCTCGATTATGGCCTTGGCCTTGTTCGGGGCCTTGAGGCTGTTCGGCCAGGCAGCCTGGGGAACAGCGACACAACAACAACCAATTCAGGCGCTAGTTTGGTAATTAGCACACGTATTATATATATATATACCCGGTATATATATACCGGTATATATATATAGAGAGAGAGAGATTGTGTAAGTCAGCCATAGATACAGAGAGAGAAGGTTGACTCAGCTTAGGTCAATCGAGGTCACACTCACACACACACACACACACACAGGTGGAAGTATGTGCAGTGAAACCACACACACACACACACATACACCTATGACCTCGAACTGATCAGACAGGAGACACGTGACACACACACACACACACACACACACACACACACACACACACATACGATAATTCTACCGTCTCGACAGAATAAAATCGTCTAATAGTAGCCAAAATAAAGTGAAACAGACGGCACCGGTAGTAAAAGGGTTAAATATAGACCCAAAGAGGGAGTGTAATTAGGGTAGACAAACAGACACAAAGAAATAGATAACAAAGACACAAATAGATAACAAAGACAAAGAAATAGATAACAAACAGACACAAAGAAATAGATAACAAAGACACAAATAGATGACAAAGAAATAGATAACAAACAGACACAAAGAAATAGATAACATACAATATGTATTATCTTATCTAATAGTGGGAGGTTCACAAAGACAAATGAGTCACCACCACAAGGCATCAATATATAAATATATATATATATATATATATAATAACAACAACAATATCTACGAAAATAATTACTATGATGTTGCTACTATTACCACCACCACTACTACTACTACTACTACTACTACTACTACCACTACACCAATACCTAATATTTATAATACAGTAATAATAAGAATAATGTCCATTAATCAATTCAGATAACATTTATGATACAGCCATCTCAATGGTTACAGGAAGGGCTAGCGTTATCTTAGAGTAAACAGATTGAGACCTTTTGTAATAGCCTTCTTACGAAAAACCGCTTGTGAAATCCTGATAGCGTATTATCTGAACTATCTTTAAAGGGGGGTACTTTTGCTCCTATAATACTTGTGGTTATTTACACACACACACACACACACACACACTATCTCTCTCTCTCTCTGTGACTCATACGTGTGTTACTACCCTCATACCTTCCCACATGATCATTCTGTGAGTCACCTCCCCCCCCCCACCCCCCCATTCCTTCTTCTTCTTCTGCATGACATCTGACTCGACCTGAGTGAGTCAGAGAGGGAGGTTTCTTTTACATTCTCATTCTCTCTCTCTCTCTCTCTCTCTCTCTCTCTCTCTCTCTCTCTCTCTCTCTCTCTCTCTGCACCTGATTCATACACACACACATATGCACACACACACACATATGCATACACCTCTTTCTCTCTCTCTCTCTCCCTATATATATATACATATACAGTATACTTTCTTTTGCTATTGATTACACTCTCACTCACTCTCTCTCTCTCCTTACCTAACCTCCCCCTCTCCTCCCCCCCCCCTCTATAGGGTACGAGTGGCCTTTGAACCTATTTTACGCAACCCATTTGAGCCCTTATCGAACATTTTACGCAACCCCATTTCAATTTGTATCCAACCCATTGATGTGATCAGAAATGGGTTGTCAAAAATAACTATAAACAAGGATAGGAGAGCTCAGAAGTGGGTTGGATATAAAGTACTAGGGGGTATAAGGGATGGGGGATAAGGTAGGGTAAGGATAGAGGGGCCTTATATAAGAGAGGTATAGTGGAGATAAAAGAGGGGGGGGGGGGGGGGGCGCCAACACGGGGCCGAGGGAGGAGGGATATCACATGCTTAACCCTTTATGTGCCGGTGACGTGTGTTATGTTGTATTCATAGCTATATTTAGACGATATTATGCATTAGGGAGGTGTGGTGGAGTGGTCATGCCACTGGATTGGTAATCCAATGGACCCGGGTTCAAATCCTGATATGTCAATGGGAAGATATTATTGGGATGGAATTTGTGCTGTACCTAGTATCAGTGCATTACCACAAAGCCCACCGAAATGCCAAAAAAAATACCCTCATTGTTCCCTAATTAAATAACACTGTATGAATATTCCCATATTCAAAATATGTTACAGGGGGACAATGCCTAGTGAGTTCACTGCTCAATAGGTGGCGTTCTGAGAGTGAGGGTCTGAGTCTGGAGGGTGAGACAGTGAAGCACTTGAACGAAGCAACCAGCCGCTTCAGAGATGGAGCTGCTTCGAGCCATGAATGGATCCTTCACATGTCTCACTCCCCAGACTGGAACAAGACCTCACGGGCTTCACCGTGTTGAGCGGTGGAATGTACAGGCTCTCAACCTATGCCCGAGAGGGAGTAGTTGGAATATAGAAAACAAAAAAAATTGAAAGGATCTGGGGTAGTGAGAAGGGTTGGTTGAGATAGTTTCAAGCCTTATTATTACTAGAGGTCCTTCTAAAGCTGAATGAAATCATCTAATAGTCTATCATCTAATAGAAATTTCTTAATAGTGGCCAGAATATGATGCAAAGGACGTCCCTGGTACTGAATGGGTTAACCCTTTCAGTACCGGTGCCGTCTTTTTGGGTTATTTTTCAACTGCATTTAGACGATTTTGTGCAGCTTAGGAAGGATATATGGTAGCTAGAGAGAGTCAGAGTCAGAGTCATGGAGTAAGCTAACGGTATGTAGGGCTAAGTATAGGGTTGGCCTTACGTACACACACACACACACGTAACAACACCTACATATACACATGTAACAACACCTACATATCCACCAACGTCATCATCGGACTACGATGGACTACCATAAGCAAGTAAGCACCCACCAACACACACCTACACACACACACACACACACACTCAGCTGTTTTGAAGATAGCCTCGACCACAGTGCATCCGTTATCAGCTGTTCCCTATCTCATCCTGGCATCTCTCGTGAAGCAATATATAATAATAGATATTTACCTTACCTTGTGCGCAGTACTTTTCAAGGTAAAGTGGCGCATGTTGTTTAAAGATAATACGATATATTGGTTTAATTGTAAACACATCTCTCTCTCTCATATATATATATATATATATATATATATATATATATATATATATATATATATATATATACACGATGAAGGGTGTGAAAGGGATCTGCCTCGTGTGTGCCGGTAGACCCACTGCAGATATCCATGGTATGTTCCTACGTAGCCAGTAAAGTAGCTCGCGTGACGCTAGTTTGATGCGACATTGCAGCGGCGTGTAGTTCTTCTTGTATTTTATATTTTGCTGTGGTCAATAAACTATCTATCTATCTATCTATCTATTTAGTGGTGACATTATAAAGCTACCTGGGCTCACCTGTCTGTCATTCACTGGCATATCGCAAACAAGTTAAGAAATCGATGTGGAATGTGGAGTGTGTGTTCGTGTGTTCTCCTCCACCTACCTCTTCCTTCTTCCTCCACTTCCTCCACCTCCCTCCACTACCTTCTACCTTTCCTCCCTTCCATTTCCATCATTCCTCCACCTCCTCCCTCTCTTCCACCACCTCCGCTACCTCCATCACCTCTTCCTCCACCTTCCTACACTATCTCCTCCACCTTCCTCCACTACCTCCTGCACCTTCCTCCACTACCTCCTCCACCTCTTCCTACACTACCTCCTCCACCACCTCCACACATTCCATTGGCCTTTTATTTTGGAGTACATGGTCCATAGTTTACATAAATATGTCACACCTCTCCTTACATCTACATGGCTACATCTCTCTCTCTCTCTCTCTCTCTCTCTCTCTCTCTCTCTCTCGTTTCCCATTGTCCATCCCCACCCCAACGTACCCTACTATAAATCCCCCTACGTGCCCTTCTACACAGAGAGAGAGAGAGAGAGATATTTACAGATACACTGCCCACACAGACCTTACGATCCAAACGAGGTGGTCAGAACTTAATTCTAGTAGAGATGGCATATCCGATAGAAAAGGAAAGTTGAAGGAAAGGAGAGAGAGAGAGAGAGAGAGAGAGAGAGAGAGAGAGAGAGAGAGAGAGAGAGAGATAACACCTGGAAGCTTTATATGGCCTGTTCTTCTACCTGTGTGTGTGTGTGTGTGTGTGTGTGTGTTAGATAGAGCACACCTGGCTGCCGTACATGGTCTGGTCTGGTCGGGGGCGGTGTGTGTGTGTGTGTGTGGTTTTTTGTTCAAGAAATGGGATACAATTTAAAGCCATCACCATCACAACTACCAACAACAACAACAACAACAACAACAACAACAACAACAACAACAACAACAACAACAATGATATAGTTCCATAATCACCACCACCACTAATATCTCCACCACCACCACACTCCACCATCACACACTGAATCACCACCACAATAACATTCCACCTAGTCTCCACAGCCGCTCCACCATTCTACACCACCACCACACCACCTCCCTACACCACCACCACACCACCTCCCACCACTACCACCACACCACCTCCACCACAACCCACATTCCACCACCACCTCCATACCACCACCAAGCCTAAATTCTATACCATATTAGGAGTGTTACAGACGAGGTTCCTCCCTTCCTGTGTATCCCTCTCTCTCTCTCTCTCTCTCTCTCTCTCTCTCTCTCTCTCTCTCTCTCTCTCTCTCTCTCCCTCTCTCTCTCTCTCTCTCTCTCTCTCTCTCTCTCTCTCTCTCTCTCTCTCTCTCTCTCTCTCCTTTATTATTGTTTCTATCCATTTCCCCTTTTGGGTTTTATTCTTAACTTTGCTAAACTTAATCAAGTGCTGACCAAACTCGCTCAGATCGTAATCTCACTCACTCACTCTCACTCTCTCTCTCACACACACAACAGACGACCATTGTGTAAGCTGCTTCGCCCTATACACAGACGAGGTCCCTCCTACTGATATATATCCTCCACACACACCTCTCTCTCTCTCTCTCTCTCTCTCTCTCTCTCTCTCTCTCTCTCTCTCTCTCTCTCTGATGTAGCCTAGCCTAATATGTATAGGCGACATTAGGTTTAGGGTGAAGATCATTATACAGCGTAGGTCCATATTTAGCTAAGGAGCATATGTAACTAAAGATATGTAACTAAAGATATGTAACTGAAGATATGTAACTAAAGATATAACGTGTGTGTGTGTGTGTCCTTCCTTCCTTCTTTCTTCCTTCCTTCCTTCCTACTTACCACTTACCCTTGCATTACGATAAGTTTAAGTAGATATTTGTATACCCGTGTACCTTGAATATACATAAAACGCATAACACACAAAACACATATAAAGCACATAAAACACATTAACACACAAAGCACATATAAAACACATTAACACACAACACATATAAAGCACATAAAATGCATAAACACAAAGCACATGAAACACATTAATTAACACACTAAACATATAAACACATATTACACATAAAGCACACAAAACACATATAAGCACACAGAACACATAAATATCTCCATTAATTCGTTAACTAACTTAAAGCCTTCCTAAACAGAGTCAAATCTAATGGTCACCAAGATAAAAAAGACAAATAACTTCGCCCACAATGCAAGGGTTAAGGTGGATGCAGGGGTCAAGTGAAAGGTAGGAAGAGGTCAGCACAGAGAGAGAGAGAGAGAGATTGTTACTTCATATAGCCGCAAGGATTATGTTATTAATTACCTGTAGGTGTGGTAATCAATATGTACCTGTGTCTAAAGGATTACACACACACACACACACACACACACCAAAACTACACACATCAAAACTACACACACAATCAAAACTACACACATCACATATCAAAATGACACACACACACACACACAAAACAAATATAAAACACACAAAACACACATCATTATTAAAACACACACACACAGTACACACACACACACACACACACACACACACGAACCAGCACTTTTCCTGTACCGATAAAATTCCCCGGTTTTTCCCACTTTCACAACCTATATTAACAAACCCCCTACGGCCAACTCATCGACCGGCCGCCATATTGGGGCCTAGGGTGAGATCCAAAAAATAGAAATATACCGTATGGGCTTTCGGTCTAAATTCTACATGATCAAAAAGTTATATAATTTGGTGTTTAGATAAAAATTCTATATGACGAAAAAACTATATGGGCTGGATTTCGGAACAAGTCTCTTTGGACCTAAATTTAACACGATCAAAAATAGTCTATGATTTAAGCTGGTATCACACGAGAGCTTTTATAGTCAACATTCGATAATCAACATTTCTGGAATATTTTGTACTGGTAACGGAAACTAGACTGGTGATGGATGAATTTGGGTAGCCGAAATATTTTAAATGTTGACCTCATAAGCTGCCAGACCAGTGTTAAGGATAAATGTCGAGGGTAAAAGCGCTCGTGTGACACCAGTTTTAGTCTCTGGAGCTAAATTCTACGTGATCAAAAAATAACATATGGAGAATTTGTGTTCGTCCATGTGATCTATAATGCACACTCATATATTACAATGTACGGTGGCGCTAATAAGTCATGTTCAAGCTGTCATTATTTCAGGCTTGTTTTGTGCTGTATTAATGTCTGTCAGATGTTGAATAGGGTGGGTAAGTGTAGGAACATGTTTGTATATTTAACTCGATATGAAGAAAGGAAGCTTAGATATTGCTGATACCAATTATTGATCAAAACTTGGTGCTGCGACATCACTTATTAAAGCAACTGTACATGAAACAGGGTTAGGCTACTGAGAAAGAGAGATGGTGTAAGTATGTACTGTATGTATGTATGTACACTGTGTACTCTCTCATGGCAAGCTGTACAACCACCGGGTCAATGAACCGTTCTCTCTCTCTCTCTCTCTCTCTCTCTCTCTCTCTCTCTCTCTCTCTCTCGCTCTCTCTCTCCCTCTCTCTCGCTCTCTCTCTCTCTCTCTCTCTCTCTCTCTCTCCCCTCTCTCCTCTCTCTCTCTCTCTCTCTCTCTCTCTCTCTCTCTCTCTCTCTCTCTCTCTCTCTCTCTCTCTCTCTCTCTCTCTCTCTCTCTCTCTCTCTCTCTCTCTCTCTCTCTCTCTCTCTCTCTCTCCACCATAGCTATAGCCCTAACTAACAGATCGTGGTTGCTAGGCCTATTACTCTCAATAGACTGGGGCCCCACAAATTACATCTATCTATCTTTATATAATAGACTAATTGAAATAAATATCACCGTACACTACTACTCTCTCTCTCTCTCTCTCATATTCCCACTCTGACTCTCACATTCACACTCACCCTCATGTTCTCACATTCACATGCTCACACTCACGCTCTCGCTCACACTCACCCTCACTCTCACTCTCAACATACATACATAAACACAGTTGTGTACACATATAACTCTCTCTCTCTCTCTCTCTCCCAAACACACACATTGAAGTGATTCATATTCTTATTATCAATTAACATTATTTATCCAATTCATTTCTGCTACCTCCTCCTCTTCAAACTCGAATGTCCACACCACATAATATAATCGAAAATACATATAAAATACATATATACATCCTAAAAGATATATATGAAATTCCCTAGTTCAACGAAAGGTCAGAGCAAAAAAACAGAAAAAAAAAATATATTACAAAAAATACAGAGTGCAATGTAATGTATATAATATTTTAGGTGTACGATATATTCTACTTGGCTGACGAGAGAGAGAGAGAGAGAGAGAGAGAGAGAGAGTGAGAGTGAGAGAGTGTGTGTGTGTGTGTGTGTGAGAGAGAGAAAGACAGTTGGCATAGAAACGACATGAGAGCAAACGAGTTGTATAAGAGAGAGAGAGAGAGAGAGAGAGAGAGAGTGAGAGAAGGTTAGAGTTACGTGGTGTGGAATGTGGTAGAAGAGGGGGGAGAGGGAGGGAGGGAGGGAGAACAGCTGATCCAAGAAATGAGTTGATGGTCACGTCTGTACCGGTAACACTCACTCTCTCTCTCTGTCTTATGGAATTTGGCTGTACAATTGTATATATTGATCTGTTCATATTTCATATAAGTTATAAACATTGACACTATACCGTGTTCCAAATATTTACACCCCATTTGCTCCAGCCCTTTGTGAGTTACCGAGGTTGGGTGATGGGATTTCTGACCTGCCTGTTTGGAACAAGACAATCGAAAATATATACCACTAATACAGGCAATTACTACTTACCAAATTAAATACGCAAGACCCCCCATAAATATCTTCCATCTCTCCTTTTCTGTACCGCCAAACACTAAATCTATATCAAATCCAACGTATCTATGTCACTATGTATCTATAATGAAGCTTGAGAAGTGCTAATAGTCAATAGTTCACTAATAAAAGCGAATATTTGAGTAACGAAATTGGGAGCTCTTCACAGGGCATATTATTTCACCCATATCTTCTCATCTTTTCCGGAAAACACAAAAGTTCTACCAAAATCAATATCTCTATGTCACTATGTCCATGTAACAAGTCTGGAAACTCACTAAAATTCACTAGTTCACTAATAATAACGAAAACTAACGGAGAACAAAGATGGCTGACCTCTCCCGACAATGTCTCACTTTTCCCGCCTATAGTGCAGGGTCGTGACGTCATCGGTCAGCGACGCTTCTGATTGGTTGATTAATATCCCGTTTTTTATTGATAGTCTAGTTTTCTATTGAAGAGTTAAATTAGGGTAATTTTTGTAGTTGCTTAGGCCTACTCGCATTTTCTTTGATCTCTCTCTCTCTCTCTCTCTTTGCTATCCTTGCCTTCCTCTTTGTAGCAAATTTTATTCTAGCAGTAAGTCCGTACTTCCTAGTAGGGACCGCAAGGTCTGTGTAGTCTGCCCACAACGAGGGGCGACGCGCTCCTCTGTGCTGCTAGGAGAGTGGCGAACACAACCTTAGGTAACCTTAGGTGACCTTAGGTTAGGTGAGGTAACTTACTCTCTCTCACTCTCTCTCTCTTCCTTCCTCTCTCTCTCTCTCTCTCTCTCTCTCTCTCTCTTCTTTGCTATCCTTTCTTTCCACTGTACCTTATTCTCGGGTTAGCTATCTCTACTAGAATTAAGTCACCACCTCGCTGGGATCGTAAGGTCTGTGTGGTCAGTGTATCTATGTAAATATCTCTCTCTTAATAATAATAAAGAAAGAAAAATGAAAGAGAATGAAAGAAGAAATAAATAAATAAAATAAATAAAGGAAAACAGATATAAAAAAAGAAAGAAATAAAGAAGTTAGTAAGGAAGGCAGTACCAGGAAGAAAGAAAGGAAAAGAAAGAAAGTAGGAATGAAAGAAAGAAGTCAGTAAGGAAGGCCAGGCAGTCCCAATAAATAATTACTTCAGTACCTCATGGATCCACCGACCTAATATAGACTGCGACCTTCCTTCATTCATTCTCAACCCACACGAAACCCACACGGAATGACGTCATGCGTGGAGTTTAACACTCTTTGGATTCTGGTTGGGTGTGAGAGGGATCTGCCTTGTGTGATCAAATCGGCTTTCTGCATACTCCCATTGTCTTATGTTCTTATCATGAGACGATTGTATGCAGCTTGGGAAGGATCTGTGGGACGCTGAGGGTTCAATAACAACATAAGAAAATGGGAGTCTGCAGAGAGCCGATTGGCCCACACAAGGCAGATACCTCTCACACCCAACCCTAATTATAGCGTCTCTGGATTCTGGCTATCATTACTCGATTTGTATGCAACTTGGGAAGGATATAGCTGGGCTCACTAAGATAGCTTGGACTTTTTTAATATCTATCTATCTATCTATTGCCTGACGCCGTGATCCCCGAAGGGGTGGCCACGAACGAACCGCCCCCAGTCAGTCGACGCCCCTCCCCCCAACCAGCACCGCCTTCGTCATGTAGTTCCTCACTCCATCCTTCCACCTCATATTCGGTCTACCTCTCCCCCTCTGTCCCTCCACCTCGCTCTCGTACACCCTCTTAGTCATTCTCTCGCTTTCCATACGTTCATACGTTTTGTAATAGCTTGTACTTTTGTTAATTACACATACTCTAACTTTGTAATCTCGTTTAGGAATAGCCAGAGTAGATAAGGGAATTGTTATGAGATAGCATTTATATAGAAGTTATAATTAAGGGGTGATTTCCACTTGCGGGATTTTTTTTTCTTGACTCCTTTCTCCCTCATGTTTAGCCCCATTGCTTTTCTAATTTTAAGACGGTCGCCCCATTATTTTGACGATTTTAAGAACTTTCGACCCATTTCTGTCAATTTTAAGACCTTTCGTGCCATTTAGGTGTCGATTTTATCCTGGCGAGCGATAGCGAGCCTGTAATTTAAGAGGAACCGGTTTTCAGCCGGGACATAATTTATAATAATTTATCTTGAAATGTGCTCAAGGGGGTGTGATCTTAAGCTTGATGGATATCTAGAGACCAAACTAAAAACCTCCCCTCAAGGTTCTCTATTTCTCTACTAATGTTTGATATATTTCAGTTATAATCAAGGTTTCTATATTCCCATGCTAATGTTTTGTTTCTCTTTCTTTGCAGGTAAGAACGCTGAACATGTGGCACTGGTTGAGAACGTTGAACATGTGGCACTGGTTGAGAACGTTGAACATGTGGCACTGGTTGAGAACGTTGAACATGTGGCACTGGTGAACATGTGGCACTGGTTGAGAACGTTGAACATGTGGCACTGGTTGAGAACTTACATGCTTTACTACAGGCGAGTACGCTATATATTTCCTCCATTCAGGGGAGATTTTAAGACGTTCGCCCCATTAGTTTGGTAGGCAATTAGATACATAGATATATAGATATAAATACTGCATTTAGATAGATAGATAGGCATATGCATACTTTTGTGGACGTAGATACGATAAAATATATATATTACTTGATGTATCTATGTAGACAGATTGAGGAACATGAATAATTAACTACATATACTAGCTCGGAACAAGTATAGGGTAGAGGCAATCAGAAATAGCCTACAGTAGCATATCGATTTTCTTCGAACCCCGGACGCAGCAAGTACCAGGCCAAGTCAGCTACCACTCCACCACGTCAGCCACCTACCAGGAAGACGAGACTCCCCAAGAAAGTTTTGCACCAGCTCAATTTCCATCTCCCCCTCCCCCCACCTTTCCCTCGAGCCCTTTCACAATCAATTTAACACCTGTCAATTAAATATGTCAATTTAATCAACTGTATCTCTGGTCGATGCAACCAGTCAATTCAATCTCTTGTCGATTCAACCCCTATCAATTAAAAATCCCCTACCGATTCAACCCATGTTAAGTAATACCCCAGTAAATTTACCCCACCTAAACGACCCCTCAAACCCTCCCAAAACGGCCCCCTGAAGACCCCAAGACTACCATAACGGCCTCAGAATTCCCTCACCAAAACCACTTCGGCCCCCAGCAAACCTACCAAAACGGCCTCCAGCGGATCCCTACCAAGACCTCACCGGCCTCTCGCGACGCAGTGCTGCGCAGGTGCTTAAGACTTGATATTAAAGAGTCAGGTACCTGATGTAGCGCGCGTGGCGGGGGGCGCACTCTACGATACCAACAGGCGGAGGACTTCCACACCCAGTCCACACACTCAACTTCGGATAATTATAAGAGTATACGGGGTATCACACGAGAGCTTATATAGTCAACATTCCATGATCAACATTTCTCTGGCAACATTTCTGGAATATTTTGCACTGGTATCGAAAACTAGACTGATGGTAGGTGAATTTAGGTGACCGTAATATTGTATATGTTGACCTCATAAGCTACCAGACCAGTGTTGAGGATAAATGTTGACCTCATAAGCTACCAGACCAGTGTTGAGGGAAAGTAGGCTCGTGTGATACTGTATTTAGGTGGATTAGGGATAGTTAGGGATAGAAGAGTCCTCCTCCTCATAGTTATGGCGTTTATATTCATAATTATGGCGTTTATATTCATGAGGTTAAGGGGAGATTTCCACTCGAGATTTTTTTTTCTGGACCCCTTTCTCCCTCATGTCTAGCCCCATTGCTTTTGAGATTTTAAGACGTTCGGCCTAGTAGTTTGGACATTTTAAGACAGTTTGACCCATTACTGTCAATTTTAAGATCTTTCGTGCCATGGAGGTGTCGATTTTTTCCTGGCGAGCGATAGCGAGCCTGTAATTTAAGAGCAACCGGCCTCCGGCCGGGACATTTTTCTACCGAAAAATGTACAAATTTATCTTGAAAGGGGGTCAAGGGGGTGTAATTTTAAGCTTGATGAAAACGTAGGGAACAAACTAAATACCTGCCCTTAACTGTTCTCAGTTTATTTTGTATCAAGACTAAAAATAATAGCTTCGAAATATTAAAACTAACAGTATTTCCTACCAAGAGGAAGACAAGGACAGCAAAGCAGAGATAGTAATACATTCTTGATACATTCTTTTATACATAAATTTCCTAAGTTTTATTCTTTGCATATTTCTGTTTTTGTTTTGGCTTTGCTAGGCTAGATATAATAGTCCCTCTTCTATGCTTAAATGCGACTGCCTTGTAGGGTCCGCAAGGTATGTGCAGTCTATGTAACTAACTTACTCTCACTCTCTCTCTCATATAACACTCAACTTTCGTACCCTATTATATCCCTCACTTTCCTCCTCCTCTTCACACACACACACACACACACACACACACACACACACACACACACACACACACACACACACCCCTTCCACCAACACCACCTTCCGACATTCTATATAAGATAGCAGAGAGAGAGAGAGTATGAGTGCGTTTTGAGTGTGTGTGCGAGTGTGTATGAGTGTGAGTGCGAGTGTGTATGTATGTGTACTTAAAGTAATGGACTCGCCTTTTTTTACACCTTCCTCTACTTACGATAGAAAAACAGGTATTTGGAAGGCCAATATGGAGTAGTAATGATGACTGACGTGTTGCATGTTGAGGTGGTGCAAGTTGCAGGTCCATATCAGGCGTAAAGATCAGCTGCTGGGCCCTGAGGTATGATCTTTCGCCCCATTTCTTGGCCAATACCAGGACTTTTCGTGTAATTTAGGTGTCACCCGGTGTGCGAGAGGAAAAGACAGGCAGACACAGATATACGGACAGACAGACAGATAGATAGATAGATAGATAGATAGATAGACAGATATACAACTAGTGTGATGTAGGTGGCATATCATGAGAGATCCCCTTCCCTAGCAACACACACACACACACACACACACACACACACACACACACACACACACACACACACACACACACACACACACAGCCACTAACCTACTTGTGGCAAGATGGTGGTGGTGATTGTGGTGGTAGTGGTAGTAGTGGTATTGTGGTGGTGGTAGTAGTGGTTGTTGAGATAGCAGTGGTGGTGGTAGTGGTATTGGTGGTGGTAGTGGTGATGGTAGTGGTGGTAGTAGTGATGGAGGTGGTAGTAGTAGTGATGGAGGTGGTAGTATTAGTAGTAGTGATGGAGGTGGTAGTATTAGTAGTAGTGATGGAGGTGATAGTGGTAGCAGTGGTGATGGTGGTGGTGGTAGTAGTGGTGATCTTGTTGTTGCTAAAGTAGTAGTAATAGTGGTGGTAGTAGTTGTAGTAGTGGTGGTGGTAGTAATAATAGTGGTAGCAGTAGTAATAGTGGTAGCAGCAGTAGTAGTGGTGGTAAGTCCGGAACTCACTGAGGCAGCCATACCAGACCAGCTGCTGACGTCAGGTAAACCCACTACACACCTGACAACTAGGAGGGGGGGGGGGGGGGGGGGTGTTGCTATGGTGATTGCTGGTTTGGTGGTGGTGTTGGTGGTGGAGGTGATGTTGTGGTGGTAATGTTGTTTTGATTGGTGATATTGATGGTGAAATTGATATTGGTGGTGATAATGGTGGTGGTGTTGGTCTTAGTGGTGGTGTAATTGTTGTTAGTGGTGTTGATAGCGATGGTGGTGATAGCAGCAGTAGTAGTGATGGTGTTATTTCCCACATTCTCACACTATAGATTCCTGGAAGAGGCTTATTTTCGCCCTTGGCATTTATTGGTGGTAGTGATGGTAACGGTGCAATTCGCTGGAAGTAGGCGAGAAATCATGACCTCTATCCTGGTGTCACTCAAAAGGGCTAGAGCGAATGGGCTGTAAATTCCCACCTATTCCTCAGTATCAGTCTTTCCCTCTTCCTATGACTTAAATTGCTTCAAACTCCGTGTGTCCAGGTATTTTGGCTCGAACGTCCCTTGATTTTGGCCCTGTCACTCTTTCAACTATGGAGGAGGCACTCGCTATAGGCAGTTCAGCCTTTTGCCTCCCTCACTCACATAGAAAAATAAAAAAAGTCTTCCCAAATGGTAGAAATATTAGCTCGATTACGCTAGTCCTTTTTTGAATTACAGAGGTTAATGTTCAAGAATTTTTGACTATTTATTTGGAACAGGGTACAGTGATACGTAGTTAGCGATTGGTGGGGTAGTATTCGTGGTGGACATAATTTTGAAACACGGGCATCGCATTGTTATTTTCGGCCATGATGGGGGACAGGGTCAGGTGAGGTGGCATACAGATAAAAGGTCAAACTCAGGTCCGGTCACGGGGATTGTCATAAGGAGGGGGGGGGGGGGGGGGACCATTTGGATACCCGTAAACAGGAACGGATTTAGTTTGGTGATTTGAAGACGCTCTAATGCTCCGAATGGGGTGATTATAAGACATTTCGCACTAAATGTTAAATACCCGTCAACAGGGAGGGATTCATAAGAACATAAGAAAATAGGAGTTTGCAGAAAGCCGATTGGCCCACACAAGGCAGATCCCTCTGAACTTTGATCAAGAGTTTGGCGACTTTAACTTCCTAGTGTGGTGATAATAAGACATTTTGCCCCATCCGAGAGAGAGAGACACCCAAGGGACTGGAGTTCTCGCAGAGAGGCTCCAGTCCTGACGTTATTCTTGACTTTAAGTAATTGACAGCCTCTGAAGTTCTATTTTAACTAACCTTTTTTTCAAGAGAGAGAGAGCTTGCGATCCCAACGAGGTGGTCAGGACTTAATCCTAGTAGAGAGAGGGAGAGAGATTCTGATTCAATTTTTTTTGTATTTCCCTTAAGGGGAGATATCCACTTGAGGGACTTTTTTCTTGACCCCTTTCTCCCTCATGTTTAGCCCCATTGCTTTTGAGATTTTCAGACGTTTGCCCCATTAGTTTGGTGATTTTTAAGAATTTTCGCCCCATTCTGTCAATTTTAAGACCTTTCGTGCCATTTAGGTGTCGATTTTATCCTGGCGAGCGATAGCGAGCCTGTAATTTAAGAGTAATCGGCCTTTGGCCGGGACATTTTTCTACCGAAAAATGTACAAATTTATCTTGAAAGGGGGTCAAGGGGGTGAAATTTTAAGATTGCTGGAGGAGTAGGAAACAAACTAGAAACCTTCCCTTAACTATACAATGGCTGGTCATACAATACAATCATCTTATACATAATACAGCATAATATTACATGAACAGTGTCGCTAATATATGTACACAGAAATAGTTCCTACCTAGAATAGTTTACACATATACAAATCGTGAGAGAGAGAGAGACTAACCAGGTGAGGTGATAAACAAAAACCCAGATGAAAGGTGAGACGAAAACAACAGGTGAAACAACGGCTGATTTAACCCGTGTCACACGAGCGACTTTTCCGTCAATTTTTACGAGCAATTTTAGTCTGGCAGCTTGATAATATAAGTTCCATAAGAATTGAACTAGCTAACATAATCTACCTTCCACCTAGTATCTGATTCTAATGCGAAAGAGACTCAAAACAGTAAGAGGGAAAAACTTGCTCGTCTAAAATTGCTGGAAAATGCGCTCGTGTGACACCATTTTAACCAGTGTCACACGAGCACTTTTTCCCGGCAATTTTTTATGAGCAAGATTTGTTTTCGTAATATTTTTAAGCGCTTTCGCATTGGATTCGGAAACAAGGCTTAAGTTAAATTATGTTAGATGAGTTACGAGGTTAGGTTAGGTAGGTAGTAGGTTGGTTCGATGTTGTAGGTAGGTAAGTCGGTAGGTAGGTTAGGTAGGTAGGCTAGGTTAGGTAGGTAGGTTTGGTTTAGGAATTAGGTAGGCTAGGAAGGTAGGTTGGTTCGATGCTGTAGGTAGGTAAGTGGTTAGGGAGGTTAGGCTTGGGGAGATAGGTAAGTAGGTAGGTAGGCTGGGTTCGATGATGTAGGTAGGTAAGTCGGTAGGTAGGTAGGTAGGTAGGAAGGAAGGAAGGAAGGAAGGAAGGAAGGTAAGTAGGTAGGTAGGTAGGTAGGTAGGTAGGTAGGTAGGTAGGTAGGTTAGAGAGACCAGGGCGATACCATCTGAATCTGATAGGAGCAGGAACCCCCCCTCCCCCCCTCTTGGAATGTGGGCCGTTCTCTGACCTCATTGGATATTATTAGGCCCCCCCCCCCCCCCCCCCCCCCCCCCCCCCCCCCCCCCCAACCTCTCTCTCTCTCCATATCTATTTCTTATAATCTCTCTCTCTCTCAATATATATCTATCTCTCCATATCTATTTCTTATTATCTCTCTCTCTCTCTCTCTCTCTCTCAATATCTATCTATCTCTCCATATCTATTTCTTATTATCTCTCTCTCTCTCTCAATATCTATCTATTTCTTATTATCTCTTTCTTTCTTTCTCTATCTCTCTCTCTCTCTCTCTCTCAATATCTATCTATCTCTCCATATCTATTATTATCTCTCTCTCTCTCTCAATATCTATCTATTTCTTATTATCTCTTTCTTTCTTTCTCTCTCTATCTCTCTCTCTCTCAATATCTATCTATCTCTCCATATCTATTTCTTATTATCTCTCTCTCTCTCTCTCTCTCTCTCTTGACCTCCATGATTGTACAGTATAAAACTACTCTCTCATCTGTATTACTGACACTATATTTTACAACCCTTGAGAGAAAGAGAGAGAGAGAGATTCAGATTATTTTACTTCCATTAAATATACAATAGCTGTTGGTACAATACAATCATCTTAAACAAATTACACAACACATAATGCATCACAAGCTTACATAAACAGTGTCGGTAGCAATGTACTGAGCAATAGTTCCTACTGAGAGAGAGAGAGAGAGAGACAGAGAGAGCAATCAAGCAAACAACAAGTGAATGTGTGTGTGTGTGTGTGTGTGTGTGTGTGTGCGTGCAAGCAAACGTGAGACGCTTGCTCTCCTCCGCCCCCCCCCCCTTCCCTCACCTAACAACCATCCCCTCCTCCTTTCCTCTTCTGAACCCCCCTTATTTCCCCCCCTCCTGCCTTCTGCCCCCCCATCTGTCCCCCCCTCCCCTACCCCATCTGTTCCCCCCATTCCCTCTTCTGACCCCCCTTGGTCCCCCCCCCCCTCTCCCCTCACAACTACCCCTTCCCTTCCTCCCCCCCCCCCCTTATTCCCCCCTCCTTCCCTTCTCAACCCCCTCCCCCATCCGTCCTTCCCCCTCCCCCACCCGTCCTTCCCCCTCTTTCCTCCTACCCCCCCTCCTTACCTCACAAGCGCCTCCCTTCCAACCCCCCTCCCTCCCCCCCCCCCCCCCCCCCCCCCCCTTCCCCTTTGCATAAGTAAATATATTGTTTTATAAGTGTAATAAATCCTCCTTGCTAACCCTCTTCTCCCTCATGTTTAGCCCCATTAGTGTGGCGAGTTTAAGACCTTTGGTGCCACTTAGGTGTCGATTTTTGTCCTGGCGAGCGATAGCGATATCAGCTAGTGTAAAATTATGTCGATTTAAAGACCTTTGGTGCCATTTAGGTGTCGATTTTTTCCCTGGCGAGCGATAGCGATAGCCTCGTATATCAGTTATTGTGTAAATGTATTAGAATGGAACCGTAATGTGACTCAGTGGTCTGGTTAAGGGGAGGTATTTAGTTTGTACCCTAGACCTCCATCAAGCTTAAAAATTACACTCCCTTGACCTCCTTCAAGATAAATTTGTACATTTTTCGGTAGAAAAATGTCCCGGCCGAAGGCCGTTTCCTCTTACATTACAGGCTCGCTATCGCTCGCCAGGATAACATCGACACCTGAATTGCACGAAAGGTATTAATATGGGGTGAAAGTTCTTAAAATCGCTAAACTAATGGGGAAACGCGTTATAATATCAAAAGCAATGGGGCTAAACATGAGGGAGAAAGGGGTCAAGAAAAAAATCCCTCAAGTGGAGATCTCCCCTTAAAACTACGGTATTAAAACAAAACAAAATATGGAACCCAAATTGCCTTGAATGAGACGAATGAATGGGGAGACTCGCAGGTAACATATGATCACTACCGACACAGGTGTGTATGTTAACGATCACACACACGCAAGCAGGTACACACATAAATACATACATATATATATATATATATATATATATATATATATATATATATATATATATATATACATACACGTTCGATATATACCGATTATTATTATTATTATTATTATTACACACATACATACACACATGGTGCATTTATATATATGCTTCAGTGTGTGTGTGTGTGTGTGTGTGTGTGTGTGTGTATTTGGCCTTACTTTTCTGTCCTTGGAGCCCACGTCTCTCTCTCTCTCTCTCTCTCTCTCTCTCTCTCTCTCTCTCTCTCTCTCTCTCTCTCTCGGTCGATATTACGGCAAACAGGGTAGTCAGGCACCGACGCACGCACGTACACACACGCACGCACATACACTCACTCAAGGGCACTATCACACGCACACACCCGTACACACGGATTACAAGATACACATGCACTCAAGGGTACACATTAACACACATGCGCACACGCACGCAATATAAGGACACTATGATGCGCGCGCGCGCACACACACACACACACACACACACACACACACACACACACACACACACACACACACACACACACACGGTCACGGTGGCAGAGCGCGCTTAGTACACTGTATTGGGAGCACTAGCTCTGTTGTCCGGGGTTCGATCCCACGCGCCGCAGGGGAAGTTCTCTCAAAAACTCTCCCTGGCCGTGAAGGCAAGGTCTGGACCGAGGCGGACCGTCTCGGGGGAACCCACGAAGTCTCCTGCCCACGTCCTACTCCCTCGGGGGTATGTAGGCGCTCATGTTAGCAGCCAGAATCAGTCTGTTGATCCCTTAGGATAAGATCTAGGGTAAGTCTGTGTATTTTCAGCCCCATTGGCTGCCGGCTTGAAATAAACCGATTATTATTATTACACACACACACACACACACATATCATAAGCTCTCTCTCTCTCTCACACACCACACACACACACACACACACACATATCATAAGGTCTCTCTCTCTCTCTTACACACACACATTATATCACCCACTTGAACACTCTTACATAATACCCACACAGACACTGCGTACGTAGACCCACCTGCGCACTTAAGAGGGGGGGGGGGGGTAGTCGCTTTGTATGGACCCCCCCACCCCCACCCCCCCCCCCCTTCTCCCTCATGTTTAGTATATTAGTTTTGAGATTATAAGACGTTCGTTCCATTAGTTTGGCGATTTTGAGATCGTTCGCCCCAATTCTTTGTCAATATTAAGACCTTTCGTTAAATTTAGGTGTCGATTTTTTTCCTGGCGAGCGATAGCGAGCCTGTCATTTTAGAAGGTGTCAAGCACATTTAAACAAAACACCTGGATGGGGATAAACGTCTTAAAACAGTAGGCTGAATGGGGCCAAATGGATACAACCCAGAGAAAGAGAGAGAGAGAGATACAAAACCGAGATGGGCCGCCTAAAGTTATATAAGTGTGTCTAGCCTATGTCAATCTTCATAGCAACAGATTTATTTTTTATTTTTTTTTGGGGTCACATATGTCTGTAAAGTGACCAACACCTGCACATACATACATACATACATACATACATGCATACATACACACATACATGCATACATACACACATACATAGCCTAACTATATAGTCGATGTCATATAGGGCACACACATTAATGCTATATTACAGCACACGCACACACACACACACACACATACATACCTACTGTACACACACACACACACACACACACACACATATTTAAAACCGTAGATGCACACACACATATACTGTATACAATTTTAGATACACACACGTCTTAAGCACACACGGCCTAATTAACCTACACACACACACACACACACACACTTGTGACGCAGGGCCTATATAATGCGCAGTTGTAGTCTCTCTCTCTCTCTCTCTCTCTCTCTCTCTCTCTCTCTCTCTGAAGAATAACTTACAGATTACAAGAGGTGGATTCTTCGTAGATCATTCTCAAACCACACACAGTACAGAATCAAACCCTTGACAGCACACTAAAAGGTCAACCCTTCACAGAACACTCACCCAGAACACAGTATAGGGATTCCATGTCATCTCAACCAGTAGACCATTTCAACCAGTGCCAAATTAACCCAGACCAACCAAACCAGTGCCAAAATATAGTACTAACCTAACCTAACCGTACCGTATTGGTTGATTTGGTACTGGTTGAGTTGACCGGTCACCCAGTGTAAGATCAACCCTTCACAGAACACAGAACACTCACACAGAACACAGAACACTCACACAGAACACTCACACAGAACACAGAACCAGCCACCAAAAAACACTTGAGAATACAGTTACAATGCACGTAACGCGCTTATCGTCCCATATTAAGGGGGGTGACCTGCTTTTGGTTATTTCTGTCCTTTTCTCTTGCTTGTATCCATTCGGCCCCATTCAGCCAACTATTTTAAGACGTTTATCCCCATCTAGGTATCGATTTCTTCCTGGTGAGCGATAGCGAGCCAGCATTATATGAAGAAATCCGGCTTCGCCGGAGATATTTTTCTATCAAGAAATTTACAAATTTAGCCTGCTGTCGAACAGAAATAAAAAATATGCTGGCTCGCTACCGCTCACCAGTAAAAAATTGACACCTGGATGGGGATAAACGTCTTAAAACAGTAGGCTGAATGGGGCCAAATGGATACAAGCCAGAGAAAGATAGAAAAGGACAGAACAAAAACAGGTCACCCCCGTTAAGGGATAGTGGGATTCCCCATGATTCATGTGGCCTTTAACTCATAAGAACATTAGAGCCTACGTAAGAATATAAGAAAACGGGAGTCTGCAGATATAGGTATAATTTGGACCCCTTAACTTCTTATAACTCGAAATGGATGAAAGCAATCGGGCTGACATTTCTATCATCTGGGAAGAGTCCACCAAGAAATGGATGTGGAAATTGACAGCCAGTTTGCTCAAGGTCATTTTGAGTTACGAAGAGGTCAGGGATCGAGATATTTGTCAAGTTGGTTGGCGCCACACAACCCATCTCGTCCATATGCCTATGTAATAATAACTACAGGGGCAATCGAAGAGTGCAAACCTCCGCCAGCTCTACCGATTATCTAAAGGGAGTCACTTCTTCCTTGGCGCATCTAAACAGGCACTAGCCCCTTAAGGAGGGGAGATTTTCCACTTGAGGGATTTTTTTTCGGGATCCCTTTCTCCCTCAGGTTTACCTCCATTGATTTTGAGATTTTAAGACGTTTGCCCCATTAGTTTGACGATTTTAAGAACTTTCGCCCAATTTATGTCACTCTTAAGATCTTTCGTGCCATTTGGGTGTCGATTTTTTCCTGGCGAGCGATAGCGAGCCTGTAATTTAAGAGGAACCGGCCTTCGGCCGGGATTTTTTTTCTACCGAAACATGTACAAATTTATCTTGAAAGGGGGTCAAGGGGGTGTAATTTCAAGCTTGATGGAAGTCTAGGAAACGCACTAAAAACCTCCCCTTAAGAAATGCCGGATAAAATGGCTCGTGTGATACCTGTTTATATCCCTGGTTACGCAATGGCTATGTATAGTTCCTGTTATCAGTACCTATCTTTCTTATCGTACACCGCCTCCCGCCCTCCCGCCCCTTCAAAGCCTTAAGGGGAGATATTTAGTTTGTTCCCTAGACCTCCATCAAGCTTAAAATTACACCCCGTTGAGTACCTTTCAAGATAAATTTGTACATTTTTCGGTAGAAAAATGTCCCGGCCGAAGGCCGTTTCCTCTTAAATTACAGGCTCGCTATCGCTCGCCAGGATAAAATCGACACCTGAATTGCACGAAAGGTCTTAATATGGGGTGAAAGTTCTTATAATCGCTAAACTAATGGGGCAAACGTTTTATAATATCAAAAGCAATGGGGCTAAATATGAGGGAGAAAGAGGTCAAGCAAAAAATCCCTCAAGTGGAGATCTCCCCTTAACCCGATCACACGCCCTCTTCTCGTGTAGGATTGCTTTGTCAATTGTAAGACCTTTCGTGCCATTTAGGTGTCGATTTGATCCTGGCGAGCGATAGCGAGCCTGTAATTCTAAGAGGAACCGGCCAAAAAACTTAAAAATGTATCTTGAAAGGGGGTCTAGGTGGTGTTTTTCTAAGCTTGATGGGGTCTAGGGGGTGTTTTTCTAAGCTTGATGGGGTCTAGGGGGTGTTTTTCTAAGCTTGATGGGGTCTAGGGGGTGTTTTTCTAAGCTTGATGGGGTCTAGGGGGGTGTTTTTCTAAGCTTGATGGGGGTCTAGGGGGTGTTTTTCTAAGCTTGATGGGGGTCTAGGTTTTTTTTTCTAAGCTTGATGGGGTCTAGGGGTTGTTTTTCTAAGCTTGATGGGGGTCTAGGGGTTGTTTTTCTAAGCTTGATGGGGGTCTAGGGGGTGTTTTTCTAAGCTTGATGGGGGTCTAGGGGGGTGTTTTTCTAAGCTTGATGGGGGTCTAGGGGGTGTTTCTCTAAGCTTGATGGGGGTCTAGCGAGGAAACTAAAAACTAAATTAATAAATGAATTAATAGAAGAAAACAAATCAAGCCAACTAGCCCCTCGAGGAAACAATGGCTCGTGTTATACCGGCTTCTATCCCTATGGTTACGCAATGGTTATGTTATCAGTACCTATCTTTCTTATCGGACACCACCACCACCTCCCCCCGTCCCTTCAAAGCCTTAACGGGAGGTTTTTAGGTTGTTCCCTAGACCTCAATCAAGCTTAACAATAGATCCTCTAGACCCTCTTTCAAGATAAATTTGTACACTTTTCGATAGAAAAATGTCCCGGTCTCTTAAATTACAAGGTCGCTATCGCTCGCTAGGAAAAATTCGACACCTAAATGGCACGAAACGTCTTTAAATTGACAGAAATGGGGCGAAAGTTCGTAAAATCGCCAAACTAAAGGGGCAAACGTCTTAAAGTCTCAAAAGCAATAGGGCTAAACATGAGGGAGAAAGGGGTCAAGAAAAAAAGCCCCTCAAGTGGAAACCTGGTACAGTCGCGCTAATAAGTCATGTCTCGGCACCAAGTATCTATGTTTTGATCAATAATGGGTATCGGCAATATCTAAGCTTCATTTCTTCGCATCGAGTGGGATATACAAACATGTTCCTACACTTACCCACCCTATTCCAACATCTGACAGACATTATTACAGCACAGAGCGAGCCAAACGTAATGACAGCTGGGACATGACTTATTAGCGCCACTGTACAGTAAGGGTTAAATGGGATTATCACTACCCATATGCCACAAAAAGGGTTATATCATTATGGACACTTTAATCACCCTTTTCATGCCCACGATCACAATTTAATTAAACCTATTAATTTATTGTTAATTTGTGGGATTATAATTGATTTTGGTTTTAATTATATAACTATTATCTACCATAACCGTTGTACCCCCCCTCTTATCCTCCCACACTCATTCTCCCCCCCCCCCCACACTTTCCCCTCTCATCTCCATCCCCCCCCCCCACCTCCTTTCACATTACCCCCATCCCTCTCATCATCCCCACTACCTCCCTCTCATCTCCCCCCCCCCCTCCTTTCACATTGCCCCCATCCCCCTCTAATCATCCCCACTACCTCCCTCTCATCTCTCCCCGCCCCTTTCACATTACCCCCGTCCCCCTCATCTCCCCCGCTACCTCCCTATCATCTCTCCCCCCCCCCCTCCTTTCACATTACCCCATCCCTCTCATCATCCCCACTCCCCCCTATCATCTCTCCCCCCCCTCCTTTCACATTATCCCCACTACCCCTCTAATCTCCCCCTCTCTCCCCCTTCCCCCTCCCCCCCCACTGTCTTTCCTTATCTCTATCCTTTCTCTCGGAGTTATTATCTTATCTTACACAAGCTCTTCTTTGTGCTCTCTCTCTCTCTCTCTCTCTCTCTCTCTCTCTCTCTCTCTCTCTCTCCACAGCTGAGAAAAGTCGCTTAAGGTTAACCAGAATAAAGTGAGATAAACCCTATTATATATATATATATATATATATATAGAGAGAGAGAGAGAGAGAGTGTGTGTGTGTGTGTGTATGTATGTGTATGTGCGTTTTTGCTTTCATGTATGTGTGTATTGTGTATAAGTGTGTCAAAGGTATTGTGTATTATAACCTCCTTGGTGTGTGTGTGTGTGTGTGTGTGTGTGACCCTGACTCCATTCTAGCCCTTACATTATCCCTCCTACACACACACACACACACACACACAGTAATTCGACTCTCACTGCGGCATTCCTCTCTCTCTCTCTCTCTCTCTCTCTCTACTTAATGGGTTGGACAATGTGGATTATAGCAAAATGTTTAGCCTCAATATTATAATAATAATAATAATAATAATAATAATAATAATATTAATAATAATATGTTACAAATATGACCTGTACCAGCTTTGCATAATTCCAACTAAGGATAGCCCAATAAGGCCGTTAGGCGTATTTCCATTGGGTTCCTTGTGGGTTTAATGGGAGGCAGACCGTTTTTCTGGACCTCCTTCTCCCTCATGTTTAGCCCCATTTGTTTTAGATTATAAGACGTTCGGCTCATTAGTTTGGCAATTTTAACAGCTTTCGCCTTTCACTTCGAGTATCTCCTCGGAATGGACCGCAAGGGCTTTGAGATACTAACTATACCTGGTAACTTATTGTAAAAATCTCTCTCTCTATCCTTGACCACTCGACTCAATAAAATCTACAACTCCCCCCCCCCCCTCTCTCGTACAGTCGGCCAAATAAGTGATGTTGCGGCACCAAGTATATTTCGAAAAATAATTCGATAAAATAAAATAAAAAAGGGAAAAGTGGGGATTGGGCCTGAGCACATACATACATACATACATACATACATACATACACACTATCTAAGCCCTATTTCATCGTTTCAAGTGAGATATACAAACATGTTCCTATCTTTACACACCCTATTCAACATCTGACAGACATTACTATAGCATGCAGCGAGCATAACGTAATAACAGATGCGATACGACCGTACACTCCATTACAACCACTACTATAGTCTATTCGCTGTAAGTAGGCGAGAAATCTTTTATCTTTAACCTCTGTAACTAAAAAACGACTAGAGTAATCGAGCTAATATTTCTACCATTTGGGAAGAGTCAGTCAAGGAATAGATTTGGAAATTTACGGCCAATTTGCTCTAGCCCATTTTAAGTTACAAAGGATAGAGGTCATGATTAACCTTTGTAACTAAAAAACGACTAGAGTAATCGAGCTAATATGTCTACCATTTGGGAAGAGTCAGTCAAGGAATAGATTTGGAAATTTACGGCCAATTTGCTCTAGCCCATTATAAGTTACAGAGGATAGAGGTCATGATTTTTCGCCTACTTACAGGGAATAGTCTCCTGTAACCGAATCCTTACAAATAAATACACACAAAATACATAAACACATATACACAAAGCACTTGCACACATCGCAGTATGTGTATAGTACACGAAATAGCATAGCAACACTATTGGAAAATACACCGCATCAGTCAAAAAATCAACAAATGAACGTCGGCGCAGTGTTGCCAAGGACATTCGGGGAAAAGACCTCCGGGAAAAAAGTTATCAAAATTAACCTCGATCCTTATTTAATCCTTCACTATTTCATACATCACATAATTGTCTACCATCAGAATAGAAGTAATATATATTCCGAATGACGAAAAGGGTTACCAATGGCCGATGAAGGTTAAATACGGTGGGAAATACAAATAAAAAGGGTGATTAGATATGGCAACACTGTGAGAAGGCCAAATGCGCGCACACCGAGACCCATTGATGACGAGGGTGCCTTTGTCAAACAGGGTACGGGGAACTTGATACTCGGCCGCCATATTGTTTCCCACCTTGGGTTTTTATTTCATGTTGTTCACTTTTTGTGATAATAATAATAACTCCCTCATGTTTAGCCCCATCACTATTCAGATTTTGCCCCATTAGTGTGTCGGTTTTAAGACATTTCGCCCCATTTCTTTGTTAATATTAAGACCTTTCATGCTATTTAGGTGTCGATTTTTGTCCTGGCGAACGATAGCGAGCCTGTAATTTTGGAAGAATCGGCCTTCGGACGGGACCTTTTTCTACCGAAAAATTTACAAATTAATCCAGAAAGGAGATCTAATGGATGTTTTTTAAAGTTTGATTGAGGTCTAGGGAGGAAACTAGAAAAATATTATATAAATTAAAACAAAAAAATCGACCAAAAAGCTTATAATTACATGATTTCACTTGCACCTCAGTTTTTATTAATAGGATCATAATTATTATATCTTTGCTAACTGCTAACTGATTCTATCGCCGTGAGTACTCAACAGACTGGGAATCAATATGGCGGCCAGAGAACACTTGTATATGTACCCTGTTTATCAAGGGTACCCTACTCTCTCCCTCCACCACCACCACCGCTGCTGCCTCGCTGGTCGGGAAAATTCCTTCTCTCTCTCTCTCTATATACACCATCCGCCTTCGGCATTTCTATCTACCTACGCTACTGGGAAATATGCTGCTATACAAAAATATATCTATACACTGACTACACAAACCTCACGATATAGGAGGGTTATTTACTAAGAGGAGTGCTCACAAGAACGGGCGGAGGTGGAGTAAAAACGAGAGATAGATAGATAGATAGAGAGAGAGAGAGCAGCTCGTCTGGGGCTGGGCTGATGACGTCACACTGTCTAGACGGCCGCGCGGCTCGGGGCATCATCTGCCAAAATTTCCTTTCCGTTGCCCTAAATTTGAAACCTACCTGGATTCTACCTCAAGACAGACCGGTTCCCCCACGTATCTTTTAACAACCCGGCTTTCCACTATCACCTCAGCTTTCACTGGGGCTTAATCCAGCGCTCTAGGTGGATTAAAAAGCCGGGAGAACTGTGGAAAATCGACGGGAGGAAGGCCGGCGAAAATGGTTTTGGCAAATTTCGGGTCGCGAGATTCGGGTCCTGCGGCAAAACGGTGCTGCCAACACCGTTGCCTTTAAATAATATATGTGTTCTGTTGGTTAGACCTTCCCTTTGGCCCTAAAGGTACGATAGGGAGCGCTAATAAGTACGCACCCGTTTGAATTTGGGACTTATAAGGGGAGATGAGTTTTTTTTACTTCATTTATTGTTTTTAGTTTCCTCCCTAGACCTCCATCAAACGTAAAAAACATCCATTATATTCCCCTCCTAGATTAATTTGTAAATTTTGCGGTAGCAAAGGCCGAAGGCCGGTTCTTTCCAAATTACAGGCTCACAGTTCGCCAGGAAAACAAATCGACACCTAAATAGCGCGTAAGGTTTTAATATTGACAACGAAATGGGGCGAAAGGTCATAAAATCGACACACTAATGGGCCAAACATCTTAAAATCTGGAAACTAATGGGGCTAAACATGAGGGAGAAGGGGATCTAGAAAAACGACCCATCTCCCCTTAATGGTGGTGAAGTAACTCGATCATGTGGGCCGATCAGCTGTGTTCATTAAGTTATGTAATCGTATCATGTGTGTTCATCTATAAGCTAGTCTGTTTCTTTTCAGCTGGCGATTAATTGAATGCCTTAGCAGTTAATTTCTCGATACTTAATGGACAAACATGAAACTAATATATCTCTGCCTCATATTAACATACGAACATAAGAACATGGGAGTCTGCAAAAAGCCTATCGGCCCATACAAGGCAGATCCCTGTCACACCCAACCCCAATTACAAGGCCCAATTATAGGCCCAACTCACTAACACCTTGAGTACTGACCCCACCAAAACGGTCAGAGATTAACACAAAATAACGGGGGTTAAATAATTAGCACCATATTTCACTTCACAATCTTCCAAACAACTGAGGAATCTTGATTGGAACTTTGCAATTTGGCGTCAGTTGGAAAGATACATAGTAATAGTATTGAGCAACTACACCTGGTCAAAACTGAAATGTGATAACACCACTTTTACACTACAGAGCGATATATTAGGAAATAGTGATCGTTAGCTAAAGAGACACACTCAATAATTTCAAAACCTAACGCATCCGTGTCTGAATTGTTCGGCCTATAGTGTACCAGCTGCCATTATATTAAATTCGTCATCTGGATATACAGTATATCTAATTTTGTTTTAAGGCATACAAGGTTAAAAGGAGTAGCGATTTCAGCATTCAAAAGTCTTTGCATTTTTACTTTCAATATTTCTAGCATGTAATCTTCTGAATATATATATATATATATATATATATAGTAGCCTATTAACGCCCACTCATACACCTTCACTAACCCCACGCCCTTTCTAAAACCTGGGGGCGTGAATATTGGACCTGGTAGTGGTGTGTGGCAAGAATGGAGAGTTGGGGGGGGGGGGGGGGGGAGGATGGTACGTGTTGGGAGGGGGAAAGAGAGAGGGGAGAGAGCGAAAGTACTGAAGAGAGAGAGAGTACAGAAGACAGAAAGAGAGAGAGAGAGAGAGAAGGGAGGTAGCCAAACAGGGAAGGGAGTGAGAGGAGGTAAAGAGGGGAAGAAGAGAAGGGAGAAGGAGAGGTAAAAGAGGAATGGAGGAAGGGAGGAAAGCAAAGAGGAGAAAGAAGGACAAGAGGAAAAGGTAAAGATAGAAGAGAAAGAGAGGAGGTAGGAGAGAAAGAGAGGAGGGAGGTAGAAGAGGGGGAAGGAAGGAGGGTGATTAAGTAGGGAGAGAGAGAGAGAGAGAGGGAAGGAAGGGAGAGTACCACATTGCTTCCTTCCTCTACAGTCTACACCCTAATGTATAATCAGCCATTTTGTGTCACGTGATCACTGGCTGTCACTGCCTTCATAACGTGGCTACACCTCCGTATTGTAACAGGATAGTTGTAGCATTTATTTAACCCTTTCAGTACCAGCGACGTGTTATATTTTACTCTAGCTATATTTAGACGATATTATGCAGCTTAGGAAGGATCTGTGGTAGTTAAAAGGGTTGGTTGAGATAGTTTAAAGCCTTATTATTGCCAGAGGTCCTTGCTAAGATGAATACAATCGTCTAATAGTTGCCAGAATATGATGTAAAGGACGTCCCTGGTACTGAAAGGGTGTGTTTCTTATCTGTCTAGGGTAGTGATAGTATGCATAATAGTATAATATGTAAAATATATAATAGTAAGTAACCCTTTCACGCATTTATGACGCAGAGGTTGCCAGATTAACAATAAGAAATAGAGTTCTCTCACTCTTATAGCATCCTGGGTTCGAATCCACGGACTGCCACATGTGTTTGTAAATTTCATTACTCGATTTTAGGAGTATGGTTGGTTGTTGGAAGGAACATAATAATTACCTCTCCAAAATTAGTTTTCTGCCCACAGCTAACTCAAAGACAACCGCAGAGGTTGAAGTAACTAAACTAAAGGTTTCTAAATATCCCTGATGGTAACAAAGGCTTTAAAGTATCCCCAATAGGCTCAACACAGCTAACTCAAAGACAACTGCAGAGGTTGAAGTAACTAAACTAAAGGTTTCTAAATACCCCTGATGGTAACAAAGGCTTTAAAGTATCCCCAATAGGCTCAAAATCGCGTCATATGTCGGAGAGGGTTAATAGTGTAGTCCCAATGCAAAGTGATAGTACAGTATGTATAATGTAATATTTATTTTGTATAACAGTAATAGTATAACATGTATTTTTCTACCATACTAACGTACTCTTTTCCTTTGCCCGCAGGTTGAACCCAGGAGAACCCCCCACCAGGACCAGCCCCCCAGCACCATCAGGGTACGCGGACCCCACCTTTGATCGGCAGGAGGGGGAAACTTGGACCCTAGGGAAGAGAGAACGGGCCCCCTCTCCCCCCCCTCCTCCAGTCGGTATGGAGCACACAACGCGCCCCCCACCACCACCACCACCACCACCGGAAAGAGAGCAGCAGCCCCCGTAGGAGAGAACCCCCCAATTTCGCCCCCACCCCCTTTTGGAAGAGAGGGCCATGGATTCTACTCCCCCCACCGCCCCAGTAAGTAAAAAAAAAAAAAAAAAAAAAAAAAAACTCTAAACAAGTAAACCCACCCGATATTATAAACCCACCCGATATTATAAACCCACCCTATTACTACACTATTCCAACCCCACCCTAGGATTACATTATTCTACATTCACCTATCACTATAACCCCACCCTATTTTTGAAATATTCTAACTCCACCATCTTTGTACAATATATATTCACCCTATTTTAACGAGTATTTTAACTTCATTCTATTGTTACAATAATCTAAATCCACCCTTCTGTTTACAATATCCCAAGCCCACCCATGATTACAATATTCTAAAGTCAACCCATAAAACCCAAATTTTTTTTAGACCCATTTTGTCCTACCCTACAGATTCCTCCTAGGGTACAGACAGGGTTAACCCCTCACACGCGATCCCCGGTAATACCAGACTATCAGAGTTGAGAGTTTTGACAGGTAGAGGATTCGGATATGGAATTTGGATATCCTGAATTGAGGAGGAACATGAAGTGGGGGAGAGAGAGAGACAGACAGACAGACAGACAGAGAGAGAGAGAGAGAGAGAGAGAGAGAGAGAGAGAGAGAGAGAGAGAGGGGGGGGGGGAGGGGTGTAGAGGAGCATTGGGGAGTGAGAGAAGGATAGGAAGAGTAAAAGGTGGGGGGATACTCAACTAAATATAAATAATGACTATATATATATACAGTATCTAGCCCTATCTAAACCCACGTCTGCCAGGGTTGTATTGAACGAGGGGGGGGGGGGGGGATGTAAGGGTGTAGTATCGACAGGGGGACTACTGAGAACTGCTGGTGCTGCTGTGTGTTTATAATGTGACGGGCAATACTTCATTGGGGCCTGGTTCCTGGAAATATCATGTTTTCGGCGGCACGAGAGAGTGTGAGTGAGTGAGAGAGAGAGAGAACTTTCGTAATCGAGCTAATATTTCTACCATTTGGGAAGGGTCAACCTGGGAGTAGGTATGGAAATAGACAGCCCATTTGGTCTAGCCCATTTTGAGTTACAGAAGTTAGGAGTCACAATTTCTGGCTCACCTATATAATTAATAGACTTTAGTGATATAAGTCTACGGGGAAAGCACATACACTATCGGGAATCTAGGTTAACGCGTCAGACTCTCTCGCACTTTGCATAATCTCTCTCTCTCTCTCTATATATATACAACAAATAAAATAAATATAAAATTAGACATACAGTACAGTTACATCCACTATATAATATATTATTAGTTTTATTACTCTCTCTCTCTCTCCCCAAACAGGTAATAAAAAGCTTTTATGTAGCCCACGTTTCTGTTTCTTCTTCTTCTTCTTCTTCTTCTTCTTCTTTACGTAACTGGCCAAAGGGTCGGCCCGGATGGCAACAGTACTGACTCGGACCCATATCCCGAGGGTTTGGGTTTGTGGGGTGGATTATCAAAAGGTTATAGCTAAATGTCATAGTTGAAAGCTCTCTATCTACGAGTACTGTTGTGACATATCCTGTACACACACACACACACACACACACACACACTCACACACACTCTCTCTCTCTCTGATCATACTTCATAGGATATTTTTATAGTATGATTTCCGACTTTCAAATATCTCCCTCTCTCTTTCTGATCATACTTCATAGGATATAGTATGATTGCCAAGTTTCAAATCTCTCTCTCTCTTTATATTGCCACATGAACCACTACATCTTTATATTAGGTTGATATATTTGAGTTACGTCACTTGAGTCACATCCTGTCCTCTAACATCCCACACACACACACACACACACACCCATGATTACCACATTCCAACCTCTCTATGTAATCTCTCATATATATATATATATATACTGGCCTTGGAAACAGACAGTGGGTGGAGATTCTGGAGAAGGCCTAACGGGAAAGGCGGAGTCACACAGGCTTTATCCCTGCTATTTATTTTCCGGCTATTTATTTTCGTCAATTCGGAGGACCTAGTAAGTCAAGAATAATTTGTTACATTTTGGAAGGAATTCATGCCACTTTTTATTGTTGTTTTCTTCTGATCTCCCTTTTCCCTCATGCTTAGCTTCATCAGTTTTGAGTTTTTAAGATGTTCGCTCCATTAGTTTGGCTATTTTAAGACCCATTGTCCTATTTTGTTTATAATTTTAAGTCCTTTCGTGCCATTCAGGTATTGATTTTTTCCTGCCGAGGGATAACAAGTCTGTAATTTAGTAGGAATGAGGCGTGTGGATTGGTGGATGTGATTTTAAAGATTATCATAGTTCAACCCGGAACTCGCGGAAAATGTCGATCACCAGACATTCCAATTGTATGATGCACGAAGAGGGGGAGGAGGGGTGGTGGAAGGGGAGGTGGGGGGGAGGGGGGGGGGGGGGGGAGAGAGGAGGCTCACTTAGAATGCCAACATATGAATGGAACCCCCCTCCCCCCCCCTATCCACTACCTCCCCTATCCCCCACCACCCACCCACCCCCACGCCCACCACCATCACTTACGAATCTACCAACCCCCTTCCCCCCCCCCTCCCAATCCCGCCCACGCCACCCCTCCTAGCCCCGCCCCCATCCTGTCCCCATCCATTCATTCCCTAACCCCCCCACCCCGTGATGTCACATCCGATGTCATGTGAATAGCATGAGAGAGATATGTGTGTGTGTGTGGTAGATTTTACATCTTTACTTCCTCTAGAACCTTTCTAAACTACATAAAATCGTCTGAAAATAGTATGTGTTTTAATAATAGTGTGTGTGTGTGTGTGTTCATAAAATCGTCTAATAATATCCTTAATTTTGGTCCGTCCTGTCACTATTTCAAGTCTGGGGGAGGCACAGGCAGTGTTGCCTTTTGTCTCTCATTCACATAAAAAACAAAAATGCCATAGGTCAGGTCAGGTCAGGTGAAGGTATTGAGGGATAAACCTTTACAACGGCACCTCGTATCTACTTTTATGGTCAGGTGAAGGTATTGAGGGATAAACCTTTACAACGGCACCTCGTATCTAGTTTTATGGTCAGGTGAAGGTATTGAGGAATAAACCTTTACAACGGCACCTCGTATCTACTTTTCGAAGAGTGTTTGAGTGGGGAGAAGTGGTGTTGGAGAGAGAGGAAGCTGTTGGAGTGGCTTTGTTAGGTGTGTTATTAGTATTACCCAATTGTTCGATAATGAGGGTACCAAAATGGCTGCCAAAGATCAAGATGGCCGCAGGCAGGATCTCCGGTGTGTTGCTGGCGCCGGGGACTCGTTCGCCAAATTGCGTTCGTTGTCGCCAGAGGGATGAATTACAGGATGAGGGAGGGGTTTGGCGACAGAGAAGGGGGGAGGGAGAGAGAGAGAGATAGTATGTAATAACAATAATAATTGGTGAGAGAGAGAGAGATAGTATGTAATAACAATAATAATTGGTGAGAGAGAGAGGGGGGGCAGGCAGGTAGAAAGATAGGAATGTGCATGAAGAGAGGGGCACGTGGATGAGTAAGTTTGACTGACTCTCGCTCTCTCTAATATATATATATATATATATATATATATATATATATATATAATGTACCCTGGGGGTAAGGGAATAGAATATGCCCCACGTGCCTTCTGCGTGTCGTAAGAGGCGACTAAAGAGGTTGGGTCGGTGGGCTTGCGACCCCCACCCGGAAAAAGTACCTAAGCAAAGAAAAACGGACGAACAGCCTCGGTTGGGGCGAGGTTGGGGGCGGTTCGTTCGTGGCCACCCCTTCAGGGATCACGGCGTCAGGCAATAGATAGACTATATCCAATTGAAAAGGTCAAATACTATGGTAGAAAAATGGTTAACTGTTATTCTACAGATTTAAATAATTGTTTTGTTTCAAATTAATCATACCAGAAGACATAGAAACAAAACAAACTACCATATTAAAACGAATCATGCCGACACAGAAGGGAATAATGTATCGTGGGTATATAAGTGGGTGAATGCGAGAGGCGACGTGGCAAGTCCCTGTCTCCCTGATCATAGTGCGGAGGCCATTTGACGTCACGTGATCAGTGCCTCTCTCCGGGGATTGGTGGAGGGCGCTGGGGTGAAACATGAGCCTCTTGTGATTGGTCCAGAAGGGCTCTGACGTCATACTCCCCTGGCTGGTGATTGGTGGAGGGGCTTTTGACGTCATACTCTCCTGGCAGGTGATTGGTCGAGAGGCTGCTGACGTCATACTCTCCTGGCTGGTGATTGGTGGAGAGGCTGCTGACGTTATACTCTCCTCCTTTGTGATTAGTGTTCACATTTTCTTGCTTGGTTATTGGTTGAGAGAGCTCTGATGTTACATTTTCTTGGCTGGTAATTGGTTGAGAGACTTCTAATGTTAAACTGTACTTTATTGTTTGGTGATTGGTTGAGAGGTCTGACGTCATACATTCAAGGCTGGTGATTGGTCGAGGTGGTTATGACGTCACTACGCCGGCTTGTGATTAGGCATGGGAGGACCGGCATTCCTGGCATGCCCCAACCGAACACCAGATCTGTTGTTGCTTGACTTCTTTAAGTCAACAAGGGACTGGAGTTCTCGAAAAAGGGGCTCCAGTCCTGACATTATTCTTGACTTAACGTGTGCTGGCTTAATAATCCTATAGGGTTGATAAAGTCCTATTTTAATAGTATATCAATAATAAATTAGCATTTGCATTTCTAAAGGAATTGTAATTTTCAAGTTATTTCATCCATTACTAACTAATGGTGCAAAGGAGAATAATGGCATAAGAATAAAAGCCATAGTCACCCAATCTATAGAGGACTTTGCTTTTAAGGGGGGATGGGTTGGTTTTCTGGGCCTCCTTCTCCCATGTGTTTAGCCCCATTAGTTTTAAGATTTTATGACGTTCGGGTCATTAGTTTGACGAATTTAACACCTTTCACCCCATTTCGTTGTCAATTTCAAGATCTTTCGTGGGTAGTAATAAACTAGACAAGGTTTTCCGTGGACCTACGGGTTGCGACTGTACGAGGTGCCGCAAGTCGACGTCATAAAAAAAAAACGAAATGGCGTTTGGCCTTCATAATACCTCTTGTCTGGTTTTCCCTCCCCCTTCTCTCTCTCCCCCCCCCCCTCTCTCTCTCTCTCTGTATCTTTATCTCGCTCTTTTGTTATTTCTTGCTTCTCTCTCTCACGCGTTTGGCTTCCCTTCCTTCTTTTCTTTCCTTCCCTTCCTTCCTGTCTTTCTTTCATTTATTTTCCCTTCTTTCTTTCCTATCTTTATTTCTTTATTTTCTTCCTCCCTTTCTGTCTTGCTTATCTGTGTTCCTTCCTTCTTTCTTACTTAACCCCCCACCCCCTTCTCCCCCCATCATCCCTTGTCTTTCTCACGTGTCTAGCTTCCCTTCTTTCTTTCTTTGTTTTTTTTGTCTTTCTTTCATTCCTCCTTCTTTCGTTTATGTCTCCCTCCTCCTCCCCCCTTCATCCCCCTCCCTCCTTCCTTCCTCACTCATCTCTCTCTCTCTCTCTTCCTTCCCACACTCTCTCCGAAATACTGTTGCAACACTTGAAATCTATATTTTATTAATTTCACCACAACCCCAAACACCCCCATTGAAATCAATTAAAGTATATATGTGATCCACCGGGAATCGAACCCCCTGGGTTATCACACACAGATTTTTGCCACCTTAACCATTACACCACCAGGACGGTTAACAACAGTGTTTTGGAGGGCAAGTAACCTCGAGGGGGTCGCATGGCCTGTTGTTGCTTGTTTTCCTTTGTAGTCCTTTGTCCTTTGTACTCTCTCTCCATTTTGAAAGTTCAGTCTCTCTCTCTCCCTCTTTCCGTTGCTTCTTGCCTAGTCATGCACCACCACCACCACCCACCGTCTGCCTTCGTTCTACCTTTAGTGCTTCAAGCCGGTAGGTATCACACGAGCTCTTTTTCACTCAACATTTATCCTCAACACTGGTCTGGCAGCTTATGAGGTCAACATTTACAATATTTCGGTTACCTAAATTAATCTACCATCAGTCTAGTTTTCGATACCAGTGCAAATTAATCTAGAAATGTTGCCAGAAAAATGTTGATCATCGAATGTTGACTATAAAAGATCTCGTGTGATACCGGCTTTAGTAACACCAAGGGTATTGAGAGCAGATCGGGGGGGGGGGTGTTAAGGGGGAGGAAGTGGGTTTTATCACTCATCTTTAGCCCCACTAGCTTTGAGCTTTTTAAGGCGTTCGATCCCTTAGTTTGGCGATTTTAAGACCTTTCACCCCATTTACTTGTCAATATAAAGACCTTTCGTGTCGATTATCGCGAGCCTGTAATTCTAGGAAGAACCGAGGTACATTAAATTTTTCTACCGGCAAAATATAAATTTTTCTTGAAGGAGAGTCTTGTGGTGTGGACGAGATGGGTTGGGTGTGAGGGATCTGTCTTGTGTGGGCCAATCGGCTTTCTGCAAATTCCCATTTTCATATGTTGTTCCCGTTTTCTGTGTTCTTTGTTATCGCCCTGACTCCCATTTTCTTCGTCTATACCTTATTTGGAAGGGTTGCATAATTAACTCACTCTCTCTCTCTCTCTCTCTCTCTTCTTTTCTATCCTTTCCTTCAACTTTCCTTTTCTATTAAAATTAAGTCCTGACCACCTCGTTTGGATTGTAAGGTCTGTGTGGCCAGTGTATGTAAATCTTACTCTCTCTCTCTCTCACACACACACACTTCTATCACTACTGTCTTATACTCTACTCTCTCTCTCTCTCTCTCTCTCTCTCACTCACTTCTACCACTACTGCCTTATACGCTACTCTACTCTCTCTCTCTCTCTCTCTCTCTCTCTCTCTCTCTCTCTCTCTCTCTCAACCTTGAACCAGGACCTTGAGAAGTTGAGACAGGAACGGGAAGTGCTGCAAAGAGAAAGGGGGAGGATTCGACTTAAGGGGGAGGAGGGGGGTTAATTTGCCTGGACTCCCTTCTCCCTCATGTATAGCCCCATTAGTTATATAATTATATATATATATATAATTATATATATATATATATATATAATATATATATATATATTTAATATCCATTCCAGGTAGTTATCTACTTCGTATATCTACGGTATATGTACTGGTATATCTATCTATGTATCTCTCTCTCTCTCTCTCTCTCTATATATATATATATATATATGCCTATCTATCTAACTATCTATATATCTATCAACCTCTCTATCGATCTAACCATACATCAAATTATCCCTCGACTCCGATTATTGCCTACTTGACAGACAAGCCCCTATCTCTCTCCATTATTGTCCCCCTGTCAACCCTACTACCCTTCTGTCAATACACCAGTGTGTCTGTCAAGGGTAATTGTGTCTTCTGTTGTGTACTGTCAACCTGCTGTCCTTCTTTCCTGTCTATCTTTCTTTCTTTTTTCCTGCCTTACTGCCCTACTCGCTTCCTTCCTTCCTTCCTTCTGTTCTTCATTCTTTCTTTCCCTTCCTTCCTTCCTTCCTTTCTTTCTTTCTTTCTTCCTTACTTGCTTCCTTCCTTCTTTCCTTCCTATTCTTCTTTCATCCCTTTTTTCCTTCCTTCCTTCTTCCTTCCTCCCTTTCTTGCCATTCTTTCTCCCTTCCTTCCCTCCTTCCTTCCTTCCTTGGTGGGTGTGGAGAGAGCCTTCTGCTTGGCTATCCTTACCTTCCACATTGTAGCAAATTCTACGATAATAAATAAATGAAAGCTTATGCCCAACACCACATTATGTCGGTAACACTGCTCAGGGCCCCATACACTGAAGGTCTTCGTTGGGTTGGCAGCACTGCAACGAACGGATGTGTGAGGAGTGAGAGTTACATATAGTTACATAGATACACAAACTATACAGCCCTTACGGCCCCTACTAAGCAGTCCGGATTTGAGGTTAATATTACTATTATCTTACTCTCTTAACAATTATGGGTATGAAAGGGTATATTAAAGTGTCCATAATAATGTACCCATTTAGAAGTATGTTGGTTAGTTAGTTAAGGGAAGATGGGCCGGGTTTTTTGGTTTATTAATTAATGTATTCATTTAATTCTTAGTGTCCTCGCTAGACCTCCATCAAGCTTAAAATAAAAAACCCTAGACCCACCTTCAAGATAAATGTGTTCATGTGTGGGTGTATGTGTGTGTGTGTGTGTGTGTATGTGTGATGATGGTCCTCTCTCTATATAAGTGGGTATATTCCAGTTAGTGTCGTATTATCTATCACGTGATACCGGGGTGATGGTGATAAGATTATGTACTGTAAACACACTATATGGAGAGAGAGAGTGAGAAGTTATATATACAGTATATATATATATATATATATATATATATATATATATATATATATATATATATATATATATATACACACACAGTAATACTTAACCCCTTCTGTACCGATGACGTCTTTCTAAATTTATTCTGGCTACTATTAGACGATTTTGTTCAGTTTCCAAAGGGCCTCCAGCAATTAACAGGCTTCCAACTATCTCACTTAACCATTTTTACTACCACAGATCCTTCTTAAACTGCACAAAATCGTCTAAATATAGCTTGAAACATACAACAAAGACGTCGCCGGTACAGAAGGGGTTAAGGGGAGATTTCCACTTGAAGGAATGTACAAATTTATCTTGAAGTAGTCTTGGACGGATGTTTTTTGAGCTTGATGGAAGGCTAGGGAGGAAACGAAATAAACCTAATATATAAACATACATAAATGAGCAAATAAATACGCCCGTCCCCCATTACGCCCGTCCCCCATTACGCCCGTCCCCCATTACGCCCGTCCCCCATTAATTGTAACCTAAATGGAACACACGAACAGGGACAGGGCTCTTCAGGGTTTTTCCTCTCTAGCTGATTTGAGGAATCGGAAACTATAGATCGAAGAAAATAGATTATGTTAGGTAATGGGGGAGGTCATGAACGCCCCCCCCCCCCCCAATCCTATACCTCCGAACTATAGTGGAGTGAAATAGGGGAGGTCAGATCCCCCCCCCCCCCCCCTCCCTCCCTCCAGGGGTTAAGGCCCTAGATAAGATAATGATAATGGGGTATTATAAAGTGTGTTTTTCCCACATGGCGACATCACCACCAGTAGAAGGACTTCTTGGAAAACTGCTGGGCTTATCACTTGAGTGCGACATCCGGCGGAGTATTACAAAACCGAGGGGGGGGGGGGGGGACGAGTATTTTTTATTTTCGGGAATTTATAAAAAAGAACAATACAGCCTACAAGATAATAAAACTATATTGGGACATTAATAAAAACGAATGAGAGAGAGAGAGAGAGAGAGAGTGAATGAATGCGTGTATGAGTAACTCCCTTGATAAGATTGAAGAAGAGGAGAGAGGATGAGGTTGTTGTTGTTGTTGTTGTTGATTATTATACGCCGTCTTTGTGGCCTGTGTTATCTGTGTGTGTCTTTATCTTTCTCTTTGTTGCATCACCACCACCACCTTTCACCCTCCTAACCCTTTCAATACCAGTGCCGCCTTCTCCCCCCCCCCTCCCTCCCTCTCTCTCTCTCTCTCTCTCTCTCTCTCTCTCTCTCTCTCTGGGTTGTATCCATTCGGCCCCATTCAGACTACTGTTTTAAGACGTATATCCCCATCCAGGTGTTGATTTCTGCACAGCATTGTATGGAGAAATCCGGCTTCGCCGGAGAAATTTTTCAATCGAAAAATGTACACATTTAGCCTGCTTTCAAAAACATTTAAAAATATATGCTGACTCAATACTGCTCGCCAGGAAAGAATTGACACCTGGATGGGGATAAACGTCTTAAAACAGTAGGCTGAATGGGGCCGAATGGATACAACTCCGAGAAAGAGGGAGAGAGAGATGGTCAGCCTTAAATAAGGCCTGCGTGTTACTCTGGCGACAGAAAGACCAGAGGTGGTGGTGTGGCATCTTGGGTTTTACCCTTATAACGTATTTGGCACCCTGGCGCCGGAAACACACACACACACACACACACACACACACACACACACACACACACACCCTCTCTCATACACTTACACTCTCTCTCAAACACACAACGCACACCCATTTATCTCTTACAGACTTACACTCTCTCAAACAAAACACTATCACACACAACAATCGCTATCACACACACACACACAACACTCAAAGACACACACTAAAACACTTATCACACACCAAACTCTAAAACAATCACTACCACACTCACACAAAAACCTCTATCACACACACTCAAGCAAACAAACTTACTCACACATACATAGCTATCACGTGGATTTATATGCAACACAAGCAAATGCACGGAAACTTAGTGCACTTGGCATATTGGTGGCGAATTTATTTTTTAATTCTTTGCAACTTAGCCATTTATAGACATCTTTACTGCGAACTGGGAATGGGTGGCGACATTAATCAATTGCTTCGTTTGCTTTGTTTGAAGAAGATAATTATAGGTTAACGGGGTTAAAGAGCTATACTAACAAAGACAATATATAGTGTGGGTGGACACTGAGGGTAAATTAAAGCATGTTGAAGCCTCGAACAATATAAAGTGTGGGTGGACACTGAGGGTAAATTAAAGCATGTTGAAGCCTCGAACAATATAAAGTGTGGGTGGACACTGAGGGTAAATTAAAGCATGTTGAAGCCTCGAACATATATAGTGTGGGTGGACACTGAGGGTAAATTAAAGCATGTTGAAGCCTCGAACAATATAAAGTGTGGGTGGACACTGAGGGTAAATTAAAGCATGTTGAAGCCTCGAACAATATAAAGTGTGGGTGGACACTGAGGGTAAATTAAAGCATGTTGAAGCCTCGAACAATATAAAGTGTGGGTGGACACTGAGGGTAAATTAAAGCATGTTGAAGCCTCGAACAATATAAAGTGTGGGTGGACACTGAGGGTAAATTAAAGCATGTTGAAGCCTCGAACAATATAAAGGAGAGAGAGAGTGTGTGTGTGTTGTGTGATGTTAATAAAATTTGAAGCCTCGAATAATATAAAGGAGAGAGAGAGAGAGAGAGAGAGAGAGCGAGAGATAGAGATAGTATTTGTGTGATGTAACTTGCCATCACCGTGACGCAGCTCAGAACCTTCTATGATCTCTCTCTCTCTCTCTCTCTCTCTCTCTCTCTCTCTCGGTAGGTATGCAGGCAGATAGGTAGGTAGGGAAGGGTAGGAAGGTATGTATGCAGGAAGGAAGGTAGGTAAGTAGGTACTAGGTAGATAGGAAAGTATGTAGGTAGTTAGGAAGGGAGGAAAAGGCAGGTAGGTAGGTAGGTAGAGGTATGTTTACACGAATGCATGTATGAAGGTAGGTAAGAAAGTATGTAGGTATGTGGGTAGGTAGGAAGGAAGGGAAGGAAAGGTATCTATGTAGGTAGGAAAGTATATATATATATATATGTAGGTAGGAAAGTATATATATATATATGTAGGTAGGTAAGTATGTAGGTATGTAGACAGGTAGGTAGGAGGGAATGTATATAGGCATGAAATTATATATGTACGTATGTATGTATGTATTTATGTAAGTAGGAAAATATGTAGGAAGGCAGTGTAAGTGAATCATATAACGATACCAGGAAAGTTAGCCAACAAGAGTTACACCACATAAGTACCGATACCGTACTACACCACTCAATAAGGAGACGCTATGAGTAATAGAAGTAAATAGTGCCTCGTGACTTTAACATACATACATACACACACACATACCCACACAGAACATCCATAATCGCACACATTCACACAATTCTTGTGATTCTTACACACACACACACACACACACACACATATATATATATATATTATTATTATTACACACACACACAAACACAGAGCTCATCGGGCTACCATTCTTTAAATAAACCGGTTTTTATTATTATTATTATTAACCAACAGTTCAGAGGAAAGCCCGTTTCTTTCGACATTTCCTGAAATACTTGAGAACACATGACGCTCGCTTTCACCTTGGCTCTCTCTCTCTCTCTCTCTTCGATGCTTCTTTGTATTATATATTTGGTGAAAAATAAACATACAAGTTTCTCTCTCTTTCTCTCAATAACGTGACAGAGATATAAGATATAATAGCCCACGTGGGTATGAGTCATAGCTGGCACAGTCATAGTCATGGGTCCTGTATAGTTATATTTCTTTCTCTCTCTCTCTCTCTCTCAATTATTCTATATATTTACCTTTCCATCTCACTTACTCACTCACTCACTCTCTCTCTATCTATCTATCTATCTCTCTCTCCCAACTAGAATTAAGTCCTGACCACCTGGCTGGGATCGTAAGGTCTGTGTGGTCAATGTATATATGTAAATCTATGTAAATATGTCTCACGATTGTGCTTGTCTCTTTCACACACACACACACACACACACACACACACACACACACACACACTCTCACTCACTCTCTTTCCCTCTCAACCTAAATTCATGCTAATATATATACTGTATATCGCAAATTCCTTCACTACCATTTTAATTAAGCAATGTTTCCTCTTGTTTCAGATTGCGAAAGTGGCGAGGGTGATGGACGGCTTCGTGGAGGCGATTTTGGTGAGAGTGAGATTGTGTGAGTGAGTAATTATTGTACCCTTAGGACACTTGAGTATCCCCTTTCATACCTTGAGAACACCTGTATAACCCCTTTTATACCTTGAGGTCGCTTTAATTACCCCATTTAGTAGTAGTAGTAATAGTAGAAGGGGCCTAGTTAGGGGGCATGGGGGGGGGGGGGCTCACGAATTGGGATTGAGGTGGTATTGGTTGGTCAGATTGATTAGATGGAATTAGGATGTTTGAATGGTGGTGAGGGAGGAAGGGGGGATAGTGGGGAGAGGAGTGGGGGAGATGGTGATGGGGAGAGGAGTGGGGGAGATGGTGATGGAGAAAGGGGGGGAGATGGTGATGGAGAAAGGGGAGGTGGTGGTGGTGAGAGATGGGGGCGGTGGTGGTGAACAGCTGGTGGCGTGGGAGGGGGTTGGGGGGAGGTGACGGTGGTGGGGAAGTGAGAGAAGGCAGGAAGGGGAAATGGTGGTGAGGGGCGGGGTAGGGACAGCTGGTGATGGTGGTGAAGGGAGAGGGAGGGGCAGCTGGTGGTGGTGGTGAAAGAAAGGGGAGAGGGGGGGGGGGCAGGGAAGGGATGGTGGAGAGGGAGGGAGGGAGGTGGGGCAGGAAGTGGCGGTGGTGGAGAGCGGACGAACTAGCAAGCCAGCCAACACGAGGCGGCGGCGGTGAAGCGGCCGCGGTGATAGTGTGGTGCAGTGGTGGTGAGGTCAGTTCAGTAACAGCGGTGGTGGTGAGCGGGTCGGTGCCGTTGCCGTTGCGCGGCAGCTGTTACGGGCCGCGGTCGGAACTGCCAGACGGAACAGCACCGCGGATACACAGTTCACTAGCGGCGGCGCGGTATTTCTGTTGCGGTGTGTGATAGAGGCTGACAAACATACAGCACGTTTTTCAGAGGCATACATTACCAAACACGCACATAATGCTCGTATTTCAGAGGCATACATTACCAAACACGCACATAATGCTCGTTTTTCAGAGGCATACATTACCAAACACGCACATAATGCTTGTTTTTCAGAGGCATACATTACCAAACACGCACATAATGCTTGTTTTTCAGAGGCATACATTACAAATCGTATGAAGCTCGTTTTTTCAGTGGCATACATTACCAAACAAGACCAACTTAACCTACAGCTTCCTCAGACTGTTTGGTGTAGACACTAACAGACACAAACATATATACATACCCTAACGACGGGGTAACAGTCATGTGTATGTGTTTTATAGGTGAGCAGACACATCCATACAGACACTAGACACACACACACATACATACTTAGGTATACAAACGCATACATACAGACACACGCATATTAACTAGTTTTTTTCCGAAGTATTTGTTGCGACATATGATGCTGATCATGAGAAGTAATGTGGCAGAGACAATACTGTAGTCTCATTTTTCCATTTAGTAAGGAATCGTCTGCTAAGGGATTCCATTGACCGTCAGCTGGTGGCAACTTGTAGACTGCACCACGCCGTACCGCACCGCAACCACACCGCGCCGTACCGCACCGCAACCACACCTGCACCGCCTCCGTCACCATGCAATACCGCATTTTACCGCAACTAGACCACGCCTTACCGCACCTCACCGCGTCTAGACCATGCCGTACCACACCTCACCGCAACCAGACCTCACATACCTCACCGCGTCTAGACCATGCCGTACCACACCTCACCGCAACCAGACCTCACCGTGTCTAGACCATGCCGCCCCTCACCGCACCACACCACAACCACACCTGCACCGTCGCCGCCACGCCACAACCTACCGCTGATGCAGAGACTCAGAGAGAGAGAGAAAGAGAGAGGCCGGTTCACTCACGGCTTTCCTGCGCTTGCTCCGCCCCCGCCCTAGTGTGGAAGTGATATAGTGCCAGCTGTGCCGTGTGTGTGTGTAGGTGTGGGTGTATGTAGATGTCTGAGTGAATGACAATAGATGCGAGTGTGTTGGCGTGGGTGTATATACTGTAAATAGGCGTGTATGTGTGTTGGTGCGTGGGCTTGATTTAATTTTCATATTATTATTATTATTATTATTATTATTATTATTATTATTAGGATTTGAGGCCCCATTTCGACACAATATTTTGGTTTTCCTTAGACGATGTTATGCAGTTTGGAAAGTATCTCTGAGAGTTTAACCCTTTGAGTACCACCGACGTGTTATATTTCATTCTAGCTATATTTAGACGATATTATGCAGCTTAGGAAGGATCTGTGGTAGTTAAAAGGGTTGGTTGAGATAGTTTGAAGCCTTATTATTGCTAGAGGTCCTTCCTAAGCTGAATACAATCGTCTAATAATAGGATGAAAGACACGTTCCTGGTACTGAACGGGTTAAAGTGGTACAAACGATCTAATTTATTGTAGCTCCAATATTTGTTTTCCTAAGCTGAATAAAATCGTCTAATAATAGCTCTAATATACTGTTCAAAGTCGTCTGAACCCTTGAGGATCTAAGACGTCATTTGTTTCTATAGTTCGGGCTATTATTATTGGACGAAATTATTTAGCTTAGGAAGGGTTGAGGGCAGTTGGAGGATTGCTTGAGACAGTTTTAACTCTCACAGATCCTTCCTAAGCTATGTCAAATTGTCTAATGATTGCCAGAATAAACTCAAAACGCGTCATGATCCTGAAAGGAGTTATCATTATTATGTTTGTGTATTCGTTGCCACCTCCACTGGTACAAATCTCGCCCAAGTCAGAAAAACGCCCAATTTCTCCTTACCTGCCATTTTCTGTCCCCCCCCCCCCATTTTTTTTTTAGCCCAATCTATCCTTATCGGCCATTTTGTCTGCATCTAGCCTTACTGACGTGGTATTCTCAGTATTATGGCTCCATGTTGCTAGCTTATTGTGATAAGTGTCTGAAAAGCAGCCCAAGCTCCGTAGAATCCATTGAAATTCGCCGCAACTGGATCTCAAAACTAGCCCAACTGTGCGTGAAATCCACGAATCTCAAAACCTAGCCCAACTATGCGTGAAATCCGCGAATCTCAAAAACTAGCCCAACTGTGCGTGAAAATAGCGACTCATGGCAACTCTTGAAACACAAGCAAGATGGTGGCTGAAATTGGATCAACCTAGAATACAGAGGTTGAAAGAAAAATTAAATAGGGATAATAGACAATAGACGTTTTTAGAGGTCGAGTAAAGAGGAGAAATAGAATAATAATGAAATAGAAAACATAATTATGTAATGGTGTTTCTGTGGCTTACATTATAATTATTGCCGGTAAATTATGCCTAAATATTGCTCGTGTAAAGGTCTCTAATAACACTAGAACTCAGAAGCTTCCATAGCCTACCACGAGAAAAAGCAACACATTAATATATACCTAAATCAATATAAATAAATAAATACAAATAATTCCAGTTCATGAGAAAATAAATCGAACAAAAGTTCCAGATCATGAAAAAGAAACTTGCCGATAATTTATCCAGACCATGAAAAAGAATGCCCTTAAAATGTGCATGGGAAAAAATGCCGACAACTGTTCCAGATCACACAAAAAATGCCAACAAATATTCCAGACCACGAAAATAATGCCAAAAAATGCGTGTAAAATAGATATTATAAAAACAAGAAAGGAAAGGAAGTAACTGGTGCGTGTGGAAACTGGAAAGAAAGGTGCCGGGTTGAAAAAGAAAACGAAAATAATAGGGAAAGAAAATGGTTAAAAAAAAGAAGAATAATATAATAGGAACAGAAAATGGTTAAAAAAAGAAAACGAAAACAATAAGGAACAGAAAATGGTGGTGGTGGTGGTGGTATGACTTTGCCTTTCCGTAGTTCGCCGCGCCGCCACCATCACACCGGCGCCCCCGTGTCTAGTGATTTAGACCACGTGTGTCGCTGGTTCGGGTGCGGGTGGAGGAGGTGGTGGTGGTGTCTGGAGGTCTACAGTGGTGGTGGGTGGTGCTGGAGGTCTACGGTGGTGGTGGTGAAGGAGGAAGAAGGTGGTGTCTGGAAGTCTGTGGTGGTAGAGGAGGTGGGTGGTGTCTGGAAGTCTACGTTCGTTCTGTTAGTTTGTCGATTTCGAGACCTTTCTTGTCCTCCCTGTAAGTTTAGAATGAATCGGCCTTCGGCCGGGACAATTTTGCTACCGAAAAATGTAGAAATTTATCTTGAAACGGGGTTTAGGGGTGTATTGTTAAAAGCTTGATGGAGGTCTAGCGGGGAAATTAAAAAAATATAACATAATGGTGGTGGTGCCGGCATATCCTCCTGCCTCGCCCTCACTCACTCTCATTCCCTCCTTACTTCTCTCTCACTCACTCACTCTCCCTCTCTCCCTCACTCTCCCTCTCTCCCTCATTTACTCACTCTCCCTCCCTCATTTACTCACTTTCCCTCCTCTCATCCACCACCATGCCTCGCCCTCACTCACTCACTCACTCCTCCCTCCCTCGCTCGCTCACTCTCACTCCTTCCCTCCCTCCCGTCCATTGCGCAACACCAGTATACACCTACCACTCGGCCACGCAATCCCCTCCGTCGACCACGTCAGTATAGCCTACCGCGTGGCTTCGTACGGTTCCTCTACTGTGCCTTCGTGCTTCATACTGACACGCCTTAGTGAGTCGTACTGTTCCTTGGGTGCTTCATATTGACACACCTTAGACTCATACTGTGCTTTTGTGCTTCATATTGTTCCTCATACTGTGCTTTAGTGCTTCATATTGTCTGGTGCTTCATACTGACACACCTTAGACTCTCATACCGTGGCTAGATCATATTGTGTCTGGGGCTTCATACTGACACGCCTTAGTGAGTCATACTGTGCTTCTGTGCTTCATACTGCTCCTCATACTGTGGTTTTCTGCTTCATATTGTGTCTGGTGCTTCAGATTGACACACCTTAGACTCTCATACTGTGCTTTTCATACTGTGGCTAGATCACCATATTGTGCCTAGTGGTTCATATTGACACACCTTAGACTCATACTGTGTTCTTGTGCTTCATATAGTTTCTAATACTGTGCTTTAGTGCTTCATATTGTGGTTAGATCACCATATTGTGTCTGGTGCTTCATACTGACACACCTTACTCATTCTGTGTTCTTGTGCTTCATATTGTTTCTAATACTGTGCTTTAGTGCTTCATATTGTGGTTAGATCACCATATTGTGTCTGGTGCTTCATACTGAGACACCTTAGACTCATACTGTGTTCTTGTGCTTCATATTGTTCCTCATACTGTGCTTTAGTTCTTCATATTGTGGTTAGATCACCATATTGTGTCTGGTGTTTCATACTGACACACCTTCGACGCTCATACTGTGCTTTAGTGCTTCATAGTATGGCTAGATCACCATATTGTGTCTAGCGCTTCATACTGACATGCCTGAGTGACTCTTGCTGTTTCTAGTGCTTCATACTGACACACCTTAATGACTCGTACTGTTCCTTAGTGTTTCATATATTAGTGCTTCATATTGACACACCTTTCCTTAGTTCCAATAGTATCTCTGATTCTACTTTCACACCCGTTAGCTCTGATTTGCTTGCATGTTCTTTTTTAGTTGGGTGTGAGAGGGATCTGCCTTGTGTGGGCCAATCGGCTTTGTGCAGACTCCCATTTTCTTATGTCCTAGACTATATTTAATGACCGCACCCTTTTCTCTCCAGACTGTGGACTCTTCCGGAACGAGGTGACAAGCCGGGCTGATGATGATTCGAGTGAGAGGGAGTACAAGCAAATGTGAGAAGGAAAGCAAGAAAATGTGAGGGGGAATGCAGGCAAATGTGAGATAATACATGAAAATGTGAGAGGGAATACAAGAGAATGTGAGATAATACAGGAAAATGTGAGGGAATACAAGAGAATGTGAGATAATACAGGAAAATGTGAGAGGTTTAAGAGAATGTGAGATAATAAAAGAGAATGTGAGGGAATACAAGAGAATGTGAGGGAAGTAAAGAAAATGTGAGAGAATACATGAAAATGTGAGAGGGAATTAAAGAAAATGTGAGGGAATGCAGGAAAATGTGCATGTAGTTGAATTGTGTTGACCCTTTAATCGCTTCCAGTCATAATGGGAACTGGAGTATACCTTTAAACTTTGTATATTCAGTAATGAGTTACTTGAGAAGTGCGTGCGGAGTTACACGGAGGGACGAACGACAGACGGATGAGGAAGTACGAAAGAGGTGTGGTGTGGATGTAGTAGATGTGCTAGAAAATGTGAAAAGGAACACCTTGAGATGGTTCGGCCATATGGAATGTATGGGAAGCAAGAGAATGACTAAGAGAGTGTACGAGAGTGAGGTGGAAGAACAGAGTGAGAGGTGGAAGGATGGAGTTAAGAAGTATATGCGTGAAAGCGGTGCTGGATGGGAAGAGGGACGTCAACTGACTGGGGACATGTGCATGGGGGCGTTTCGTTCGTGGCCACCCTTTCGGGGATCACGGCGTCCGGCAAGAGATATTCAGTAATTTTTACTAAAAACAAAGGAATTCGTTTTGAGACTGGATATGAGAAGTCTAGTTTACCAGTCTCTTCTGAAACCCAAAAGAAACTCGCTTGCCCAAGAAATATGTGTTTGGGGAGAGTGGCCTTGTTCTATGGAATTTAAGTTTGATGGAGGTCTAGGGAGGAAACTAGAACAATAATTATTACATGACAAACAAACAAAACAAAATCTACCAAAAAGTGAACCTTGAGCCTGAATAAAATCCTCTAGCGTCAGCATGAGGAATGTAACGCCAGGAAGTATGAGCAGGAGGATGTTGAAAGAATGTGTGTTCGTGTGTTAGCATGGAGGCCGAGTTCACCATTCATACATACCTCCACCGCCCTTCATTTTGTATACCTGTAGACCGTTTAGTATACATTTTAGGTGAAAGTTTACCTCTAGTCTATTATTCCCTTTGAAGAGGTGTGGGTGTGAACACTACATTGATATTGATTGATGTTATTGATGTGTGTGTACGTGCATATGTGTGTGTGTGTGTACGAGCTTGTGTGTGTTTATGCGCTTGTATATGTGTGTGACTTCTTGTTGGAGAGAGAGGAATGGCACCACCGCATCACGTGACGGCTGCATGCAAGCTCTCGCCCGGAAAATTGTAGGCTTCTATGACATTTTTTATGCCCTTCACGGAACTCGAACCGTTGCTTTCACATTACCCCTAGATAGAGCAGTCGATTTATTTCACTCCTATATTATTAATCGCCGGGTTTATAAGCTAATAACCAAGCATAACTAATAGTAATGATCAAAGCTGCTCCCAGGTAAGATGAAATATTGCTTCATAACCTGTACAGTACCTAGCAAAAGTCCGTGTTATGAGTATATATATTCAACCTTGGATATCTTTCTAGTAACTTTAGATAATCAGATCCTTCACATACCTAGAACGAGGGGCGACGCGCTCCTCGGCGGCGAGCTCACCCTAAGGTATAGACGATTATTTTCTATACAAGATGGGGTCAGTTTGGGTTCTTCATAGAGGTAATGAAGGATTGAAGGTCCAGTTAATATGCAGACCCAAATTCTTCGCACATATAGACAACTCCTTTCTATACAAGGTTGGTGTCAGTTTTGGTTCATATCGAGTTACTTACAAAAGTTCCGTTCCTTGTCGTGATCTTAAGGGTGAAAGTAAAATTAATAGGAATTAATTGAGTGTGTGCTATCTTGTAATTATCAGTTGACTAATCAATGAGTTAAGGGGAGATAGTCTTTTATTTATGGACCCCCTTCTCCCTCATCGTTAGCATATTAGTTTTGATATTTTAAGACGTTCTTTCCGTTAGTTCGTCGATTTTGAGACCTTTCACTCTGTTCGTTTGTCGATTTTGAGACCTTTCACCCCATTTCTTTGTCAATATTAAGACTTCGTGCACTTTAGGTGTCGATATTTTCCTGGCGAGCGACAGCAGGTCTCGATTTATTCCGAATGATATTGAAAGGTTGAAGATCTTTTAATTCCATATTATACGGCTTCAAGAGAGATGAGATAGAATACAGGTGTGTTTGTGCAGGTGTAACGTGTGTGCGTGTCTGTGTGTATGTGTTTACGTATGTGAATAGCATGGGTGTTTATGTAAATACGGTGTGTATGAATGTGTGTTTGTAATTAGTGTATGTGTGTGTGTATATAGGGTGTGTAAGTATGTGTGTTTATGTGAATAGTGTGTGTGTATGTATATTGTGAGTGTATAATTATGTATGTAAATAGTGTGCGTGTGTGTGTGTGTGTGTGTAAATAAGTCAAGCGTGTACATTTTTTCCTAGTGCTTTGTGTGAGGCAAGTGTTAGGTTTTATGCAATTTACTAACTAATCCTTGTAACTAACTCACACACATTTTCCCTCTCCCCCCTAACCATATCACTCCTTTTCCTCCCCCCCCCCCCCCTCTCACTCTATCTCACACTTTTCCTCCCCCCCCCCTCACTCTCACACACTCTCTCACTTCCCCCCCCCCCCTCCTCCTATTTTCTTTTACTCTCTCTCTCTCCCCCCCCCCCCATTTTCAGGTATATAACCCCCGAAGACCAAACCTTCAACTTCAGTGTACACCAGACATCCAAGGCATGCGGACACGCAGGATTTGTCTCAGCCCAGCCCAAAGGAGAGAAAGTGCTGGCCTAGACGCTTAGTGAACAGACAGACTGAAAAACGTGGTTGATATGTCTGAAGTTTTAAAATTTCTTTGTCGTGTTCTTCGGAGTTTTTAATTTTAGTGTTCGATGTGTCTGAAATTCTATTTTTTTTTTCTTTGGCGTTTTTCATTTTAGTGTTCGATGTATCTGAAGTTCATTTTTTTTTCTTTTTGGTGTTTTTCATTTTACTCTAGTAAATTTGAACAGTTATAGTGTTCTTAAGCTGAACCTTGTGTGTGTGTGTGTTTTTTTTTTTTTTTCCCAACCATCTTGAAACTTAATCGACAATGTGATACAGATGTACTCATGGTCTTTGAAAACATATACTGGTGCCATATGAAGTTGCTTGGTTACACTACAAAGCAAATGGTCAAACGAATAGCAAGTCCTTTATGTTTGTGTGTATTTGTATTTATGTAAAGAAAATATTGTAGTGTACAGTTCATATTATGTCTTTGGAAGTGATAAAATGGCCAAAGCAATGCTATTTCAGATTAATTTTCTTGTATTCCTTCTCACATTCATTCAAGTCATCTCACAAAATTGCTCAGGTTTGACTCGTTGCTATAAAGGTAGGATTTCGATTATCATATGCCTGTGAATGTGATTGTGCTTGCTCTGAAAACACTGCGCTTAGACACTTCGGTCAACTCTTTCAACGATAGCTCAATATTAGCTGTCAACCCTATCAAACCGACTCTCTCAACACTCAAGTCAGCTCAACTCAACAACGACTCTGCAAACACTCAACACTTGGTCTACTCACCGTTCCATCCTGCCACCAACCAAGTCACCTCAACTCTACAGCAACTCAACCTTTCTTCTACTCACTGTTCGAGACTCCATCCCATGTTCATTGTACTTCATCAGGTGCTCGGCGACCCAGTATCCCGGCATCTGTTGGAGTACAGTAGATAAGAGGGTGCCACGCTGCTAGAACTTCAAGGAGAGGGGATTTGGGTGTGAGGGATCTGCCTTGTATGGGCCAATCGGCTTTCGGCAGACTCATTTTACTTTATGTTCTTATATAGTGAATTTTGATTGCGACTGAGCACGTTTACTTGCTGACAAAATGTAAGGTACAGTATATAAGAGGATGCCATGCTGCTAGAACTTAAAGGGGAGTGCATACTTTACTGCGACTATGCACGTATAGAGATGTGTGGGATCAAAAGGGACACTTTTTGTTAGTTTTTTTGGCTGCCACACAAATGCTAAGTTAAAATTCAAAAGCATTACACTTGCATCAGAGCATTATGTCTTTGGGCTAGTAAATGAGACATGTTTGAAATAATTTGGAAAATGGTAAGTTTATTAACAATGAAGGTTTGTGTGGCCCTTTTGAGGCCCAGCACTGTAGGGTCAAATGGACCACACTTTTTGAAGGCTTTACTATCTATTCAAATACAAAATAATTTGGTCAAACCTAATGTCAAATGGGGGGGCAAATGGTAGGAGAAATGAGAAGAAATTATGAAATCAGGATAGCAAATGACTCAAAAAATTACGCTAAAGCTTTTTACCAACTATATAAATCTAAAGTTAGAGATATAATAGGCCCCCTTAAAACTTCGATAGGAGAAAGGACAGAAAATGATTTAGAAAGGTACAGTACATTAAATGGTCAATTTCTTTCCGTTTTCACTAATTACAATTTGGCACAGTTTCCAGAAGTCCGTAAGGTATATAGCGATTGTATAGAAAATAGGCTAAGTACGGTTACTATAAGTAGAACTTATGTGTTTAAGGAAATTGACAGACTGAAACCTCAGAAATCGCCTGGTCCTAATGAGGTATAATTATGCTAGAGTATTAGAAGAATGCAGAGATGAGTTGAGTTACCCATTAACATTTCTATTTAACAAGTCATTAGACACAGGCTTAGTTCCAGAAGCTTGGAAGCTTACAAATGTAGTTCCGATATTCAAAAAAGGTGATAAATCAGTAGCATCCAATTACCGTCCCATTGGTGTCACATCAATCATAGGAAAGTTGCTGCTAGAGTCAATGATTGCTAGGAACATTAGAAACCACTTAGAAACATTTAACTAAATCAATTCTTCTCAGCATGCATTCACTCAGGGACGTTCTTGCCTTACTGATTTGCTTAGCTTCTTCTCAGAGATATATGAAGCAGTAGATAATGACAAGTCATATGATATAATATATTTATATTTCAGTAAAGCTTTCATGAGTCCCTCATGAGAGATTGATGAGAAAGGTTGAGGTGCATGGAATAGGTGGGTAGTTGTTGGAATGGATTAGGTCATGGCTAATTGGTAGGAAGCAGAGTCAGCATAAATGGTATTAAGCCAGAATGGGGAGCCGTCAAAAGTGGTGTCCCCCAGGTATCTGTATTGGGTCCTCTGTTGTTTGTTATATACGGTACATAAATTACCTTGATTTAGGTATAACTAGTAGGATAAGTAAATTTGCAGACGATACCAAAATGGGGAGAACAATAGATTCAAATAGCGACATAGAGGGATCCAAAGGGATCTAGATACCTTACACGAATGGTCATTAAATTGGCAGATGAATTTTAACAGACAAATACAAGGTATTAAAGATAGGGAAGATGAATACAATTGTAAAATATAAACTAGCTAATATGGAATTAGAAAACTCAGACTGTGAGAAAGATCTAACAGTGTTTGTTAGCAATGATTTGAAACCTAGAAAACTGTGTATAAGCGTTCGTAACAAGGCAAATAGGATTCTCGGGTACATCTCTAGGAGTGTGAGTACCAGAACTGCTGATGTTATCTTTAAACTTTACTTGTCATTAGTGAGACCCCATATGGATTATGCAGTTCAATTTTGGTGTCCTTATTACAGAATGGACATAGATTCCCTGGAGAGAGTACAACGTAGAATGACAAAAATTATCCATAATATTATAAATCTTCCGTATGAAGAAAGGTTGGTAAAATTAGGCTTACATTCGTTAGAGAAACAGAGTTAGAGGGAATATGCAAAGGGTTTTCAAGTGGGTTAGTGGGATTAATAAAGGGGACATGAAAGATATACTAAAGCTCAGTGATTGCGAACAAATTCGAACATGGTTTCAAATTAGATAAATTTAGTTTCAGAAAAGATATAGGCAAATATTAAGAACATAGGAACATAAGAAAATGGGAGTCTGCAAAAAGCCGATCGGCCCACACAAGGCAGATCCCTGTCACACCCAACCCCAATTACAAGCCCAACGCACTAATACCTTGAGTACTGACCCCACCAAAACGGTCAGAGATTAACACAAGAATACGGGGGTCTGCTGAGCGCCGATTGCCCCACACCCTGGTTTGGTAACAGAGTTGTAGACATGTGGAATAGGCTACCTAGTGGGATCAAGAACAATAGAGAGCTATTAGATAGGCTTATGGACGAGATGGGTTGGGTGTGAGGGGGATTTGCCGGGTGTGGGCCAATCGTCTTTCTGCAGACTCCCATTTTCTTATGTTCCTATGTTCTCTTGAGTACCCCAGCACACTCCATATGTTCCTATGTTATCTTGAGTACCGGTACCCCAGCAAACTCCATAGTTCGAAGAGTTTGGGGGCTAGAGGGATACAATCAAACATACACTATATAACTTCATATATATATATATATATATATATATATATATATATAACATAAGAACATAAGAAAATGGGAGTCTGCGAAAAGCCGATTGGCCTAAGCAGGCAGATCCCTGTCCCACACAACCCCAATCATTACAATGCCCAATTATAGGCTCAACACTCTAATACCCTGAGGATCATCTTACCAAAACGGTTAGAGATTAACGCAGGATTATGGGGCTGATTGGCCCAACCCGGCTGATCCCCCTTCACACCCAACCCTTCTCGTCCATAGCGTATCCAATTTTATCTTAAAGCTCCCTACCGTTTTAGATCCCACTATAGCACTTGGTAGTCCATTCCACCCATCTACAACTCTGTTACCAACAAATATTTGCCTATATCTTTTCTGAAACGAAATTTATCTAATTTGAAACCATTGGTACGAGTTCTTTCGCTATCACTGAGCTTTAGTACATTTGTCATGTCCCCTTTGTTAATCCCACTCACTTGAACACCTCTATCATATCCCCTCTAACTCTGCGTCTCTCTAACGAATGTAAACCTAATTTCTTCAACCTTTCTTCATACGGAAGATTTCTAATATTATGGATCATTTTTGTCATTCTACGCTGTACTCTCTCCAATGAATCTATGTCTATATATATATATATATATATATATATATATATATATATATATATATATATATACTGTATAGAGAGAGAGATATATCTGATAGATATATAGTATTACATTTAAATGTAAACATCAACAAATTATTTGGTTCATGATTTTGAACGTATATTGTTTTTTATTTCACTGCTTCAATGTCATTCTATGTTAAGCAATTAATATTGTACTATATGATGTATTGAGAGATATACAACCTTCTTATAAGCAGTTGATACTAATGTATTTAGAGAGAGAGAGAGAGAGATCAATTAAGTCACCACATTGCATGACCTAACTCCCTGTCTCATGTCTGGGTAACTAAAACACCTGGTTACCCAGTTAAGTAACGCTAAATAGTTAATAAATGCCGAAAATCGCTAGAATGGCACAATCTCTACAATATCGCTCTAAAATAGCTCAGATCTACAAAATATCGCTAGAATAATCCCAGTCTCTGCAATATCGCTCTAATATGGCTCAAATCTCCAGAATGTCGCTAGAATAATGGCACAATCTCTACAATATCGCTCTAAAATAGCTCAGATCTACAAAATATCGCTAGAATAATGCCAGGCATATCGCTCTAATATGGCTCAAATCTCCAGAATGTCGCTAGAATAATGGCACAATCTCTACAATATCGCTCTAAAATGGCTCAAATCTCCAGAATGTCGCTAGAATAATGGCACAATCTCTACAATATCGCTCTAAAATGGCTCAAATCTCCAAAATATCACTAGAATTCATGTCGCTAGATGTAAGAATTAGCCTCTAGGAGTCTAGATCGAAGTAAATACCTCTTGAATTAGCGGGAAATGAGCTAGATTGGCAACACCGCTCAAGCACCTGCATAATAATATAAGGAAAGTTACTGCTACATTGATGTTTACGTGGAGGGTTATTTTAGGTGTATGAGAGAGAGAGAGCGCAATGATGGATTAAGTTATCACATTTCAAGACATAACTACTAAGACCAGATGGCTAGAGTAAAATAGGAAAGAAGAGTAATTGACTACTAACCAGACCAGATGGCTGGAGTAAAATAGGAAAGAATAGTAATGGCACAGAGGAAGAACAAGCTGAGAAAAGAGAAGTACAGTAGAAGACTGAAAGTTCTCGAATAATAATAAGAATAAGAATAATAATAATAATATTTGAAAGTTTTCGAATAATAATAATAATAATAATATTATTATTTACTAACTAAAACACTTGCCTAATAAGAACATAAGAACATAAGAAAATGGGAGTCTGCAGAAAGCCGATTGGCCTAAGCAAGGCAGATCCCTGTCCCACAACCCCAATTTACAAAGCCCAATTATAGGCTCCACACTCTAATACCCTGAGGATCATCCACCAAAACGGTTAGATTACGCAGGATTATGGAGGTCTGCAGAGCGCTGATTGGCAACCCGGCTGATCCCCCTTACACCCAACCCGTCTCGTCCATGCTATCCAATTTATCTTAAAGCTCCCCACAGTTTTAGATCCCACTATAGCACTTGGTATTCCATTCCACCCGTCTACAACTCTGTTACCAAACCAATACTTGCCTATATCTTTTCTGAAACGAAATTTATCTAATTTGAAACCATTGGTACGAGTTCTTTCGCTATCACTGAGCTTTAGTACATTTGCCATGTCATAAAGGATGTTTATAAGGAAAGTTACTGCTATATTGAAGTGTTAATGTGGAGGGTTATTTTAAGAGTGTTTTCAGCATTCGGAGAACCAAAACACAACCCACAACGAGGGGCGACGCGCTCCTCGGTGCTGCTAGGAGAGTGGCGAACACAACCTTAGGTAGGAGCTGATGGTCCCCCTTAATCCTGATGTTTAGCCCCATTAATTTTCAGATTTTAAGATGTTCACCCCATTAGTTTGTCAAGATCCTCCTTCTAGATAATTTTTTACATTTTAGGGTAAACAAAAAATTCCCAGCCCAAGGCTGATTTCTCCTAAATTACAGGATCGCTATCGCACGCCAGGAAAAAATTGACACCTATTGTTTTTGTATGTGTATGAAGGAGACAAAAGGCAGATTGCCTGTAACAAGTGTCTCCCCCAAAGCCGAAAGAGTTCCAGGGGCGTTGGGGTCGAAATGCCAGGACACACCAAGTTTAAAGCAGTTTAAGTCATTGGATAAGGGAGAGAGTTCCAGAGTTCACTTGTTGTGTAGAAGAAAGACTGAGAAAATTTGCCAATTCTAGGGCTGGAGAGAATAAGAGTGGAACTGTGTTGAAAGGCGGGTGCCTCGCACTCGCCGCAAGGGAGGGGGTATGCACTGAGAGAGCTCTGAAGAACACTGATTGTTGCAATAGAGATATTAAAGTGAATGAGATGCAACACTGCAGCGTGTAGAGTAGAGACAGATTGCAGGGAACTAGTAAGAGGAAGTGACTTGATGAGACAAAATGCTTTGGACTCAACTCTTTCGAGAAGTGTGGTATGGGTGGAACCTCCCCACACATGTGAACAATACTCAATACAGGGGTGCACTGTGCCCCGATACAGAGCAAGAAGTTATTTGGGGGTGAAAAACTCACAGAGACATTTGAGCACACCTAACTTTTGGGCAGCTGTTTTAGCAAGAGTGGTAATATGATCTTTCCAAGCAAGGTCGGATGAAAAAGATACACCTAGAATGTTGAGAGAAGATGAAGGGTTGATTTGTGTATTGTTGAAGAATAGTTGATAGTCGTGTGGAAGATTGTGATGGAGAGATAGAGGCAGAAACTAAGTCTTGGAGGCGTTGAAAGTAACAAGATATTCTTTGCCCCAATCAGAAATAATTTATAGATCAGATGATAGGCATTCTATGGCCTCGTTAAATTTGTTTTGGAGTGCTTGCATGCGGGGTTGATGTGAAAAACTATTTGAATAGTGTATGGTAGAGTCGTCAGCATATGAGTGGTTAGGACTAGAGGTACAGTTAAGTAGATCATTAATGAAATTAGAAAGAGAATTGGAGACAGGAAAGAACCCTGAGGAACACCCGAGTTGATAGGATGAGGGAGTGAGCGATGGCCATCCATAACTGCAGCTATGGAACAGTCTGAAAGGAAATTAGAGACAAAGGCACAGCTAGAGGGATAGAAACAGAAGAAGGGTAGTTTGGAAATTAGAGATTTGTGCCAGACTCTATCGAAGGCTTTCGATATGTCTAGCGCAATAGAGAAAGTCTCACCCAAGTCCCGAAAGGAGGATGACCAAGAGTTAGTAAGATAAGAAAAAAGATCACCAGTTGAGCGGCCCTTAAGGAAGCCATACTGGCGATCTGAAAGTAGATCATGGGAAGACAAATGCTTAAGAAATTTTGATTTAAGAATAGTTTCAATACCTTTATAGAGATGCAAGAAAGGAGAGCAATTGAACGATAGTTGGGGCGTTGAGAGCGGTCACCCTTCTTTGGGACAAGTTGAATGAGAGCAAACTTCCAGCAAGAAGGAAAGACAGACCGAAGAATTTGTTTAGGCAGAGAGTCAGCACGGAAGAACAGTTTTTGAGAATAGAATGTTTAGGAAAAGTAATAGTCTTAAGGTGAGACTGGCCGTTTGTTTGGTCTATTAATTCATTTATTCATATATTTTTTTTAGTTTCCTCCCTAGACCTCCATCAAGCTTAGAAAAACAACCCCCTAGACCCCCCTTCAAGCGATAAATGTGTACATTTTTTCGGTAGAAAAATGTCGCGCGGCCGAAGGCCGAGTCCTCTTAAAATTGCAGCAGCTCGCTATCGCTCGCTCAGGAAATAATCGACACCTAAATGGCACGAAAGGTCTTAAAATTGATAACGAAATGGGGCGAAAGGTGTTAAAATCGCCAAACTAATGGGCCGAACGTCTTATAATCTCAAAAATAGTTTCATTCATGTATAGAGTGTAAAGGCTAGGAATAGTTTTAATAAGGGGAGATCTCCACTCGAGGGATTTTTTTCTTGACCCCTTTCTCCCTCATGTTTAGCCCCATTGCTTTTGATATTATAAAACGTTTGCCCCATTAGTTTAACGATTTTAAGAACTTTCACCCCATATTAAGACCTTTCGTACAGATCAGGTGTCCGATTTTATCCTGGGCTAGCGAGCAGCGAGCCTGTAATTTAAGAGGAACCGGCTTTCAGCCGGGACATTTTTCTACCGAAAAATGTACACATTTATCTTGAAAGGGGCTCCAGGGGGTATAATCTTAAGCTTGATGGATATCTAGAGACCAAGCTAAAAACCTCCCCTTAATAGGATGGCACCGGTAATGAAAGGGTTAACCCCTTCTGTACCAGGGGACGTCATTTGTATCATCTTCTGACAACTATTAGACGATTATATTCAGCTTAGGAAGGACCTCTAGCAATAATAAGGCTTCAAACTATCTCAATCAACCCTTTTAAGGGGAGATTTCCACCTGGAGGATTTTTTTCTGGACCTCTTTCTCCCTCATGTTTTACCCCATTTGGGGGGGGGGGGGACTTTTTTGGCGATTTTAAGAACGTTTTGCCACCTTTTAGTTTGACGATTTTAAGAACCCTCGGCCCCATTTCTGTCAGATTTTTAAGACCATTCGTTGCCATTTAAGGTGTCGATTTTTTTCCTGGCGACCGATAGCGAGCCTCTAATTTAAGGGTGAAATCGGCCTTTCGGCCGGGACATTTTTTTTCTACCGGGGGGGGGGGGGGAAAAATGTACACATTTATCTTGAAAGGGGGTCTAGGGGGAGTAATTTTAAGTTTGATGGAAGTCTAGGGAATCAACTAAAAACCTCCCCTTAACTATACCACAGATCCTACCTAAGCTGCGTAATATCGTCAAAATATAACTAGAAAATAATATATATATATATTAATCTATTATATATATAAGGATATATATATGATATATATTATATATAGATATAGAGATATATATATATATAGTATATGATATTATATAAACAGTTTCAGTTCATTCCTTATCAAATATTTCCCTAGCCAGCTCAGCAAGGTGATATCGTCTTAAAATGCTGAGTTAGTTTAGCTTGCATCGTATCAGCAACAATCTTTCCATTCCTCTCTGAGCACTCTTAGTAATATCAGTATTGCCAATTTACACACATACATACAGTCACACATACACACATAAGAACATAAGAAAATGGGAGTCTGCAGAAAGCCGATTGGCCTAAGCAAGGCAGATCCCTGGTCACCACACAACCCCAATTTCAATTACAAAGCCCAATTATAGGCTCCCACAGAAAAAGAAACACTCTAATAACGCCTGAGGATCATCTTACCAAAACGGTTAGAGATTAACGCAGGATTACGGGGGTCTGCAGAGCGCTGATTGGCCCAACCCGGCTGATTCCCCTTCACACCCAACCCTTCTCGTCCATATGCTTATCCAATTTTATCTGTAAAAAAGCTCCCTACCGTTTTTAATCCCACTATAGCACTTGGTAAGTCCATTCCACCACAGCTACAACGCTGTTACCAAACCAATATTTGCCTACCGGTATAAAGACTCTTTTCTGAACGAAATTTTATCTAATTTTGAAACCATTGGGTACGAGTTCGTTTGCTTTTCGCTATCACTGAGCTTTAGTACATTTGGTCATGTCCCTTTGTCCCATTTGTTAATCCTATCGCACTAACCCACTTGAACACCTCTAGTCATATCCCCTCTAACTCTGGCGTCCTCTCCAACGGAATGTAAACCTAATTTCTCTTCAACCTTTCTTCATACGGAAGTTTTTCTAATATTATGGATCATTTTTGTCATTCTACGCTGAACTCTCTCCAATGAAATCTATGTTCCATTGCTGTAATAAGGACACCAAAATTGGACAGCATAATCCATATGGGGTCCTCACTAATGACAAGTAAAGTTTTTTTGAAGATAACATCAGCAGTTCTCTGTTACTCAGAAACTCCTAGAGATAGAAACATAAGAACATAAGAAAATGGGAGGCTGCAAGAAAGCCGATATGGCCTAAGCAAGGCAGATCCCTGTCCCACACAACCCCAATTACCGCCCAATTATAGGCTCAACACTCTAAGACCCTGAGTATCAGCTTAACCAAACCGGTTAGAGATGTAAAGCAGGATTAGGGGGGTGCTGCATAGCGCTGATTGGCCCAACCCGGCTGATCCCCCTTCACAACAAGCCCAACCCTTCTCGTCCATATGCTTATCCATTTTTTTCCTTAAAGTCTCCGCTAAATCGTTTTTCTGATTCCCACTATATCACTTGGTATCCTATTCCACCCATCTACAACTCTGTTACCAAACCAATATTTGCCCTATATCTTTTTCTGAAACGAATTTTATCTAATTTGAAACCATTGGTACGAGTTCTTTTCGCTATCACGGACGTTAGTGCATTTGTAATGTCCCTTTTGTTAACCCCACAACCCCACTTGAACACCTCTATCATATCCCCTCTAACTCTGCGTCTCTCTAACTCAGGTAAACCTAATTTCTTCAAAAACTTTCTTCATACGGAAAATGTCTAATATTATGGATCATTTTTGTCATGGCCGCTGAATTCTCTCCAATGCTCTATGTCCATGGTCTGTAATAATTACACCAAAATTGGACAGCATAATCCATATGGGGTCTCACTAATGACAAGTAAAGTTTTAAGATAACATCAGCAGTTCTGTTACTCACACTCCTAGAGATGAACCCGAGAAGCCTGTTTGCCATTTATTGACGAACGCTTATACACTGTTTTCTAGGCTTCAAATCATTGCTAACAAACACACCTAGATCTTTCTCGCAGTCTGAATTTTCTAATCCTAAATTAGCTAGTTTATATTTAATTAACATTTGTTTGCATCGTCCCTATCTTTAATACCTTGCATTTTTCAATGTTAAACTTCACTCTGACCATGTTACTGACCATTCATGTAAGGTATCTAGATCCCGTTGGAGGCACTCTATAATCGCTATCTGAATCAATTGATCTCACCATTTTAGTATCGTCTGCGAATTTACTTATCCTACTAGTTATACCTAAATCTAGTTAATGTTTTATGTATATAAGAAACAACAGAGTACGCTAATACAGATCTCTGGGGGACACCACTTTTGACTGCTCTCCCCATTCTGACTTGGTACCATTTTATGCTGACTCTCTGCTTCCTACCAATTAGACATTACCTAATCCATCCCAACAACGCCCCACCCTATTTCATGCGCCTCAACCTTTCTCATCAATACTCTCATTTGGGACTCTGTCGAAAGCTTTAACTGAAATCTAATATAGTATATCAATAATGACTTTTCACCATCTACTGCTTCATATACCTCTTGAGAAAAAGCTAAGGCAAATAAGTAAGGCAATAACAGTCCCTGAGGAATCCATGCTGAGAAGAATTTATATTAAGTAAAGTTTTACTAAGTGGTCTTCTAATTTTCCTAGCAAAGAAAGACTTCTAGCAACTTGTCCTATGATTTGATGTGAGACTAATGGGGACGGTAATTGGATGCTATCGATTTATCACCTTTTTTGAAGATCGGAACTACATTGGCAAGCTTCCTAGCTTCTGGAACTAAACTCTGTTTCTAATGACTTGTTGGAAATAAAAATGCTAATGGGCCTACTTAACTCAATCTCTGAAAAAAAAAAAAAAAAAAATCTGCATTCTTTTAATACTCTAGCATATACCTCGTCAGGTCCAGGCGATTTTTGAGGTTTCAGTCTGTCAATTTCCTTAGCCACATCATTTCTACTTATACTAACTGTTACTTAACATATTTTCTATACTATCACTATATACCATATTGAAGCTCTCTGGAAATCTGTGTCCAAATTGTTCCAATTAGTGAAAACGGAAAGAAACTGACTATTTAATGTACCTGGGCCACAGTCTAAATCATTTTCTGTTATTTCGTTCCGCCGATTGAAGGTTTAGGGGGCCTATTACCCTCTAACTTTAGATTGTTTTAGTTGGTAAAAAGCTTTAGGTTA